>CM035420.1:109824506-109829506 GCA_020310875.1 Ceratopteris richardii
ACTATGGAAAATGTCGGGGCAAGTATGAGAGAGCATGAGAATAGAGTAATTGAGTTTTGAAAGACTCATTAGACACATGAGAAGTTAGTTGAATTTACTCTCATCATCTAGTTGTAAACTCCTTCAAAAATGATAGAAAATTTGTGCCCGATGTTTCTGAGTTTTCTCCTTCTATGTTAGATCTTTTGTGAAATGATTTTGTAGAAGTCTAAGTCTATAAGTGATTGACCTCTGTACAAATTTTCAATCTCCAATTGTGATCAGACTGAGAGAATTATGTGTAGGAACATTTGTATGTGAAGAAGTCTTCACTGGTTCCTAAAATAGGCGCAAAATTCGAAGTCAATGATTTGATCATTTCTCACTGCACAGATTAAAGTTTTGCATGAGTGAGGACTTAATCTTTAAGTTGGAAGGTAAGCTACTTGTGGCTAAAAGCATTTTCTTAAAACGGGTTCTATTCTTGGAGAACCATGTCTTAGAAGTTATAGGTGTCTAAATCGACTTCTCAGAAGTACAGTTTTAGACATAGGTGACTTGTCAAGTTGATTTTTCAAATTGTACTAAATCTTTTGGAGTGATTCGACTTGGAGGAGGTGTGCAATCTTTAGGCGACACCTTGTACAAAGTTTCATAAAAAACTTTACACATTTGATAAGTCAATGTGAGAGATATGTGGAGCAAACTTTTTGTGTAGTCATCTTCTTCACAGAATTTTTAAACTTTTGATAATTGGTCATTGATCCTCAAAATTGGTGAATGTTTTGACTTACTCTTGATATAGAGGTGCTCTAATTTCAAGAGTAGGTTATTCTTTTAAAGATTAACACTCTCCATCAGTGGTATCAGAGAAGGAAGCATCAGAATTGAAGGAAGGAGGATCCCGACTGTTGCAGTTGCAAAGAATTCAACATATGAAGGATTAAAAGGTGAAAGCTTGAAGGCAAAGCTTGAGAAGGAGATCATACAACATCAAGGAAGTCAAAAGGAGTGTCATTCAAAGTAAAGGTAACTTTATACTTTATAAAGATTGAAGAATTCAATACACAGGTGAAGGAAAGATGGGAGATTCTCTTCAGATAGAGAAATTGGATAGAGAAAACTATCCTGCATGGTCAATGAGGATGGAACCTCATCTTATGAGCAAAGACTTGATAGCTTACATTACAGGTGAAGAAGAAAAGCCTCAATTCAGAGATCCTAGTGTTCCAACTAGGGAGGAATTATTAGAATTGAAGAATTGGATGAAGAGAGATGCTCAAGCTAGGAGCATTATCTATATGGCAGTTAATGACTACTTGCTACCTCACATTAGAGGTCTTGAAAGTGCAAGTGATATATGGAATGCTTTGGAGGAGCATTTCCAAAACATTACAAAGTCTAGGAAGGCATCCTTGTGGGCATAATTTACCACATTCAAGAAGAAGGCTTCTCAATCTATCTCAGATTATGTAACAAGGATGAAAGACATTGCAGATGCATTAGGGGCTGTTGATGAAGACATTGAGGAAGATAAATTGGTAAGGCAAATACTCACAGGTTTGAGAGGTGATGACAAATGGAAGCCATTTATTTTGTCCACTGAATTATCACTTGATCATTTTACGCTTGACTTAAATTAGTTGCTAGGACATATGTTAACCTTTGAGCAGGTAGAGGAAGAGGCAGGAGTAATAAAGATGGAATCAAAGCTTGTTGGATTTGTGGTAAGACAAATCATTTAGCTAATGATTGTTGGCATAATAATTAGAGTAATGGTGGATATAATCAGAAATTTAATTCAAGAGGAAGAGGTGGCAGGAACCAAAGAGGTAATTTCAGAGGTAGAGGTAGTAGGGGTTACTTTGGAAGAAATGCAGGTAGAGGATTCCAAAGTCAACATTACAACAATACCTACTACAATTATGCTTCAGATCAGAAGGACGATTCAACATTGATAATGAATGCAACTTGTGAAAGGCAAAGTGAAGACCAAAGAGTCTTCTATATTGACTTAGGGTGTAGCAATCACCTGAGTGGTAACATAGCATTGATGACTGATTTGGAGAATAAGGTATCTAATCATGTTGTTCAAATAGGTGACAATACAAAGCACAATGTGAAGTCAATTGGATCAGTGAAGGCTAAGGATGGTAGCACCTTATTGAGTAAGGTCTTGTATGTTCCTACAATTCCTAAGAATCTGATAAGTGTAGGACAAATTGTTGAAAAAGGTTATGAAGTGAGGTTCACTAATGAAGGAGTATTTGTGGAAGACCCTAGCAATGGGTATAAATAGATTGTTTCAGGGAAGAAAGAAGGAAGATTATTCACACTGAAGATTCAAGGCAATGTTGGTCATGCCTTGTTCACATATGGAGGACATAAGATCTGTGAGTTAGATCTTTGGCACAAGAGGCTTGGACACTTTAATGAAAGAGGTATCAAAGATATGATTAACAATGGTTCAGTGCTTGGATTGCCTAATGTTGCAGGTCAACATATGACATACAGATGTGAGGCATGTCAATTAGGTAAGGCTCATAAGCAATCCTATTCTAAGCTTGGTTTTATGTATTCAGAGAAGCTTGAGTTGGTACACACAGATGTGTGGGGACCGTCAAAAGATTTCAGTATCAATGGCTCAAGGTATTATGTGATTTATGTTGATGATGCAACCAGATGGATCACTATCTATGTGATCAAAGATAAGTCAGAAGTATTTAGTACATTCAAACATTATCATGTGTATGCAGAGAGAACTACAGGTCAAAAATTGAAGAGGTTAAGGTCAGATGGAGGGGGAGAGTATTTCTCTAATGAGTTCAGTGATTACTTGTGGAATGAAGGTATAAAAAGGGAAATCACTTGCAGGTACTCCCCTCAACAAAATGGTGTAGCAGAAAGGAGGAATAGAACTCTTGTTGAGTTTGCAAGATCCATGATGAAGGAGAAAAATTGCCCAAATTATTTGTGGGCTGAGGCTGTAAATATAGCTACTTATTTGGTAAATAGGTTACCATGTAAAGTCTTGTAGGGTATGACACCTTATGAAGCTTGGTGGGGTAAGAGACCTACCTTGGATCATTGCAAAGTATTTGGATGTTTGGCATATGCATATGTGCCATCACAATTAAGGCACAAATTGGAACCTAAAGCTAAAAAGTATGTGTTCATTGGTTATGATGACAAGCAGATGGGTTATAGATTGTGGAGTCCATTCACTAAACAATTCATTGTGTCTAAGGATGTTACATTTGATGAGCAAGGTACTTGGTATGCAGGTATAATCAATATTAATACAGGTGATGAAGAAGTTGTGAGTCAAAAGAAAGGTAAATCAAAGATTCAAATACTTGATGAAGAAGAAAATAATGAAGTGCAGGTTGAAGTTGAAGAAGTGGAGAACTCACGAGGTCATCAAGACACAAGTGGCAACCTACAAGGTATAGCTATGATACTTCTTTTTTGGCTACCAAAGATTATGCTTATATGATCAAGGCAGATGAAGACCCTTCTACATATGAAGAGGCAAAAGGTAAAGAAATTTGGGAGAAAGCTATGCAGGAAGAATATGATGCATTAATGGAGAATCAAACATGGGATTTGGTTCCTAAACCAAATAGTCAGAAGATCATTGGATGCAAAATGGGTCTACAAGACAAAGAGGTTTGTAGATGGAAGGGTGTCTAGGTACAAAGCTAGACTTGTTGTGAAAGGGTTTGCTCAAACATATGGTGTTGATTATGATGAGACCTATAGTCCTGTGGCAAAGATGACAACCATCAGGACACTCATAGCTATTGCTGCATGCAAAGGTTGGAAATTATGTCAATTGGATGTGAAGAATGTTTTTTTGAATGGTTATATTTCAGATGATGTTTTCATGGAGCAACCTCAAGGATTCAGAGATGAAAAATATCCAGAACATGTGTGTAAGCTCAAGAGAGCTTTGTATGGCTTGAAGTAGGCCCCAAGGGCATGGAACTATAGACTTGTAAAGTTCTTGAAGGAACTTGGATTTCAAGTATCGAAAGTAGATAGTAGCTTGCTTGTTAAAGCAAGTGACGATGGATTCATTTACATGTGCATATATGTTGATGATATAATTCTTATAGGTACAGATGAGAAAGGCATTCAAAGCCTAAAGAAGCAAATGGAGAAAGAGTTCAAAATCAGTGATTTGGGAGATTTGTCATACTTCTTGGACATGGAGATTTCATATACTCAACATGGAGTGTATGTGACTCAAGAAAGGTATTTGAGGAACTTGTTAATCAAGTTTAAAATGAATGATTGTAGGGTGGCACCTACTCCAATGGAGGTGAATCACAAATTAAGCAGATATGGTGGAGAAGAATTCAAGGATATGAAACAATATCACAGTTTGGTTGGTAGTCTTATCTATGCTACATTAACTAGGCCTGATTTATCATATGCAGTTGGGGTATTATCTCAATTTATGCATTGTCCTAGGAAAGAACATTGGATTGCAGATCAAAGAGTGTTGAGGTACATTAAGGGTGCACTCAAAGAAGGTTTGTATTATGGTTTTACATCAGATACAAATATCAAGATTTATAGTGATGCAAATTGGGCAGGTAATCCAGATGATAGAAAGTCAACTTATGGATACATGTGTTATGTGGGAGATAAGTTAATCTCTTGGTGTTCAAAGAAGCAACATACAGTTGCTTTATCATCTATAGAAGTTGAGTACAAAGGCATGGTTAAAGCTGCAAAGGAAGTAATATGGCTTAAGACTCTGATGAAGAGTTTTGACACTATACAGAGTACACCTATCATATATGGAGATAACATGAGTTCATTGTATCTAGCTGCTAACCCTGTGTTTCATGCCAGGACCAAACACATTGAGATTCAGTATCACTTTCTAAGAGAGAAGGTGATGGACAAAGAGATTGAAGTCATACATACTTCAACAAAAGATCAGATAGCTGATATGCTTACCAAAAGCTTGGATGGACCAAAGCTACAGAAGTTCAAAGACATGGCAAGCA
>CM035420.1:109837006-109839506 GCA_020310875.1 Ceratopteris richardii
ATCTTTGCCTTACCTTTTCTTTGATCCACTACTTCTTCAAGATCTGCATGTATATTATATTTACGTGCATACCAAGTACCTTGCTCATCAAATGTAACATCCTTGGATACAAGGAATTGCTTTGTGGATGGACTCCACAACCTGTATCCCATTTGCTTATCATCATAACCAATGAATACATACTTTTCTGCCTTAGGCTCCAACTTATGCCTCAATTGAGATGGCACATATGCATATGCCAAGCATCCAAATATTTTGCAATGATCCAAGGTAGGTCTCTTACCCCACCAAGCTTCATATGGTGTCATACCTTGCAAAGCTTTACAAGGCAATCTATTGACCAAATAAGTAGCTGTATTTACAGCCTCTGCCCACAAATAGTTTGGGCAATTCTTCTCTTTCATCATGGACCTTGCAAACTCAACAAGAGTCCTATTTCTTCTTTCTGCTACCCCATTTTGTTGAGGAGAGTACCTGCAAGTAACTTATCTCTTTATACCTGCATTCCACAAGTAATCATTGAATTCATTTGAAAAATATTCTCCCCCTCCATCTGACCTTAGTCTCTTCAATTTTTGACCTGTAATTCTTTCTGCATATGCATGATAGTGTTTAAATGTATTAAACACTTCTGACTTTTCTTTAATCACATAAATTGTGATCCATCTGGTAGCATCATCAACATATATGACATAATATCTTGAACCATTTATACTAAAGTCCTTTGAAGGACCCCACACATCTGTATGCACCAATTCAAGTCTTTCTGAATACATAAACCCATGCTTGGAATAGGATTGCTTATGAACCTTACCTAATTGACATGCCTCACATCTGTATGTCATGTGTTGACCTGCAATGTTAGGCAACCCAAGCACTGAATTATTATTAATCATGTCTTTGATACCTCTTTCATTGAAGTGTCCAAGTCTTTTATGCCAAAGATCCAATTCAGACACCTTCTGCTCTCCATATGTGAACATAGCATGTCCAACATTTCCTTGTACCTTCAATGTGAAGAGCCTTCCTTCTTTCTTTCCTGTAACAACCTGTTTATACCCTTGACTAGGGTCTTCAACATAGACTCCATCATTGGTGAACCTTACCTCATATCCTTTTTCCACAATTTGACCTACACTGATCAAATTCTTTGGAATTGTGGGAACATAAAGAACCTTACTCAGAAGAGTGCTCCCATCCTTAGCTTTCACTGAACCAATTGACTTTACCTTATGCTTTGTATTATCACCTGTCTGAACTGTATGGTTAATTGCATTATGATCTAGATCAGTCATCAAATCAATATTTCCACTTAAATGATTACTACATCCTGAATCAATGTAGAACACTCTCATGTCCTCATGTGAGGTTTCATATGTTGCATTCATAATGAGAGTCGAATCCTCCTTCTGATCTGATGCATAGTTGTAGTAGGTGTTATTATAGGATTGATTTTGGAAGCTTCTTCCTCCACCTCTTCCAAAAGAATTCCTACCACCTCTACCTCTGAAATTTCCTCTCTGAAATCTACCACCTCTTGCTCTTTGATTAAAGTTCTGATAATTACCATGGTTCTGATTATTGTGCCAACAATCATGAGATAGATGATTGGTCTTACCACATATCCAACAAGCTCTTGCATTATCTTTATTGTTTCTGCCTCTTCCTCTACTTCTGCCATTTCCTTTTCCTCTTATGAAATTTGCTTGGTTTGAAGTACCTTCTTCTTCACCTGATTGTTGCTTTCCTTTGTTAGCTTTCTTCTTGTCTTTAGAGTACATTGCATGACCTGCACTCTTATCAACATCTCCTTTGATATCATTCTCAAAAGTTAGCATATGACCTAACAATTGATTCAAATCAGGAGTGAAGTGATCTAGTGAAAGTTTTGTAGACAAAATAAAAGGTTTCCACTTCTCATCTCCTCTGAGCCCTGTGAGAATCTATCTTACCAATTTATCTTCTTCAATATCTTCATCCACTGCACCTAAAGAATCTGCAATGTCCTTCATCTTTGTCACATAATCAGAGATTGATTGTGAGGTCTTCTTCTTGAAAGTAGTAAATTCTGCCCATAGTGAAGCCTTCCTTGATTTGGTTGTGTTTTGGAAATGCTCTTCCAAAGCATTCCAAATGTCACATGCACTTTCAAGTCCTCTAATGTGAGGAAGCAAGTAGTCATTGACTGCCATGTAGATTATGCTTCTTGCTTGAGCATCCTTCTTCATCCAATTCTTCATGTCTGCAAGCTCCTCTCTAGTTGGAACACTAGAGTCTCTAAATTCTAGCTTTTCTTCCTCTCCTGTGATCTATCCCATCAGATCTTTGCTCATAAGATGAGCTTCCATCCTCATCGACCATGCAGGATAGTTCTCTCTATCCAGCGTCTCAATTTGGAGACTATCTCCCATCCTTGCATCACCTCTAGTCTCAAAGCTTTAACCTTTACAAGAAATAAATGTACCTTGACTTCGAATGTTGTTTCTTCTGATCCTTTTGA
>CM035420.1:109847006-109877006 GCA_020310875.1 Ceratopteris richardii
GCAACCTGCACTGGTGGAAAATCAACACCTTCCGGTGACATTTCGGTGTAGTTTTTCGGTATCAGGTTACCACTTCTTGGTGAATCATTAACTTACACTCTGTCATTAGGAGTAGACTTCCCTACGGTTGACTGCAAAAGGGAAGGAAGTTTGTTTGAAGCAGAGATTCGCAACATACTAAGCAAGGTTTTCGAACCAGATAGTACACAGGCTGAGGAGGTAGATTCTGAAGATCCAGATATTCAACCTCAGACACAGGAAGTAGTCACTATACAAGTAGCGGCACAATGAACGGGCAGCAACAACAACAGCAACAAGTATGCCCACCCAGGCTGTCACCAACAGGCGTAACGTACACCAAATTCGGAGGATTTCTAGGCGATGACCCAGACACGCATGTACAAACTTTTGAGATTAGTTATGCAGTACTCAATCACCCCATTGACCTGGCGTATAAGGCTATCGTTTTCCAGTCCACCTTGGTCAATGAAGCCGCTAGATGGCTTACAGAGTATGATATAAATCATTTCGGCACCTATGAAGCAGTGAGGGATGCATTTCTGTAAAGATTTAGGCTAAAGAAGAATCTCGCAGAAATTTTTGACTACTTACAAAACAATAGATAGAAGGTAAACCAACCAGTGCAAGAATACGCCACTTTATTTAGGACACATTTGTGACAACTACCACCGGCACATGCCATCCTGCCAGACAACGTCATTATGCAATGGTTTATTAATGGACTGAATCCACAACTCAAACAGATCATGATTATTCGGTGTGTCGGAGCAATGACCCTAGATGCAGTAATTGCAATGGCTCTACAACTAGAGAACAAAGTCGGGGGATTTACAGAAGATCTGGAGTGGTTAAAGACCAACAAAAACGGTGCAGAAGATCTGACAAGGCAAGTATATTGCACTACCTACAAAAACTCAGGTCATGCGAGTGCCACTTGTGCACTGAATCAGCTATTTTGTGCCATCTGTAAAACCACCGGACACACCACCGAAAACTGCGCCTATAACGCTAAAGGACAAGGGACAGCAACGGTCAATGCAATTATACAGGAACCAGGGCAACCAGCCAATCACTATGTGCCTCCGCAGATGAGAAACAATCAGCAACAAGGCTATCGAAATTACAGAGGACAGAGGAACAACAACTATAACACAAACCGTTGGCAGACCGTATAGACACCGGAAAACCTCAATTTGCCACCATCGCACTGTCATTTTTGTGGTGAATTCGGACATATTAGAAGGTTCCGCAAAGACGCAGCTGAGTATGACCAAAGGAAGAAGGAACGGCAAAATCCGATGACAAATATGGTTCAGATCACGCCGGTAGAAACACAAGCTGCCGCTGTTCAGACCAGATCTGGTAGACCATTACAACCAGCAGCTGAGATATTTGAACCCGGCATTCAAGAACAGAAACCAACATATGAAAAGGCTAATCAATGGATCGCATCAGAACCACCAGTGTTTCCTGACCCCATTCCGGTAACCCAAGCTCCGATAGCTCAGGGAGCAGCACCAGATCATGCTGCTAACACAGAAGCAGAAACATCATCTGTAGCAGATACATCAGCACTAGCCGGTGCATCGTTTTCAAAACCGGCGGAAATTACAAATCAATCACAACAAACCTGGGAGATTCTATCCAAGGCATCCATTACACTTCCTCTTGGCCAATTACTGGCATTAGTACCAGAAGTCCGCCAGCAATTCCAACAACAATTTTCTGCCGAATCTGCTTGCATTCCGGCCACCGCAACTGTACAACCGGAACCAGACTCTACGGTCGATCATTCAGTTCCTCTGATTACGGTATGGTATAATAGTCATAAAATCACACAGGTATTAATTGATGGAGGGTCTGGTGTGAATATTGCTACTGCTGCACTATGTAAGAAACTAGGATGGACTAAAATAGAACCAGTCCAATTTTTCGTTAGAATGGCTGACCAGTCCAGAGTCCACCCAGTAGGGCTTGTGTGGAATGTACCAATAACTTTGCAAGGCACCACTTTTAAGATGACCTTTGTCGTCCTAGAATTGCCAGAATCCACCTTGGATTATAATCTCCTTTTCGGTCGCCCCTGGCTGAAGCAAGCTAAGGTGATACAAGACTGGTCCGCACAGGAGCTCACGTTCAAGGATAAAAATCGAAGATGTGTTGTAAAATTAGACGCTATACAGCCCTGTGAATTACATGCTAGACCATATTTCGCAGAGCCCGTTCACATGCTAGACGGACTATCAGATGACGAAGAAGAAGAGTTTTTAAAGAACAACATTGATTTGATTTCCTTAGGAACCGTTGACCTACAAGCTGTTGTGGATAATTGGAGCCCCTCAGTCTGCTCAATGATTCCTGTAACAAAAGAAGATAAGAAAGAAGATATTGCTGCTACAGTCGACGCCGAACTACAACAACTTTTCAAAATAGCAGACGACACCGAGAAGCTGCGACAATTTTATGTGCCAGAAGATCAATTAGTAACTTATAACTTGGGAGATACAAATCATCCACGCCTAGTCAAGATAAAAGAAAACTTACCAGAAAAATTTCAAGCAGAATTACTTCAGCTTCTCAAGGAATTTTCTGACATTTTTGCTTGGGATTATAAGGATATGAAGGGTCTGGATCCGCGCATCTATCAACACAGGGTTATGCTCAAGCCGGAGACAAGGCCAATCAAACAATCCAGCTATCGAATGAACCCAAATTACGCATCACAGGTAAAGGCAGAATTGGATAGATTACTAAAGGTTGGGTGGACATCACCAATCGTTATTGTACCAAAAAAGAACAAGCAGCTCCGCATTTGTGTAGACTACCGAAAGCTGAATGCAGCTACGATTCCAGATCCCTTCCCATTACCTTTCCTAGACACCATGCTTGATAGAGTAGCAGGGCACGAAATGTATTCCTTTTCAGATGGATACAGTGGATATAATCAAGTTAGGATGGTTGAAGAGGACATTTCGAAGACTGCATTCATCACCAACTGGGGTGTGTTCACATGCACTGTGATGTGGTTTGGATTACGAAATGCTCCCAGTACTTTTCAAAGATGCATGCAAGAGATATTCTCACCTTATCTCACTTCATTTATGCAAGTTTATCTCGACGATTTTTCAGTATTTGGCAAAATGATAATACATCTGTTTCATTTACGGTGCTGCTTTCAGAAATGCAGAGAATATCAGCTCTATTTGAACCCAAACAAATCAGTGTTTGCGGTCTCATGTGGCAAGTTACTCGGCCACATTGTATCTGCACAGGGTATCCAAGTAGATCCAGGAAAAATTTCGGTAGTATTAGAAGCTCCGGTGCCCACTACACCAAAAGAAGTTATGCGCTTCATGGGTCAAGTACGGTGGCATGGCAGACACTTACGGTGGCTTGCTCACCTGGCTATACCACTAAACAAGCTAATCAGCAAAACACCTCGACAATTTGAATGGACCCAGGAATGTCAGATAGCATTTGATCGTTTAAAACATTTATTAACACAAGTTTCTATTTTACAACCGCCGGACTGGGATCACCCCTTCCATGTATTTGTTGATGCTTCAGATATAGCTATTGGCAGTGTCCTAATGCAAACGACCGATAAATGGTTCAGACCTGTATATTACGCTAGTCGAAGATTAGCCCCTGCTGAACGAAATTACTCGGTAACAGAACGAGAATGTTTGGGTCTAGTGTATTCAATCAAAAAATTCATACATTATCTACTGGGCCGTAAGTTCACTTTCCACACAGATCATGCTGCACTTATTTATCTGGTCTGGCAACAGCATTTGGGAGGACAGTTAGCACGATGGGTGCTGCTTTTGCAAGAATTCGACTATGAAGTTATACATAGACCAGGCACCTCAAATGCCTTAGCAGATTTTTTATCTCGCCTAGATTCTGGTGAGGCTCCGGTAGGTATAGATGACACAACTCTAGCGATCTATGCTTCTGAACCAACTCATGACGAAAGCGCCGACTTGCCTACGCCAACTAATTATTATGATCAGATTTTTATCTTTCTTAATACTAGATACCTGCCATCCCAGACTTCTACAGCAATACGCAGAAAAGTTGCAGCATTCAGCCGCCGATTCCGGTTGATTGCTGGTGAACTATATTATGTGGATCATACTAGAATTCTACTTCGGTGTATTCCTCCACATGAAGTAAACTCAGTCATCACATTGGCTCACTCGATTCCGATAGGAGGACATTTTACTGTAGATTTAACCCATCGGAAAATTCTGCAGAGTGGACTCTGGTGGCCGACTATGTACAAGGATGTGTTGCAGTTTGTCAAATCCTGTGATAATTGCCAAAGAACAGGACAACCATTAAAACGACATCATTTTCCTCTCCAACCTGTAATGCCATTAGAACCCTTCCAGAAATGGGGTTTGGATTTCATTGGTCCTATTACACCACCCTCAGTTCTGAACAATAATCACTATATCTTAACATGCACTGATTATGCGACAAGATGGGCACAAGCATGGGCTTTACGATCAGCTACAGCTGTTGTGGTAGCAAAGTGCCTACTGACAGATGTTTTTCCAAGATTTGGTTTACCCCTCGAACTGGTAACAGATCAAGGCACTCATTTTGCTAATAACTTGATAAAGGTACTTACACATTCGTTTCAGATTACTCATAAATTTAGTTCTCCATATTATCCACGTGCTAATGGTCTGGCCGAGAGTACAAACAAGTCACTGCTAAATATACTTCGAAAATTGATTATGGACGCACCAGAGAGATGGGATCAACTGTTACCTGCCGTACTGTGGGCATACCGAACGACTTATAAGGTAACCACAGGACTGACTCCTTTCAAATTAGCCTTTGGAATCAAAGCTATAGCACCAATGGAGATAGTGGTACCAAGTTTAAGAGTAGCCATTGTTAGCAGCAGACAAGGGAGTCAACGAAGATCTGGCAAATACGCCAATAATTTTCTTCAGGAAGGAAGTACGTATGAGCATTCACGCAGATTTAGCACTAAGGCAACCTTAATGTTTCAAAACCTCTACACCAATTAAAAGTGATTCTCATCACTAAACACCATTGTAAATACCATTTCATCTTTTTGTAGCTCCATTTTGTGCAAGCCAAGGAGTCCTTGAGCTTGAGGAGCTTTAGAAGTATCTACCTGCCAATTTTCGTATTTTTTAGATCTCGTTTGAGCCCTCAAATAAGCCCTGGAACCTAATTTTTAACTAGGCCGGACACTAGGTCTGGACAGGGCCAAAGCTAGTCAAAAACTATAAAAGGAGCTAGAGAGCTCATTTTTGAGGTTAGATTGTAATTGGAATGAACTTGTAAGAGCTTTTGAAAGTAATCTAAGAATTCCATTGTTTCTAACTCTTTGTCTTGCCGTGTGTGCGCGTGTGTGTGTATGTGTGTGCATGCTTGTGTGCTTCTCACTCACGCACTTGTGCTGCCACTTGCTCGAGGTCTTCATACCATCCTCACGTCTTCCCGGATTGACATTAAAGGAGGTGCTACTCATCACTGAGCTACACCAAATTTTGGCGCCGTTGCCGAGGATCGAGCTTTGAGGACGAGCGTGTGATGGTAAGACGTAGAGTGGATGCATTGGAGTTGTAGGTATTTTCTTCACTCTCATCGATTTTCTTTTTACTTTCTTCACCATCTTCATCACTATTATCATCATCACCATCTTCCACCTCATTTCCATCATCGCGAAAATTTCTGTTTTTTGATCATATCACCATCTCCACCTCATTTCCTTCATTCTACTTGTGAGAGAGAGCGAGAGAGCGATATTGCGTGCACTGTTTTTGCATGTTTATTGTGTTTCTTGCAGGAATCATCATCATCATCCCCTCCAGCACGCTGTGCAGGTACGAAATTCGTCTAATCTGTCTCGCGGTCGCCAGCCTCTGTCGATCGCGATCGACAGAAAATTCGACCATTTTGCAAAACAAAGTTCACCACTAGCACAAGCATGATGAGCACATCCTAAAACACTAGAAACAGTAGAAAAATTCCGAGGTCTTCTGTCAATCGCGATCGACAACCTCTGTCAATCGCGATCGACAGACCCTGTCAATCGCGATTGACACCGTCAATCGTGATCGACAGACCTCACGATTGACAGACTGCCACGTAGGATCCTGTCAATCGTGATTGACACCCTCAATCGCGATCGACAGCCACGACCGACACCTCTGTCAATCGTGATTGACACCATCAATCGCGATTGACTGAAAGTCAACGATTGATTGACTTTTGCGCGTAGCCTCTTGTCCATCGCGACTGATAGAACCCCGATTGACTGAAATTTCGGCGAAAAATCCGGAAAACGTGTCAATCGCGATTGATACCGTCGATCGCGATTGACAGCCACGATCGACTCTGTCGATCGCGATTGACACCGTCAATCGCGATTGACACTGTCCATCATGACTGACAGGCCCGACGGACACCTCTGTCAATCGCGATTGACAGACCTGTCGATCGCGATTGACAGGCTTTTCGGCCAAAAATTAGGGTTTTGTTTTTATTCAAAATTGGGGTAAATTTTGGGGCAAATAGTCAATCCATTAGCACTTTGGAGGTTCCTACACTTGTGATTGAGAGAAAATCCTAGGATTTGTCAGTCAGATTGAATCTTGTCTTAACCCCTAAACCCTGAACAGACATAACTTTCTCATACGTAGGGTATTTTGAAAGTAATCATACCCAGGGGGAACAATAGTCAGGGATCTCTAGAGTTGAGTCCAGAAAATCATTGTGCAAATTGGTGAAGTATTACATGAATAAAAGTGATTGGTTCTGTCTTTTGAATCTAAGTCTTGAGCTAACTTTGGGACTCTTACAGATCTATTGAGAGCTTCGAAAGGCATTCTAAGCAAGTGTAAGTGCAAGCTTGGGAACACACTTCCTGGGCACTCAAGGGCAACCAAGCAGGAAACAAAAGGTTGGAAACTTTTAACCCCCTCTCTCAATTCATAGTTTAGGCTAAGAACGACGAGAGGTAGGAGTAAGTCAGGGCGACGATAGGTAGGTATCAAGTTGAAGACCACCTAAAAAACTCAAGTCCAAGCTAAAAACCTAATCTCTGTACTATCGATAACATAAAGGGAAAGAACCTAACGTGGAACGATCAACCTGAAAGCATGAAGAACACTCAAGTATTCCTGACGACGCAATACCAGACAAGATCATAAACATAATAACTCACTAAAAGCGAATCAAGTAACTGAGACGAATTGATCTGCAACGAGGTTGTACTCTGGGCAAAAATCGGGCTACTTAAATAGGCATATGAACCTTAGATCAGGACGACATCTAGTAAGGGAGAGACAGAGCCTTAGGTCTTCAGAGGCTAGTGTCAACCACACTGCTAGGTCGTGGGCCCAGCAGTTGAGCCACCACTCATACTACCCAAGATCTGAGACTAGTGAATCCGAGATGTCTCAGGGTATGGAGAGACCTACAGGCAGTGCAGGAGTGCCTTACTTGCATAGGGTAGAAGGCCCCTACAAAACACAGTTGGAATACCTTAGGACCAACCGATTAGGTGCTAGCATCTATGAGGACGGTCTAGGAAGATCCGTGGTCCAGATTAAGAATCCTGATCAATCCATTGGATTAGAGCACCCAGCTGTCAAGTTTGAAAACGGAGCATACTTGGACAAAGAAGGCACCATATACGTAGTCACCAGTCACCCAGATAGGACGGACGAATTTGGAAATGTAATCCCCGAAGCAGACTTAGGTGACCTAGAACAAGGAAACATGGGTACAGAACCTAGAACCCCTCGAGGTAAATCGGTTCTCACTAGGATTATCACACCGGAGTGGATTTCCCAGGATAATAAAAACATAGATTTGCTTCTCAATCGAGAAACCGATGAAGCCTTTTGGAGGTATAAATCAGACAAGCCAATTGATATAGGGACAATCATGGTCTATGAGTTTAAGGATCCTGATAGCCCAGGTAGAGTGACCTACTTAGATCACGCTTTGGAAAGGATCTTTGTAGTGACAGAAAATGATAGGCATGTTTACACTTGGAAGGGTGAATTTGTTTTCCCCCAACCAAGATCAAATGTGTCCTACAGTCACCCTGGAGCGGGAACATCCCAAGCTCATGGATCCTAAAGAGACAGAAATAGAGATAGGCCAGAAGTAAGCTTTGCCACCCCAGGGGGCAGAGAAAGAACGAGAATGGAAACAAACAGAGTAGAGCCTGAGATACCTAGAGCTCACAGGAATCAAAGAAATGCGGATGAGTTCCCTCTACCACGACCTAGAGAGCACGCAAGGACCTTGAGGCCAACTCAGCTAGTTAAGTCCATGAAGAACTACTTCGATGGCTCTGGAGATCCATATGATCATGTGGCTGAGTTTAGGCAAATCCTGAGAGCTGAACAAGTAGAGGATCTGTTCACACAATATAATGCCTTTGGTCTGACCCTTAGGAACACTGCCCTGACATGGTTTCAGCCACTAAATGAGAGGCAGTTCAGGAGCATAGACCAACTCCTAGAGGCTTTCATTATTGAATTCTCTAAGAGTGGCATAAGGCATAATACCTCTTCGCTGATTCACAGCTTCAAGCAAACCCCTCAAGAAACTGTGAGACTTGCAGGAAGAAGATTTAGGCAATACTTAGAAAGATGCCCTGTTTCGGAGTTACCCACACCAGCCAAACAAGTGGCTTTATTCTTGGATGGAATGCTAAGTACCAAATTGAGATCTTATGTGTACCTGAAGGACCCTAGAACCATAGAAGAGTGTGTACGCATGTGCATTGACATTGAGGATAACCTAGGGGAGGAGTTAGAGCTTTCCAAGATATACAAAGAGTCGGATAGTGCCTCTAACCTCTCATCCACGCAATCCACATCAATCGAGGAACTTGTAGAGAAAGTGGCTCAGAAACTAGGTGTAACTAGCAAACAGATCCCAAGGTTTGCTCCTGTGAAAAGGTGCTATACTTGTGGTGGCGACCACATGGCGAGTGTATGTCCCATTATGGCCCAGCCCCAAGTAAATCCTAGTAGCCAGTACTGCACCATAGAGCGAAGGTACACCAATCACACCGCACAAGATTGCCCCTACAATAAGCAAGCCGTTAGGCAGAATTACCCACAGCCATACCCACAACAAGGAAGATACCAGAACCAGTACCCACCTCAGCAGTATGCTAGGCCTCAACAAACTTACCAACCATACCAGAACCAACAAAGGCCTCAGCCTGTGCTAGCACAACAACCTTCTGCACCAGCTAATGTGATCCCAATAAAATATGCAGCAGCACAAGAAAACCTGAATAGAGCTATAGTCCCTATAACACCACTGCTCTCAGAAAGTGATCCTAGTGACCATAGTTTTGACTCTACACATGTTGATAGCCCCCAGGCTTACTACATGCAATCTCCCGAACATGGTGAGTCCTACTATAGTGAAGAGCCAAATGAACCTAGTTGGGAGTCCGATTACACAAACATCATGTATGCAAACCCCAACCCTAGGCCTCAACCTAGGCAGGTAAGACCTCCGTTCCCTAGAGGACCGTGCTACAGATGCCAAGGAGATCACTTCATTCGTGACTGCCCCTTACCTCCACCTACACAACCCCAGTCAGTGACGATCCAAGGCTTTTGCCAAGATTGTGGAAAGGAGCATCTCTTATGAGATTGCCCAAAGAACCCCAATAATATGCCAAAACTCACTCCTATCAACGTTGTTGGGTTAGTAGTAGACTCCACAGGGAGTGTGACGTCCACTGCACCAGTGCAGGTAGTCACTAGAGCTCAAGCATTGCAGCAAAACCAAGCTGTAGGTCAGGAAAAGAGCCCAGAAGCTAGTGAAACGGAGAGCATAACTAAGAAAAGGACTAGAGCATGGAGAGATAGCCGTGAAAGAATGAAAAGACAATGGGCAAAGAAAATGAACGAATTAGAAGAAAGCATAAGAGAAACAAAAGCCAGAGTTGTGGAGCTCACCTCTCAACCGGACTCTCACAGGTCACCTCCGCCACCCTCCATACCATCTCCATCCAACCCACCACCATCCAACCCACCTCACCTAAATCCACCACCCCCTACAGTAGGATCAGTCCTAGTAGATCCCACTCCGGAGGACCTAAATATGATGCTTAAAGCATATCAGGCCAGAATCCAAGAAGGGCCAAACGTAACTGATCATGAAAAGTGTTACCCTAGAGCAGAACTAGAGCTTGAACGAACTAAAATTTGTGCCAAAATGGTGGAATTGGCTCAAACCATGTTTGATGCGAGTCGCCTCTTTAATATCTCTAGCTCAGCTAAGACGCAGTTACATTTTGATGGACTGCTAGAAAGAATAGAGAGGCTAATTGCACAATCAGAAAAGGAACCTGCCCCTCAAAGAAAGGAAAGGGCAAGAGAACGGATAAGCCAGCCTCTTCAGGAAGCCCATGTGCCTCCTCAAGAAGCTTATCTTTCCCCACAAAAGGCAGATGAGCCTCCCTCGAAAGCTCACATACCTCCACAGGTTGCCTACATTCCTTCTCAGGGAGCATATGAGCCTGTTCGGAAAAGTAATAGAATAAGTAATCCTCCCCAGGAAGCTTGTGCTCCAACCATCTATGAGAGCGAGGAAAGAGCCAACGATAGAATAAGCCCTCCTTCCCAGGTTGCTTATGTGCCTAATTCTACGGAGCCAGACACTTCTTCTTCTATGAATCGGTTTGCACCAGACTTCCTACGAGAAATTCAAGAAGATAAATGGGATAACGAAAGTGAAGTCGCCCCTCCCTTTGAACTGGTGGATGATGCACACGACCAATTCCCACAAGACATCCCATCTATTTATGGGGAACATGAGAGTACTCAGTCTCACGAGAGATTGGACTTTGAATCCAATTCCATACAAGAGCTACCCCATTTCACAGGCCCTTGGGAAGCAAAGTCCACGTGTATGAGAGCACCCACTGTCATGGTAAGAAACGAAGATTCAGTCCTACCTAGGAACACAGAGGTAGTGAAAAATACTAGAGTGCAGTGCAATTTAAAGTTGGAAGAGCTACTCAAGGTTAAACCTGAATTATGGAAACATGTAGCCAAACAGGTACCAGAGATAGCAAAACCTCGTTCTCAGGTAGGATCACACAGAACGGTGCCAGAGATACCCTTGGATAAGATAGGAGATATGTGTGAAGGTGAAGAAGGGAACACCTATCTTCCCATTACCTACCAGGAATACACCACCAAGGCAATTTTGGACTCAGGTGCAGGAGTTGCAATTGCCACCACTTCCCTATGGAAGCGTTGGGGCAAGCCAGCACTCAGGCCAACGAGAATGAAATTGCAGATGGCAGATGGTCACATAGAGAGACCCTTAGGATTGCTAGAAGGTATAACTCTCACCACCTGTGGTGTTGAGTTCGAACATACATTCGCTATATGTGACTTTAGCAAAAATCATGCCTATGAGATGATTTTGGGACGACCTTTTATGCGACAGTTGCAAGTAGTGCAGGATTGGGGAACCAATTCTTTGTACCTGCAACACTTGGGTGTTACGACCAAAGTGAATCTCAAAGATTACTCTCATAGAGATGTCCCCCCTATCCAATGGAATCCCATCCATAGAGCCAAAGACGATACGGAATCGGTGCATTCCATAGGATCAGGATCCTCATGGATGCATGAAGACACTCACTTATGGATGTGCAAGGTAGCAGTAGAAGAAGAGAAGAGAGAGAAAGCCAGAGAGGTAGGTGTGAAAGAAACCCATAGATCAATTCAAGACCCAGCCTATGCACCTGTAATCTTTCTTGATGAGGAATTTGAACCCCACGGTTGGGCAGAAATCCTAGCAACAATGGATGTAGCCATCAATGAGGAACAATGGACACCCCACTGTGATGAGGATGGCTATGACATTTCGGTCTTCTCCATAGAACCAATCATGGGAGAGGCAGTTCTAGAAGAATGCGAACCTAGCCCTGATGCATTTGAGGATGCAAGTGACTCCGATCTAGAGTCAATCATTATGGACCCACCATTTGCATCAGATGAAGAATACTTCCATGAAGTAGAATTTCAACCCCAGAGGCATGGAGAACTCACAAGTGATGTAAGATTAGCAACACATGTGACCCCGAAGGAAGAAGGGAAGAAACAAAAGAAGAGTGAAGTCTCTCAAGAAGAGGAAGAATCTTTGTTTGAGGTCCCAGAAAATTTTAAGAAGTATGAGATAGACGACAGGAGAGTCATGATAAGAATGCCTAAACGAGAGGCACTAGTAGGAGAGGCCTATGATAACAAAGAAACCACCAAGAAAATAGTTGTGGCCCTAGAAGAAGGAGAGGAGAGATGCACGTATATAGGCCATGACCTAACAGAGGAAGAAGAGCATGCGTTAATAGCCTTGCTAAGAGAATACAGAGATGTATTCGCTTGGAGTTACAAGGATTTGAAGGGGGTTGACCCAGACATATGCTCTCACACCATCCCCATGACCTCAGACGCTAAACCCTCTAAGCAAAAGCCCTACACATATAACGATAATTACGCCGCTAAGATTAAGGAAGAGATAGATAGACTGGTCGAAGCTGGATTTATCTATGAAATTGAGCACACTGAATGGGTATCCCCCATCGTAGTGGTGCCCAAGAAAAATGGCAAGCTGCGTGTATGCATTAACTTGAAGAAGGTCAATGCAGCCACGATCCGAGATAACTATCCACTTCCCATCACAGAACATCTCTTAGAAAGAGTGGCAGGAAAGGAAGTGTATAGCTTCCTTGATGGATTTTCGGGCTACAATCAAGTAGCCATAGCTCCAGAAGATCAGCATAAAACAGCTTTTGCCACAGAGTGGGGCATATTTGCCTTTCGTGTAATGCCATTTGGGCTTACCAATGCACCAGCTACCTTCCAGAGACTAATGTGCCATGTATTTAAAGAGTTCCTGAGGAAGAATTTAGAAGTCTATGTTGATGACCTTTGTGCTCATTCCAACATCAGACAAACCCATATCCCTGAACTCAGACAAATCTTTGACAAATGCAGAGAATATTAGGTCTGTCTGAACCCAGAAAAATGTGTTTTTATGGTCAGGCAAGGCAAGATTCTAGGACACATAGTGTCAAAGAATGGCATATCTACTGACGAAGAGAAAGTGAGAGCCATAGCAGAGCTACCTAGGCCAAGGAATGTCAAGGAAGTACAAGCTTTCATGGGACATTGTGGTTACTACCGCCGGTTCATTCACATGTATGCCGTCATTGCAAAGCCCATGTACGGACTTCTGACTAACTTTGAGTGGACTGATGAATGTGAGAACTCCTTCCAGGAGCTTAAACGAAGATTATGTTCGGCACCAATCTTGACCATGCCAGATTGGAATAAGCCTTTCCATGTTCACGTGGATGCATCCAATTATGCCATTGGATGTGTGCTTGCACAACCTACTGGTGAGGGTAATATGGATCTTCCAATTGCTTACGCTAGTAGACAACTGAACGCAGCTGAACGAAATTACACTACTACAGAGAGAGAAGGCTTAGGTATGGTATATGCAGTTAAAAAGTTTAGACATTATTTGCTTGCAAATAAGTTTAAATTTTTTACTGACCATCAGGCATTGTTGTACTTGGTAAACAAGCCATGCAATACAGGAAGATTAGTGAGATGGTTTCTCTTGCTAATGGAATATGACTTTGAGGTAGTGGTGAGAAAAGGGAGAACCCATTTAAGAGCTGATCATCTTTCTAGGTTCACATCGGGGGAAGCCCCACAAGGAGTGTCAGATGACCTTCCTGATGCTTACTTGTTTAATTTGGAAGTGGTGCCGCAGTGGGCTAAGCCTTTAGTGCCAGTATTGACATACGGACCTAACCATCCAGTAGTAAACACACGGAATAGAGAGGTGGTGAAAGCCCAAAAGTACCACATCATGGCAGGAAGCATGTACAAGCACACAGATCAAGGAATCTTGGCTTGTTGTGTAGAAGAGGACGAGTATGCGAAGTGGTTGCAATTAGCACATGTAGGTGCATTGGAGCAACACTACTCAAAACAACGAACCCTACAGACACTCAGGAGACTCGGAGTGCATTGGCCAACTATGGAAGCTGATGTCCAAAAATTATGCAAGGAATGCCCAATCTGTTGCACTAAACCCCCTGTGGAACATGCTACTCTTTATCAAGTGTCCATTGTGCCAGATTGGAGTGAACCTCTAGTATCCTTCCTGAGGAAAAACACATTCCCTCCAGACATGACTCTGGCAAGGAAAAGGAGTTTAGAACAAGAAGCCCTGGATTACTCACTCATTGGTGATAATCTATATAAGCGTGGTAAAGATGGTTACCTAAGGCTATGTGTCCATGAAAGTGAATATCTCAAGGTATTGGACACTGCTCACCAAGGTGTAGCAGGAGGACATTTTGGACCAGATAGGGTAATCAAAGCAATTCTATTTGCGGGCTTCTGGTGGCCAACCCTTCACATGGATGCACATACCTATGTGAAATGATGTGATGTCTGTCAGAGAACTCAGTATCCTATACGTAAAGATGAGATGCCACTGAAACCTATGATGGGTGGACGTGCGTTCTCTAAGTGGGGAATAGACTTCGTAGGTCCTATTAATCCCCCAGCTAAGGGTTCTCATGCGGAATACATCATTGTTGCGACAGACTATCTAACTAAGTGGGTAGAGGTAAAAGCTACTACAAGGAATGACGCTCAGACAACTGCTAAATTCTTGTTTGAGAATGTATTCACAAGATACGGGCTACCTATAGAGCTTGTAAGTGATAGAGGCACTCACTTCTTGAATGAAGTTATTGAAAATCTACTCCAAGAATTCTTGGTAATACACAAGAAGTCTGCCCCTTATCACCCTCAAGCTAATGGGCAAGCCGAAAGCACCAATAAGATCTTATGCAATGTACTGACGAAATTAGTGAACACTAAACGCTCTGATTGGGACAAACAGCTACACCATGCTGTTTGGGCTTACCGAGTTGCCTACAAAACAGTACTCCAAGCCACCCCCTTTCAGATGGTATTTGGCCAAAACGCTGTGCTACCCTTGGACTTCCTGATTCCTACATTGAAAGTAGCTCAAGAGCACGAATGGACAGGTCATGAGCTCTCCTCTAGGATCTTTGACCTTGAACGATTAGGAGAAACAAGACTGAGAGCAGCTGCAGGAATCTATGCAGCTAAGAAGAGACAGAAGGCCTACTTTGATGCCCATGTGAAGGATAAAGGCTTGAAAGCAGGAGACTTAGTTCTAGTCTACACATTGAAACAACATGCAAGGAAGCTAGAAAAGAGAGGCTATGGACCTATGATCATAAATAGGATCTCCACGAGTGGAGCAGTACAACTAGCCACTTTAGAGGGTGATGTTCTCCCAAACTATATTAGCGGATGCAGAGTTAAGTTGTATCAGGAACCTCTCACGGAGGAGATGCTAAGCCGACTCAATACTGCTAAGAAACGCAAAGAGGAAGAAAAGCGAATTCGAGAAGAAGCTCAAGTAGAAGCCCTAGAGCGCATCCGGAGAATGAAATTAAGAAGACAAGGTAGAGAGCACCCTAGGCAAGATGCATATGCAGATCTAGGATACGATGTGGCTATGTGTGAAGTTTCAGGTGTTAGCTCACATAGAATAACTGACCGACGTCCTTTCATAACCATAGATATAGGACAAGGAAAGAGTGCAAGGACTGTAAGAGCCTTGATTGACTCAGGCGCAGCCACTAGTGCTGTTAAATTGTCTTATTGTCAAAAGTTGCAGTTAACTGTCACTCCCGTGGAAGCATATCTCATAGGATTGGGAGGTGTGGAAACCCCTTGCATGGGCGAGGTGGAACTCCCCCTCTGTATTCATGATGAGGCAATGACAGTTAAGGTACTGGTGTGTCAAGATGAGGATCTCACTGAACCTCTTGTCCTGGGTCAAGACTGGATCTATGACCAAGCAGTCAATTTAAACCTAAGAAGCGGACTTCTTCAGGTATGGGTCAATCATAGTCGAATTACAGTAGAGTTAGATAATGGAGCACTCAAGGAACTAGGAAAGGCACACACTCCTGGTCCTTCCACGGGTACACATGAAGATGACCATGCTGTTCTTGTCCAAAACTATGTGTTGCAGAGGAATGATGGTTGTAAACAAGGAATCAGGGATGCAACGGAACTCCCTTCCTTTTCAAAGGCCAACAGGAGACGACAACCAAAGGTGGATCAAAGGCATAAGAAGCAGAGTAATACCTATGTTGGAGATCAAAAGTACCGGCGCACCAAAATGTCTCAGAAAGTGAAACAAGTGTGGGTGCGGAAAGGCGAACACCCGACTGCACTCAAGCCAACCACACGAGCACAGCCTCTTATTAGTAACCAACAACTTGACACTAATAAGAAGTCTTTCAAAAGTTTTTCGACTAATGTGAAGTCTATTTGGGTGCCCAAGAGGTCAATGAAGGCTAGCCCACAATCAAGACAAATTTGGGTGCCTAAGGCTTGTTTGCGGGCTCAAATAGCTACACCAAGGCCGCACCCTTTACAACGTGATCCATTCGCTCCCACCGCTGACATCCACACATTTTCCACACTCAGAAACACACTCAGGCCCATGAGCATGAACAAAACCACTTGTAAATGGGTCCCTAAAAAGCCTCATTTTCAAGCCGACACACTCATAAGGCTCTCGAGAGTCTCTATAAAACCAAGAGTAAAACCTATCCGCTGCATTTGGCAGCCTAAGACTTGTAAAAAACCCCCGGACCCCATTTGTAAATCCATGACCACCTACTAACCGCATCACTATCACACTACATTATTTCACTTAGCTCTTAGGTCTACCGAACTCCTAACCACACACACACTCACACCGAACACTTACTAACCCATAAATCTCTCCCGACCCTCATGTTAATGTTGTAATGGGGACAACAACGGTTCTCTCTTGTCCTATACAATGTTAACGCATGTTTCTATATTCTCACAGAGACAGGAAGCAAGAAGTAACATGGCGGATACGGTAGGAACTAGCTCCCAGGCGGGCACCGGCCCCCAAATTGTGGACATTGAAAGCCTTCCGGTCGAGGAGGAATTAAAGGAAAGACCAGTGGCATTACGGGCATTACATGCCATACCTATTCAGAATCCTCCACAGGGTCACACAATGCCGGTGGGCAAAACCTCACACTGGTTCAGTGATGTTGCGGGACCTCTCGGTGAAGGCACATACATGTGGGAGTCCGAAGTAGAATTCAATGGACATTGGGGCAGATACCATTTCTTTACCAGAGAGTTTGAAAAGCTACAGAACAACGAAGGACTGCAGCCAATATGGAGGAAGGCTGGGTTATATGATTATTTCGAGTTCCAACTACCAAAGCCAGATTTTCTAAGGTGCTCATACTTAATTAGTACCCTCACCCCCAGCAAAGACAAGAAAGGATACAGCTCCTTTGTGCTCCCATCACTCACAAGGGGCAATGAGCTGAAGCGCTTCCGCTTGACTATCAACCTAGTAAGAGAAGCTCTTGATATGCACGGAATGCACATTCCTACGGAAAAGGAGACCATGGTCCCCGATAACATGAAGAACAGGAATCTGACAAAACTGAAGGACATGGTGGCAATGACTCCCACAATAGCCATTCATTTACGTATGGTCATGCAACATTTCACGTTCCCTGCACAAGACAGGTTCACAATGCCTCCGAAGAAGATTTGGTTTAGCCTCTACCTGGCGGATGCTTTTGAATTGTCCATCAATATGCCCCACTGGATTATCGACCAGATTCATATGGCCCATCAGAGATGGTATAAGAAGCAAAAGTCTGTGTTGTATGGTTGCTGTGCACTTACAAGAATTGTATATAGATGTCTCGCATATGATGTATCGGTGCAGAGGGCTCTCATTTGGTCCAGAGCACAGGAGTTTCAACGCAGGTTGTCCGCTGTCGGACCTCCCTCTAAAAAGATGAGGGGCACCGTACAGATGCCTTGTGCACAAGCTCGCGGTGCAACCCTAACACCAGAAACAACTCCAAGGCTTCCTCGAAGAGTGCAGCCATTTACTATAAGGTTACCCAGGCAGAGCACCGATGGCCCGAACCTTGTGTTTCCCCCAGTACCGACTGATCTGGAATTCCCGCATGGATTCACTCTGGAGGATCTAACGGATGAGGAAGTTGCTAGAATCATCGACGCTGTAAATGCAGAAGTTGAAGCAGAGCAAGCGGGAGGACAGCAAACTGCCCCAGACCAACCCCAGCCCAGCCAACCGGATGTAGTCAATGTGGACGATGAAGAAGAAGCACAGGAGGAGGCACGGGGTGGACAATCAGAAGCAGAAGAACAAGAGTATGATCAGGAAGCCCTACAAGTACTGGAAGGTGCCCCCGCCTATACTAACGCATTAAGGAAGCTCTACGATACGATGAACCGAGTCCAACAGCAACACAGGCTGTCATTAGCTGCAGGTAAAGCCCTCATGAACCAGATTCTGGAGGAGGAAGGCGTGGACGAGCAATACCGTGCCACCCTGGAAATGATATCAGATGCTTTGGGAGTACCTAAAACGGTGCATACTGCACTAGTGCAATCACGAAGGACAGAGAAAAGATATGGAAGACGCCCCCCACGCACGGGAAAACAAATGAATGTATTAGGATCCGGACCACAAGGCACCCCCACAACCACGGGCACTTCACACACCACTCATGACACCGAGGAAGCCCATACATCAAGTGCACCTCCATCACCTCCCTTACCACCTTCTCCTCCCTCTCCACCACATTCACCTCCCATCACCAATGTAACTACCACCGTTACCGTCTCCGAACCCATCGCCATGACTGAAGCACAAACGACTTATCAACCCACACACCCTCTCAAAACCTCCCGTGTATACACCTCCACTACCACTGTAACCCTAACGGCATCTACTGACATCCCCATTCCCCCACCCACACTTTCGGGCAGTTCACATCCACAACTGCACACACCACTGTACACATTCACCACAATCACTGCACCCACTGTTCCATTATTCACAATCACTCCCACTACTGCTTCCACCACAGATTTTATGGACATATCACCTTCCACTGCACCTCTCCCTCCCCCCATACCACCACAATCTCCTATTCCCCCACCACCCACTTCACCATTTCCCAGCACTGCATTCACACTCCCCTTCCCCTTTCCCTTCCCCACTGCACATAACACCCTCCCTGCATCCATCCCCATTAATAATGTATTTAATAGTATGTATCAATGCATGTCCCAACTTCAGCAACATTACCAACACCTTGACAACCAACATACAAGGCTTTTCCGAAGCCACGAAGATCTCCAAGCACGGTTTAAGGATCTTGAAGAGCAGAAGCAGCTACTACAACAGCAGCACATGACCTTACAGGAACAATATGCACAATTAGTAGCCAACCCACTCCAAGCAGATGATGAAGAGCGACGACACATGGACGAGTTGCTACATTCTCAAATCACAGAGAACCTCAAACTCCGCCGAAACATGGCTCTCTTACGGAAGCATATGTCTGCAGCCCTAGAAGAAAATAGACGGCTTCAGACACAAAATGAAGAGAATTTGGAGTTAGCCATGGAAGGTTCCCCACAGGACATTGACCCGGAGAGATTTAAGGCTATTCCCTCGGATAATATGCAAATCATTTTGGAAACCCATGCGGATCTCCTCGAAGCCCATGCAGCCTTATAAAAGGAAAGAGATGAACTACGAAGGCAATTGGCAGCTCAATCAACACCACCCAAAGAAGCCCCGACCACAGCTGACACAGCTGACGAAATAGCAGCGCTCAAAGCACAAATTGAAGAATTGGAAAAGAAAGTGCTTGTATATGAACGCCAACCCTCCCCCTTGGCAGAACCAGAGCCTGACGATCTTGTGCCAATTGAAGTAGAAGAAACATTTGAGGATCCCTATGTTCCGATGCCAACACCCGGGGGTAAGCGAACAGAACAGGGCATGGACACAATTGAAATTGAGGCACCTGAATGGATGCAAAAATTAGAGAAAGTAGCCACGACGCATGATGACAGGGTGGCAGTCCAAATTGCATTGATGTCAAAATTAGAAGAGGTGGTAATAAAGTCCGATTATTTTCAGAATCTCTCACACCATAGGTGGATCAGCCCATCAGACGACCTGTATGTTCCTTTCTGCGTGCTAATGGCAGATTACAACGCAGAGATCAAGCACCACACCTCAAGGGAACCCACCTCTGCCACCCAATTTGCACCTGACGACATCCCAAAAAGTGCCAAGCAGGGACATATTCGCCAACCAATGTGGAGAATTCGGCTGCTTGAAACGTACCCAGAAATGGTAAGAACATGGAACAACATGCCGCTGTACATCAAATATAACCCATGTTATTGCCCTGTATTTCGAAGGAGATCATGGCCGGAGTACACACAAACAGTGCTGCAGATTAAAGGATGTGAGAAGTGGCTCAATTATGTGTACTTCGCACCCCCGAAGGGCCCACCTACGATTGGATATATGATTTCGACGATTCGACATTGGGGGGTCCGGTTCAAGAATGTACCTGATGTCATGACTCAGATGTGCCTGAAGATTTTCGAACTTATGTTGGTCACCTTCAGGACCTTCAAAAATGTCAAGGAACCGCATCTCTCAGCATTAGGATTTAATGAAGGTAATCAGGACCTTGTATACGACATGAGCACAACCCCATCGATTAATGTTGTGTATGCATGGCACGCTCGCATCAAATATATACCGGCCTGCTTCAAACAAACGTTTGAAGAGATGTTCATCACAGGATTCTGGGAATACCACTCCGAGATATTCATTCCCAGACCATCCCATCTCTTGCAGTTGTTTGCAGTGGAACAAGCTCTCCATTCCGAAAAGCTACGTATACCACATCCAGAGGTTCCCGGGCCAGTAGATTGGGATGCGCTACTAACAGATTTGGCCAAAGGATTGAGGATTGCCGAACATCATTTAGCGCAGGATGTCGTCGAATACTACATCCAAAAACCCACACAACAAGGGTCTGTCAGGGACGACAGACGCGAGAGAGGGGGGGGTGTTAGCAGCAGACAAGGGAGTCAACGAAGATCTGGAAAATAGGCCAATAATTTTCTTCAAGAAGGAAGTACGTATGAGCATTCACGCAGATTTAGCACTAAGGCAACCTTAATGTTTCAAAACCTCTACACCAATTAAAAGTGATTCTCATCACTAAACACCATTGTAAATACCATTTCATCTTCTTGTAGCTCCATTTTGTGCAAGCCAAGGAGTCCTTGAGCTTGAGGAGCTTTAGAAGTATCTACCTGCCAATTTTCGTATTTTTTAGATCTCGTTTGAGCCCTCAAATAAGCCCTGGAACCTAATTTTTAACTAGGCCGGACACTAGGTCTGGACAGGGCCAAAGCTAGTCAAAAACTATAAAAGGAGCTAGAGAGCTCATTTTTGAGGTTAGATTGTAATTGGAATGAACTTGTAAGAGCTTTTGAAAGTAATCTAAGAATTCCATTGTTTCTAACTCTTTGTCTTGCCGTGTGTGCGCGTGTGTGTGTATGTGTGTGCATGCTTGTGTGCTTCTCACTCACGCACTTGTGCCGCCACTTGCTCGAGGTCTTCATACCATCCTCACGTCTTCCCGGATTGACATTAAAGGAGGTGCTACTCATCACTGAGCTACAGCCATCAACCAGAAATTACTACCGGAAGATTCTCTGTCATTTCGGTTGGAGATCCTCAGAGAATTAGACGAACATCGATGGCACAGTTTTATGACTATGAGAGAAGTACAGCTACGACAAGCCAAAACACATGATACATATCTACGAACTCCAATTTTTATAGTAGGAGAGCTTGTCCTCTTTTACAATGTGAAATCGAATCGCTCTGCCGACAAGTTTAAGCTACGATGGTTTGGCCCTTATCGAATAGCGGAACAGGTGGGCCCTGTGACATTTCGGTTAACCACATTAACCGAAATTTCCTTGCCAAAAGTAATAAATGGTTCGAAGCTACGACCATATCGACAAGCGTCACATCTACGCTAAGACATTACGCGGAATGCCGCAACTTTTGACGTTCTTTTGTTTTCCAGCCCTTCTCTTTTTCTTTTAAATTTTTCTTAATCAATAAAATAAGTGTAAATATCCGCGTCTTGAACTCTATTTATAACTAAAGCCACCCGGTCTTTTTCCACCCGTTCATGCATGCACGCCATAGTTAAGAAATTATCATATCCACGTCACGGAATAACTTATTATGATTGATTCCTCTTAGTTGCAGTGCATCTACATAATCTTCGCCAGTCCGCTGAAAAAACGCTATTGTATTTGTGTAATTGTGATCTGTGTTACCCTGTGTTTGCGTGTTGTGCTTACTGACTCTATTGCGCCATGGAAGCTTTGGCAAACTATGCCGCTTTCCATGACGGACTCCCTACGGATGTAGGAGAGTACCTGCGCATCCGGGGATTATCCAACTTCGCTGAGCTGCCATGGCACTCAGTGGAGAATCACCCTTTCTTTGCCCGAATAATCTCTGCCATCGCCAACACACCTGCAACAGAAAAAATGTGGGCTATCATCTCTTTACCCTCCCGAGTAGTAATCAAATTTCAAACATTCGCTGAGACGTTTCGACTTCCTGCACAAGGCACACAGAGTGGCCCAAACATTCCCATAACCACCATGAAACAGTTATTTCCTAGGTATTTGTCGAACGAGTACGCCATTCTTTGTAGACCTGAACCTGAGAGAACCGCACTCCAATTCCTTGTAGCCATACTCAACCTCCAGAAACGAACTTATGGGATATCACGCGCATTCTACTCAGCCCTCGACTTAGCATCAAGAGAACCGGTAAACTTTGCAACATACTACTTCAGCCGTATACACAAGGAATGCATAGCCATTATGAAGCAGGTGAACAAAGGAAACACACCAAGATCTAGGTTGCCACATATCCTATCATTCCTCTTCCCCACCATCCTTGCTGCACAACCACCACCGAGAGGTCCGGTCCTAAGACAGGAAGAATCCATACAGCTGTTAGACGATGATGAGGAAGACGAAGAAGAAATCAACCAGCTATTCAGAAGAAAAAGAATCAGGATAAGTTCCTCGGAAAGCGAAGCACTAGGCTCAGCCGGAGAAGATGAAGAAATAAATAAAGAAGTAGATACGCAAGAAGAAGACACATTCCACGACACAAGCACCTCGATACAACATGAGTCATCTGCACAAACATCAGCGTCGGAGCAGCAACAACAACAAGACCAGACCGAAACAGAAACAGTCTCGACAGAACAGATTTCTCAGCAACAAACGGAGCCATAAAACCAAGAAGATACACAACAAGTAGCTAAGGAAGCTTTAGAAACATTGCTTAAAGTAGTGGAGTCCACAGCAACCGAATATGCAGAATCGGAGCAATCGAAAAAAGAAAAGGTAAACCCTATCCTTCCTCCTCCCTCACCGAAACATCCACTCAAACCCATCTCACCTGTCCACCCCACTCACCCTGCTGAAACCACCGCATCCTCAACCTCATCACCCACTTACTCGCCACCAAACTCCCAACAGCTCCACGCCGAAACCTCTTTGAAACCTTCAATTCCGGCCATCCCAGTAATTCTTGATTTAGCTGCAATAGGACAGATGCTCATAAACTTGTCACAACAACTGCCGCGGCAACTGAAACAGCTCACAGACTCTGTGCAAGATGACTTTCAACACAAACTAGAAGTAATGGAGGCGGACATCACACCCCTCCAAGAGGAATTACACACAGTAAGGGCCGAAAACCATGCACTTAGTGAACAGGTAATGTAGTTAGAGACCGTAATAAGCGAACAGGAAGATATGACAACACAACGAGATGAAGCACTGAAAGCAGTACACACAAAGGAAGAATTGCTAATGGTTGCAGACGCAGAGCTCACCAGCCTAAAGCAAACACTCAAAGATGCCAAGGATGTCAGGATTGCCTTAGTTAACTGCCTGGAAGAAACCAGACTTCAGTTACAGGAGAAAGATCAGCAAAACCAAGAACAGTAAAGAGAACTTAACGAGACAAAACACGAGCTTCAAATGACAAAAGAAGAATTATCAAGCGTAAATAATATACTTCACAAGTATCTGATGAAAGAGCAGCAAATACAGAAGCAGATAGCAACTATTAAGGCAGAAAGAGATGCTTATTACAAAATGATAGAATTTCAGAACCAACAGTTCGAAAGAATGGATAATCAAATACGCAATAAGAAGGATCGGATCATTGATCTGCAGAAGCAACTAACTGATATGAAATCATCCAGGGACGCTGCGATGGCCAATGACTTCTACTTACAAGAAACATTATTACAAACCCAAGTAGAAATTTTGCTTAACGAGGCCATAGCCCTAAGCTCTGTTAGAACAGATGCACAGCTCCTAGAGCAAGATACACTAAAACAACTGCTAGAAACATTAAAGAAAAAGATCGCCCGTACATTTAGATTAGCCCAAAACATGTATTTAGAAGGAATAGTCGAAGAATAGTAACCCTGTAAGAACTTGCGGGTTCGAGTCCACCGTGCGTGCCAGTGTTAGACGGCCGCCGGATTGGGACAGGTATAACGAAATCTTTGTAAACACGTGCGAAAAAAATTGTTACGCGCACTCTTGTAAAAGCTTATATAAAGCAATGAAAAAGGGTCGCTCAGGGGGGGAGGCGACGAGATTTCTTGGGGAATTCATCAGATTGTTCGTTTGTATGTGATTTGGTGTTAGTTAATCTTGTTATTTCCAAGATTGTCTAAGTGTCCTGTGTATCCGTTGGTCTGATCTTTTCTCGGTGTTCGTCTGGTTGCTAGTCGTATGAGTACAAACTACCCCGGTTCAGTAACTTACCCGTCGTAGTTCCGATACTCGGTCTGTGAATCTTTATTGAAAGTGTAGTTGTCTGTATTGGCTGACTGATCGTCTTGGGACGATCCACCGGATAGTTAAAAGTTCTGCGCATAGAAGTTAATGGTTCTGGTATTGCGGAATATGTTGTTTTAATGTTACTCTATTGTGGTATGGTAAGCGAATGTCACCGTAAGAAGCCTGAGCAGGTACAGATGACCTTCAGGAATTCGGTCCTACATGAATGTAGTCGCGGTGATGTCGATTGTAGAATGGGTTAATATCTATCTGAACGAGTGACTTGATTCTTGTGCGAAGGACTTTAGCGAAGTAAGTATTAAAATAGTTTGGTATAAGTGAATCCTGTTAAATTCCATTAAATTCCTATATCTGACGTAGTTGTACTGGGAAAACTAGTATAGGGCCTCTGTTCTTATAGACCCCTTCCACTCCCAAGAACCCAAGAATCAGGTAAACGCATTTTCGATAGTTGGAAAGGGCGCTTTACCAACGAAAAGGTTAACAATAGATAGATAGATAGATAGTAAGATAGATAAACACATAGGTAGGTACGTACATAGATAAATAGATAGATATATAGATAGATAGATAGATAGATATATAGATAGATAGATAGATAGATAGATAGATAGAGATAGATAGATAGATAGATAGATAGATAGATAGATAGATAGATAGATAGATACATAGATACATAGATACATAGATACATAGATACATAGATACATAGATACATAGATACATAGATACATAGAAAGATAGATATATAGATACATACATACATACATAGATAGATAGATATATAGATAGATAGATAGGTAGATAGATATATAGATAGATATATAGATAGATAGATAGATAGATAGATAGATAGATAGATAGATAGATAGATAGATAGATAGATAGATAGATAGATAGATAGATAGATATATAAATAGATAGATAGATTAATTGATAGATAGATAGATAGATAGATAGATAGATAGATAGATAGATAGATAGATAGATAGATAGATAGATAGACAGATAGATAGATATGTAGATAGATAGATCGATAGATAGATAGATAGATAGATAGATAGACATATAGATAGATAGATACATAAATAGCTATATCGATAGATAGATGGATATATAGATAGATAGATAGATAGAAGATAGATATATAGATAGATAGATAGATAGATAGATAGATAGATAGATAGATAGATAAATAGATAGATAGATAGATAGATAGATAGATAGATAGATAGATACATAGATAGATGGAAAGATAGATAGATAGATAGATATATAGATAGATAGATAGATAGATAGATAGATAGATAGATAGATAGATAGATAGATAGATAGATAGATAGATAGATAGATAGATAGATAGATAGATAGATAGATAGATAGATAGATAGATAGATAGTAAGATAGATAAACAGATAGGTAGGTACGTACATAGATAAATAGATAGATAGATAGATAGATAGATAGATAGATAGATAGATAGATAGATAGATAGATAGATAGATAGATAGATAGATAGATAGATAGATAGATAGATAGATAGATAGATAGATAGATAGATAGATAGATAAATAGATAGATAGATAGATAGATAGATAGATAGATAGATAGATAGATAGATAGATAGATAGATAGATAGATAGATAGATAGATAGATAGATAGATAGATAGATAGATAGATAGATAGATAGATAGATAGATAGATAGATAGATAGATGTTGGTGCAGACCAATCACCAATTGAAGATTTGAAGACAAAGAATGGAGATTAGAACAAGTCTTGAAGCAAAGAAGATGGATACATTCACAGAGTGAATGATATGTACACATATGTACATTAGTGAAGACATAGATCACTTATACTTTTGTCTAGTTACAAGTTTGTATATATTTTCCTATAAATACTTTGGAAAAATGTCGGTGTAGTAGAGGAGACAATAGGAGAGTATGAGAATAGTGCATTTGTAAGTTGTAAGACTCATTAGAGTTCATAGGAATGAGAAGAAGTCTCTCTCACAACTCAACTGTAATTGTTTGAGTAATCGAAGAAAAGTTGCGCCCGATGTTTCTGTGTATGCTCCGTCTGTGGTAGATCTTTTGTGAGTTCCTTTTGAGGATATCTAAGTCCATAGTTAATCAATCTATGGCTAGAGTTTCAGAGTTTAATTGTAATCAGGTAAGGAGAATTGTTAGTAGGAACATTCATATGTGTTGAGTGTTCACAGTCTCCTGAAACAGGCGCATATTTCGAGTTCAATCAAATGAGTAGTGGTCGGTGCACAGTGTAAAGTTTTACACATATGATAGCTCAAAATCTAAGTTGAGAGATAAGCTATCTACAGCCAAAAGGATTTGATCAAACGGGTTCGACATTTGGAGAACCAAAGTTAAGAAGTTAGGGGTGTCTAAAACGACTTCTCAAAAGTGCAGATTTAGACATAGCTGACTTGGTGAGTAGATTTCTCAAGATCTAATGAACCTTTTGAAGTAATTCAACTTGGAGAAGGTGTGCAATCTTTAGGCGACACCTTGTGCAAAGTTTCATAAAAAACTTTACACATTTACTCAGTCAATGAGTAAGATCTATGCAGCAGACTTTCTGAGAAATTGTCTTCTTCACAGTTTAGTCAAGAAATTGATATTTGGTCATTGGTAGCTTAAATTGGTGAAAGTTTTTGACTTACTCTTGATATAGAGGTGTTCTAAATTCAAGAGTAGGTTGTTCTTTTGGAGATTAACACTCTCCATCAGTGGTATCAGAGCAAGAAGCATCAAAATTAAAGAAAAGGAGGATCCCGACTGCTGCAGCTACAAAGAATTTGACATCGGAAGATTCAAAGGGTGAAAGCTTGCAAGGAAAGCTTGAGAAGGAGATCATACGACATAAAGGAAGTCAAAAGGAGGATCATTCGAAGTAAAGGTAACCTTATACTTTATAAAGGTTAAAGAGTTCAATACACAGGTGAAGGAAGATGGGAGATTCTCTTCAAATAGAGAAGTTGGATAGAGAAAACTATCCTACATGGTCAATGAGGATGGAAGCTCATCTTATGAGCAAAGATTTGATAGCTTACATCACAGGAGAAGAAGAGAAGCCACAGTTCAGAGATCCTAGTGTTCCAACTAGGGAAGAGTTAGCAGATTTGAAGAATTGGATGAAAAGAGATGCTCAAGCTAGGAGCCTAATATATATGGCAGTCAATGATTACTTGCTACCTCACATTAGAGGTCTTGAAAGTGCAAGTGAGATATGGAATGCTTTGGAGGAGCATTTCCAAAACACTACAAAGTCAAGGAAGGCATCCCTATGGGCAGAATTTATAACTTTCAAGAAGAAGGCCTCTCAATCTATTTCAGACTATGTAACAAGGATGAAAGACATTGCAGATGCATTAGGAGCTGTTGATGAAGATATTGAGGAGGATAAATTGGTAAGGCAAATCCTTACAGGTTTGAGAGGTGATGACAAATGGAAGCCATTCATTTTGTCTATAGAATTATCACTTGATCATTTCACTCCTGATTTAAATCAATTGCTAGGTCATATGCTAACATTTGAGCAGGATGTTAAAGGAGATGGTGACAAAAGTACAGGTCATGCAATGTACTCAAAGGACAAGAAGAAAGCTAACAAAGGAAAGCAACAATCAGGTGAAGATGAAGGCACAACTAGTCAAGCCAACTTCCTAAGAGGTAAAGGAGGTGGCAAAGGTAGAGGAAGAGGCAGAAACAATAAAGATGGAGGCAAAGCTTGTTGGATTTGTGGTAAGACAAATCATTTAGCTAATGATTGTTGGTATAATAATCAGAGTAATGGTGGATATAATCAGAACTATAATACAAGAGGAAGAGGTGGTACAAATCAAAGAGGTAATTTCAAAGGCAGAGGTAGTAGGAGTTACTTTGGAAGAAATGCAGGTAGAGGTTTCCAAAGTCAACAATATAACAATACCTACTACAATTATGCTTCAGATCAAAAGGAAGATTCAACATTGATAATGAATGCAACTTGTGAAAGGTAGAGTGAAGATCAAAGAGTCTTCTACATTGACTTAGGGTGTAGCAATCACCTGAGTGGTAATATAGCCTTGATGACTGATTTGGAGAATAAAGTATCTAATCATGTTGTTCAAACAGGTGACAACACAAAGCACAATGTGAAGTCAATTGGATCAGTGAAGGCCAAGGATGGTAGCACCTTATTGACTAAAGTCTTGTATGTTCCTACAATTCCTAAGAATTTGATAAGTGTAGGACAAATTGTGGAAAAAGGTTATGAGGTAAGGTTCACTAATGAAGGAGTGTTTGTGGAAGACCCTAGCAATGGGTATAAACAAATTGTTTCAGGAAAGAAAGAAGGGAGATTGTTCACATTGAAGATTCAAGGTAATGTTGGTCATGCCTTGTTCACTTATGGAGGACATAAGATCTCTGAGTTAGATCTTTGGCACAAGAGGCTTGGACACTTCAATGAAAGAGGTATTAAAGACATGATTAACAATGGTTCAGTGCTTGGTTTGGCTAATGTTGCAGGTCAACATATGACATACAGATGTGAGGCATGTCAATTAGGTAAGGCTCATAAGCAGTCCTATTCCAAGCATGGGTCTATGTATTCATAGAAACTTGAGTTGGTACACACAGATGTGTGGGGACCATCAAAGGATTTCAGTATCAATGGCTCAAGGTATTATGTGATTTATGTTGATGATGCTACCAGATGGATTACTATCTATGTGATCAAAGATAAGTCAGAAGTATTCAATACTTTCAAACATTATCATATGTATGCAGAGAGAATTATAGGACATAAGTTGAAGAGACTAAGGTCAGATGGAGGGGGAGAGTATTTCTCTAATGAATTTAGTGATTACTTGTGGAATGCAGGTATAAAAAGAGAGGTTACTTGCAGGTACTCTCCTCAACAAAATGGTATAGCAGAAAGGAGAAATAGAACTCTTGTTGAGTTTGCAAGGTCCATGATGAAGGAGAAAGATTGCCCAAATTATTTGTGG
>CM035420.1:109892006-109894506 GCA_020310875.1 Ceratopteris richardii
CTGCTTTAGACACCTGAAATCCAAGTTCTTTCAAGAACTTTACAAGTCTATAGTTCCATGCCCTTGGGGCCTACTTCAAGCCATACAAAGCTCTCTTGAGCTTACACACATGATCTGGATATCTTCCATCTCTGAATCCTTGAGGTTGCTCCATGAAAACTTCATCTGAAATGTAGCCATTCAAAAAAGCATTTTTTACATCAAGTTGACATAACTTCCAACCTTTACATGCAGCAATAGCTAAAAGTGTCCTGATGGTTGTCATCTTTGCCACAGGACTATAAGTCTCATCATAGTCAACACCATATGTCTGAGCAAACCCTTTGACAACAAGTCTAGCTTTGTACCTAGACACACTTCCATCTGCAAATCTTTTTGTTTTGTAAACCCACTTACATCCAATGATCTTCTCACTATTTGGCTTTGGAACCAAATCCCCCATGTTTGATTCTCCATCAATGCATCATATTCTTCCTGCATAGCTTTCTCCCAATTTTCTTTACCTTTTGCCTCTTCATATGTAGAAGGGTCTTCATCTGCTTTAATCATGTAAGCATAATCTTTGGTAGCCAGAAATGAAGTATCATAGCTATACCTTGTAGGTTGCCATTTGTTCCTTGTAGACCTCCTAAGTTCTCCACTTCTTGAGGTTTCTGGTTCTTCATGTTCAGGATCAAATCTTGGTGTGTCTTCCACTTCAACCTGCACTTCATTATTCTCTTGCTCATCAAATATCTGAACCTTTGATTTACCTTTCCTTTGGCTCACAATTTCTTCATCATCTGTATTTATATTGATAGTACCTGCATACCAAGTACCTTGCTCATCAAATGTAACATCTTTTGATACAAGAAAATGTTTTGTGGATGGATTCCACAACCTGTATCCCATCTGCTTATCATCATAACCAATAAACACATATTTTTCAGCTTTAGGTTCCAATTTGTGCCTTAATTGTGATGGCACATATGCATAGGCCAAACATCCAAATACTTTGCAATGGTCTAGTGTAGGTCTCTTACCCCACCATGCCTCATAAGGTGTCATACCCTGCAAAGCTTTACAAGGTAGCCTATTGACCAAATAAGTAGCTGTATTTACAACCTCAACCCACAAATAATTTGGGCAATTTTTTTCCTTCATCATGGACCTTGCAAACTCAACAAGAGTTCTATTTCTCCTTTCTGCTATACCATTTTGTTGAGGAGAGTACCTACAAGTAACGTCTCTTTTTATAGCTACATTCCACAAGTAATCACTGAATTCATTAGAGAAATACTCTCCCCCTCCATCTGACCTTAGTCCCTTCAACTTATGTCTTGTAATTCTCTCTGCATACATATGATAATGTTTGAAAGTATTGAATACTTCTAACTTATCTTTGATCACATAGATAGTGATCCATCTGGTAGCATCATCAACATAAATCACATAATACCTTGAGCCATTGATACTGAAATCCTTTGATGGTCCCCACACATCTGTGTGTACCAACTCAAGTTTCTGTGAATACATAAACCCATGCTTGGAATAGGATTGCTTATGAGCCTTACCTAATTGACATGCCTCACATCTGTATGTCATATGTTGACCTGCAACATTAGGCAAACCAAGCACTGAACCATTGTTAATCATGTCTTTAATACCTCTTTCATTGAAGTGTCCAAGCCTCTTGTGCCAAAGATCTAACTCAGAGATCTTATGTCCTCCATAAGGGAACAAGGCATGACCAACATTACCTTGAATCTTCAATGTGAACAATCTCCCTTCTTTCTTTCCTGAAACAATTTGTTTATACCCATTGCTAGGGTCTTCCACAAACACTCCTTCATTAGTGAACCTTACCTCATAACCTTTTTCCACAATTTGTCCTACACTTATCAAATTCTTAGGAATTGTAGGAACATACAAGACTTTAGTCAATAAGGTGATACCATCCTTGGCCTTCACTGATCCAATTGACTTCACATTGTGCTTTGTGTTGTCACCTATTTGAACAACATGATTAGATACTTTATTCTCCAAATCAGTCATCAAGGCTATATTACCACTCAGGTGATTGCTACACCCTGAGTCAATGTAGAAGACTCTTTGATCTTCACTCTGCCTTTCACAAGTTGCATTCATTATCAATGTTGAATCTTCCTTTTGATCTGAAGCATAATTGTAGTAGGTATTGTTATATTGTTGACTTTGGAAACCTCTACCTGCATTTCTTCCAAAGTAACTCCTACTAGCTCTGCCTCTGAAATTACCTCTTTGATTTCTACCACCCCTTCCTCTTGTATTATAGTTTTGATTATATCCACCATTACTCTGATTATTATACCAACAATCATTAGCTAAATGATTTGTCTTACCACAAATCCAACAAGCTTTGCCTCCATCTTTATTGTTTCTGCCTCTTCCTCTACCTTTGCCACCTCCTCTACCTCTTAGGAAGTTGGCTTGACTAGTTGTGCCTTCATCTTCACCTGATTGTTGCTTTCCTTTGTTAGCT
>CM035420.1:109904506-109922006 GCA_020310875.1 Ceratopteris richardii
GGAATCTAAACGGGATAAAAAATCTGCTAAGGCGTGTGAACTGCCTGGTCGGTGAATGACTTCGTAATCAAATTCCTGCAAGAGTAAAACCCATCGTGCTAGTCGGCCTCCTAGATGCTGCTGCCGAACTAGATAGACAAGTGCAGCATGATCTACATGAAATGTGAATTTACGGCCTAGCAAGTAATGTCTAAATTTTTTGACCGAATATACTAGTCCTAAACATTCTCTTTCTGTTACAGAGTAATTTTTCTCAGCAAGGGCTAATCTTCGACTTGCATAATACACTGGTCTGAACCATTTATCAATTTGTTGCATCAATACACTTCCTATTGCTATATCTGAAGCATCAACAAATATATTAAATGGGTGATCCCAGTCCGGCGGTTGTAAAATAGGAACTTGTGTTAATAAATGCTTTAAACGATCAAAAGCTATCTGGCATTCCTGGGTCCATTCAAATTGTCGAGGTGTTTTACTGATTAGCTTGTTTAGTGGTATTGCCAGATGAGCAAGCCACCGTAAGTGTCTTCCATGCCACCGTAAGTGTCTTCCATGCCACCGTAAGTGTCTTCCATGCCACCGTACTTGGCCCATAAAGCGCATAACTTCTTTTGGAGAAACTGGCACCGGAGCTTCTAATACTGCCGAAATCTTATCTGGATCGACTTGGATACCTTGTGCAGATACAATGTGGCCAAGTAACTTGCCACATGAGACCGCAAATACCGATTTGTTTGGATTCAAACAGAGTCGATGCTCTCTGCATTTCTGAAAGCAGCACCGTAAATGAAATAGATGTGCTATCATCTTACCGAAAATTGAAAAATCATCGAGGTATACTTGCATAAACGAAGTAAGATAAGGAGAAAAAATTTCCTGCATGCATCTTTGAAATGTACTTGGTGCGTTTCTCAATCCAAACCACATCACCGTACAAGCAAAGACACCCCAATTGGTAATGAATGCGGTTTTTGGTATATCTACTTCGGCCATTCTAACCTGATTGTAACCACTGTATCCGTCTAAGAATGAATACATTTCATGACCTGCTACCCTATCGAGCATTGTATCCAGAAAGGGGATCGAGAAAGGATCTGGTATTGTTGTTGCATTTAATTTCCGATAGTCTACACAGATTCGTAGTTGCTTATTTTTCTTTGGCACGATCACAATTAGTGAAATCCATTCAACATGTTCTATTGGTACGATGAATCCGACTTTTAATAACCTATCAAGTCCAGCTTTTACCTGTGATGCATAATTGGGATTCATCCGGTAGCCAGGCTGTTTGTTTGGTTTAGCTTCAGGCTTCAACATAACTTTATGTTGATAGATGTGCGGATCTAATCCCTTCATATCTTTGTAATCCCATGCAAAGATGTCTGAGAATTCACAAAGTAGTCGAATCAAGTCAGCTTTAAATGATTCCGATAAGTTTTGCCTTATCTTTACAGGTCGTGGATGCTCTTCATCTCCTAGATTGTACGTGGTCAACTGGTCTTCGGGGACATAAAACTGTTGCGGTTTCTCTGTATCGTCTGTTGACTTGAACAGCGATTGTAATTCATCATCATGTGTTGGGACACTACCTTCATGCTTAACTGTGTTGGTAATAGGTATGATTGTACAAACTGAAGTGTTCCAGTTATCTATAACAGACTGTAGATCAATAGTTCCTACAGACATTAAATCAGCGTTACTCTTCAGAAATTCCTCTTCCTCATCATCTGATAGTCCATCTAACATGTTGACTGGTTCATCAAAATATGGTCTGGCGTGAAGCTCGTATGGTTGTATAGCATCTAATTTTACTACATATCTACGGTTGGCATCTTTGAACGTAAGCTCTTGTGCGGACCAGTCCTGTATTACCTTCGCATGCTTCAGCCAAGGTCGGCCGAAAAGAAGGTTGTAATCCAAAGTGGATTCTGCCAGATCTAGTATAACAAAGGTCATTTTAAAGGTCGTACCTTGTAAAGTGATGGGTACATTTCGCACAAGTCCTATAGGGTGGACTCTAGATTGATCTGCCATTCTAACAAAAAATTGCACTAGTTCAATTTTGGTCCATCCTAACCTTTTGCATAAGGCTGCTGTTGCAATGTTCACACCAGACCCTCCATCAGTCAATACCTGCGTAATTTTATGATTCTTGTACCATACTGTAATCAAGGGAACCGAATGATCGATGGTAGAGTTAGGTTCCGGTTGAACTACTGCTGTTGCGGGAATACAAGAAGGCACCGGACTGAACTGTTGCTGGAACTGTTGTCGAATCCCAGGTACTAATGCCAGTAGTTGGCCGAGAGGCAGAGTGATAGATGCCTTGGATAAAATTTCCCAGGCTTGTTGATATTGGTTGTCCTGCTCCCTTGGACTTGAGGTCTCCGCTAGTGCAGGAGTTTCTGCTGTTATGCCTACTGCTGATGATGGCTCCGCTGTTGTTTCCTTTTGTTGCGTTCCTTCCTTCGACGAAGCCTGAGTCACCGGAATAGGTTCTGGGAACACTGGTGGTTCAGTTGCGGCCCAGTGACTAGCCTTGTTATACATCCTATGTTGTTCTCGTATCCCTGGCTCGAATACTTCTGCTGCTATCTGCAGCTGTTTACCTGATCGGGTCTGTACTGTAGCAGCTTGCGTTTCTACTGGTGTAATTTGTACCATGTTGGCCATTGGGTTTTGCCGCTCCTTCTTCCTTTGATCGTACTCAGCTGCATCTTTTGCAAAATCTCCTGATGTGTCCGAATTCACCGCAAAAATGACAGCGAGGTGGGGGTAGATTGGGATTTTCCGGTGGTGGTCCGTTTTGCCAGCGGTTTGTATTGAAATGGTTGTTCCTCTGTCCTCGGTAGTTCCGACATCCTTGTGGTTGATTGTTTCTCAAGTGCGGAGGCACATAGTGATTCACTGGTTGTCCATGTTCTTGTATAACTGCATTGAGCGTTGTTGTTCCTTGTATTCTAGCATTCTAAACACAGTTTTCGGTGGTGTGTCCGGCAGTGTTGCAGATAGCGTAAAACGTGTGATTTAGTGCACAATTGGCACTAGTATGACCTGAATTTTTGCATGTGATGCATTATACTTGTCTGGTTATGTCTTCAGCCATAGTTTTGTTTGTTTTCAACCACTCCAGATCTTCTGTAAATCCACCGACCTTGGATTCTAGTTGCAGAGCCATGGCAATGACTGCATCCAGCATCATAGTTCCCACACATCTTATGATCATGATCTGTTTCAGTTGTGGGGTTAAGCCGTTGATGAACCACTGAGTGATGACATCATCAGGTAAGTTAGCATGGGCCTGTGGTATCTGCCGCAAATGTGTTCTAAAGAGTGTAGCATACTCCTGGACAGTCTGATTAGCCTTTTGTCAGTTGTTTTGTAAATAATCAAAGATTTCAGCGGGATTCTTCTTTAGCCTGAATCGTTGCAAAAAAGCATCTTGAACTGCGTCATAGGTACCGAAATGATTAATATCGTATTCCGTAAGCCATCTAGCTGCTTCATTTACTAGTGTTGATTGAAAAACGATGGCCTTATACGCCTGATCCGGTGGATGGTTAAGAACTGCATAACTTATCTCGAAAGTGCGTACGTGAGCATCTGGATCATCTCTTGGGAATCCACCAAATTTCGTGTATGTTACTCCTATTGGAGGCGGCCTTGGTTGACATAATTGTTGTTGCTGTTGTTGTCCGTTCATTGTGAGTGTATTCAGCCTTTCTTCTATATCTTGACGTTGGTTAGTTGAACTATCAAAAATTTTGTCGCCGGATGGCGTGCCTTCCGGTGTGCTGTTTTTACTTAGAATGCGTCGCACTTTTGCTTCGAAGAGTTTTCCTTCCTTCTGTATATCCAATATCCGAAATCTTTTTTCCAAGCACGCTGGGTGGGCTGAAGATTCCGTGAAAAATGCAAAGTCTTTGCCTACAGTTGGTGACTCTATCACAGGAATATCACCGAAATGAGCCGAAATTGTGCCAGAATGCAGTGTTTTTCCGCTTTTACCGATCTCTTTTCCTAAAGTGTTTCTGATCGTATCTAACTCTGAGTTTAGACTTGTTTCTAACGGCATCTTGGTAGATTCTGAAATTGCTATATCTTCGATAGGCTGGGTCGAAGTAGCACCAGAATGTACCACAGGCGTTGATCGTTCCACCGGAATATGACCGGAATCAATCGTGACGTTCTCAGTTTGTCTGACCACTGGGTCAGATTGGGTTAGACCTTCTTCTTTCAAGGCTATCTTTGTCGCTTTACTCGCTTTAGTCTTACAGTTCTTAGGATATGTTTCACTAGATCGAGTAACCGGCATGTATCATTACGCAGTAACCCTATCTGAGTAGTTTGCAACAATCTGGGTCTGTTGCTACTGCTAGTTACTCAAATGTTAACTAAACGTTTGCTTCTGACAAACAACTGGTACTCTAGTGCCACTTTCCCATAGACAGCGCCAAATGTTAAGCCAAATGTTAGCCGTTGGGCAGGCTACAATGCTTCTGAATCTGGACTTAGAGTACTTTGTACTACTGTGATAATTAAAAGCACTCTAATTCTTAGCCACGTGGGTTCTTGGGAGTGGTAGGGGTCTGTTAGACAGAGGCCCTGTACTATTTTCCCAACCTCTCACATAATCATAAATACTCTGTCACGTCTTAGCTCAGTACTTGACTCTGAACACTATTAACTACGTGGCTTGCTAGACGTTGGAATTTCCAGACTAGTTTTGCTATAGTAAAAGAGCAGTAGTCCGGTTCTGACTTAAACTACTTCGAATACTCAACTTCATTCGCTGAATATTACTCAAGATGCACCTCTTCTTAACTCGAAGGTACACCGAACAACTATACTCAAAAGTATGCACTTACGGTATATCAACTCAAACAGCAATCAAATCGTAACAGTCTTATCAGTAATTCCAGGGCACACAGGCTCCTTACCGATACGAGTCCTTCCTGGGATCGGAATCCACAGAGAACGCAGACTATTGTATCGACTCTGTTACTCACCGCACATTAACAAGCCAACAGCGGGACTACTTCCATGTTCTCTGCTTCGCTGAAGAACTGATAACAATACGCTGCACTTAACAATACTCAGCGACACCCTTAACCATGACCGAATAGATTCGTAACACACTGCAACTGTTTCGTAACTATATATTAAGATGCAAACAAACTACTAGACAAAGCGCAAACAGAATAGAACAGATAGAATAGAAAGACACACTCAAACAATACACTGCAATTCCCAAAATGGGCGTGCCTCTCGCCATTCTTTTTTCATTGCCTTATATAGAAGATTTTTTACAGTAGTGCGCGAATCTTTTGTTACCTGCTCGTTTCTCGAAAGGTTCTTTCTATTTAAGACGCCTGTCCTAGTACATTTGTCCTTATTCGGCGGCCGTCTAACACATCACAGGAGAGGAAGAAAAGCCAGAATTTAGAGACTCTAGTGTTCCAACTAGAGAGGAGCTTGCAGACATGAAGAATTGGATGAAGAAGGATGCTCAAGCAAGGAGCATAATCTACATGGCAGTCAATGACTACTTGCTTCCTCACATTAGAGGACTTGAAAGTGCATGTGACATTTGGAATGCTTTTGAAGAGCATTTCCAAAACACAACCAAATCAAGGAAGGCTTCATTATGGGCAGAATTTACTACTTTCAAGAAGAAGGCCTCACAATCAATCTCTGATTATGTGACAAAGATGGACATTGCAGACTCTTTAGGTGCAGTGGATGAAGATATTGAAGAAGATAAATTGGTAAGACAAATTCTCACAGGACTAAGAGGAGATGAGAAGTGGAAGCCTTTTATTTTGTCTATAGAACTTTCACTAGATCACTTCACTCTTGATTTGAATCAATTGTTAGGTCATATGCTAACTTTTGAGAATGATATCAAAGGAGATGTTGATAAGAGTGCAGGTCATGCAATGTACTCTAAAGACAAGAAGAAAGCTAACAAAGGAAAGCAACAATCAGGTGAAGAAGAAGGTACTTCAAACCAAGCAAATTTCATAAGAGGAAAAGGAAATGGAAGAAATAGAGGAAGAGGCAGAAACAACAAGGATAATGCAAGAGCTTGTTGGATATGTGGTAAGACCAATCATCTATCTCATGATTGTTGGCATAATAATCAGAACAATGGTAATTATCAGAACTTTAATCAAAGAGCAAGAGGTGGTAGATTTCAGAGAGGAAACTTCAGAGGTAGAGGTGGTAGGAATTCTTTTCGAAGAGGTGGAGGAAGAAGCTTCCAAAAGCAATCCTATAATAACACCTACTACAACTATGCATCAGATCAGAAGGAGGACTCGACTCTCATTATCAATGCAACATGTGAAACCTCACATGAGGACATGAGAGTGTTCTATATTGATTCAGGATGTAGTAATCATTTAAGTGGAAATATTGCTTTGATGACTGATCTAGATCATAATGCAATTAACCATACAGTTCAGACAGGCTTGTAAAGTTCTTGAAAGAACTTGGATTTCAAGCATCAAAGGAAGATAGTAGCTTGCCAGTCAGAGCAAGTGAAGATGGATTCATTTATGTTTGTATTTATGTTGATGACATAATACTGATAGGAACAGATGATAAAGGAATACAAATGATCAAGAAGCAGATGGAGAAAGAGTTCAAAATCAGTGATTTGGGGAACTTGTCATTCTTCTTGGGAATGGAGATTTTATATACTCAACATGGAGTATATGTGACTCAAGAAAGGTATCTTAAAAATTTGTTAACCAAATTTAAAATGGAAGATTGCAGGGTTGCACCTACACCTTTGGAAGTAAACCATAAATTGTCTAGATTTGGAGGAGAAGAATTCAGAGACATGAAGCTCTATCAAAGTTTGGTTGGTAGCTTGATTTATGCTACATTAACAAGGCCTGACTTGTCATATGCAGTTGATGTGCTTTCACAATTTATGCATTGTCCTAGACAGGAACATTGGATTGCAGGACAAAGAGTACTTAGGTACATCAAGGGTACACTCAGAGAAGGGTTGTACTATGGATTTACTTCTGATACAAGAGTGAAGATATACAGTGATGCAGATTGGGCAGGTAATGTGGATGATAGAAGATCAACACATGGATATTTGTGCTATGTAGGAGACAAATTGGTTTCATGGTGTTCTAAGAAGCAACATACAGTTGCTTTATCATCTACAGAAGTAGAATATAAAGGTATGGTGGAAGCTGCAAAGGAGGTAATATGGCTAAAGACACTTATGAAGGATTTTGATGTGATTCAAAGCACTCCTATAATTTGTGGAGATAATATGAGCTCTCTATACTTGGGAGCTAATCCTGTGTTTCATGCTAGAACTAAGCATATTGAAATACAATATCATTTTCTGAGAGAGAAGGTCATTGATAAGGAGATTGAAGTCAAACACACTCCTACAAAAGATCAACTTGCAGATATGATGACAAAAAGTCTAGATGGACCAAAGCTACAGAGATTCAAGGATATGGCAGGAATTAAGAAGATAGAGAAGAACCTCAATTACTGATTGAGGGGGAGCTGTTGGTGCATGACAATCATCAATTGAAGGCTTATGAAGAAATGAAGTCAAGAAATCAAGAAGAGAACAAATTCAGAAGTTTGAAGGAAGGACATACTCAGAAATTTAGAGATATGAACACATATGTACATTAGTTTAGATATAGGTGACTTATACTTTTGATTAGTCATAACTTTGTATATATTTGCCTATATATGTTTTGGAAATGTCGGGACATGTAGAGGAGAGACATAGAGAAGAGAGTTGAGATGAGTTAGTAGATGTACATTGTACAAATCATCCATCAGATGTATGAAGAATAGAGATAAGTGAAAAGTTCAGAAAATGGCGCGTCGATTTTCTCTCCCATTCTCCTTCTGTGTTTGATCTTTTGAGAAATCCTTCTGCACGTATCTAAGTCCATAGTTAATCAATCTATGGCTAGAATTTGAGAGTCTAATTGTCATCACGTTAGGAGAATTTTGCATAGGAACATTCATACGTGATGATGTTCTGAGAGTCGACAAAACTGGCGCAGATTTCATGTTCAGAGAAATGAACATGGCTCAGTGCACAGTGTAAAGTTTTACACAAGTGAGGGCTCAAAATCTAAGTTGGAAGATAAGCCATCTATAGCTAAAAGATCTTGATCAAACGGGTTTGACATTGGGAGAACTATAGCTAAGAAGTTGCAGGTGTCAAAGTCGCGACTACAGAGAAGGTGTTTTACACATAGGTAACTTGTTTGTATGATTTCTCAGAGTATACTGAATCATTTGCAGAGATTTAAGTTGGAGAAGGTGCGCAACCTTAAGGCAAAGCATTGTGCAAAGTTTTATTAAAAACTTTACAGGATTGATTAGTCAATGAGTGATTAATCTGTAACAGACTTTTCAGAGGAAGTGATTTCTTCACAGTTAGTCAAATTCTTGGTAATGTGTTAGTAGATTTCCAAAATTATGTGGAGTCTAGAGTTATTCTTGGTCTAGGGGTGGTCTAATACCAAGGATATCTTGTTCTTTTGGAGATTAACACTCTCCATCAATGCATGCATGTATGCATATGCATGCATGCACATGAATACATGCATGCATGCATGCACATGAATACATGCATGCATGCATGAATATGCATACATACATATGCATACATGTATGCATATGCATGCATGCATGCATGTATGCATATGCATGCATGCACATGCATGTATGCATATGCATTCATGTATGCATATGCATTCATGTATGCATATGCATTCATGTATGCATATGCATTCATGTATGCATATGCATTCATGTATGCATATGTATGTATGCATATGTATGCATGCATGCATGTATGCATGCATGCACATGCATGTATGCATATGCATGCATGCATGTATGCATATGCATGTATGCATATGCATGCATGCACATGCATGTATGCATATGCATGCATGCATGTATGCATGTGCATTCATGCATGTATGCATATGCATGCATGTATGCATATGCATGCATGTATGCATATGCATGCATGTATGCATATGCATGCATGTATGCATATGCATGCATGTATGCATATGCATGCATGTATGCATATGCATGCATGTATGGATATGCATTCATGTGTATGCATGCATGTATGCATATGCATGTGCATGTGTATTCATGCATGTATGCATGTGCATTCATGCATGTGCATTCATGCATGTATGCATATGCATTCATGTGTATGTATGCATGTATGCATATGCATTCATGTGTATGCATGCATGTATGCATATGCATGTGCATGTGCATTCATGCACGTATGCATGTGCATTCATGCATGTATGCATGTGCATTCATGCATGTATGCATGTGTGTGCATGCATGTATGCATATGCATGCACATGCATGCACATGCATGTATGCGTATGCATGCATGCATGTATGCGTATGCATGCATGCATGTATGCGTATGCATGCATGCATGTATGCGTATGCATGCATGCATGTATGCATATGCATGCATGTATGCATATGCATGCATGTATGCATGTGCATTCATGCATGTATGCATGTGCATGCATGCATGTATGCATGTGCATTCATGCATGTATGCATATGCATGCATGCATGTATGCATATGCATGCATGCATGTATGCATATGTATGCATGTATACATATGCATGTGTGTATGCATGCATGTATGCATATGCATGTGCATGTATGCATATGCATGCATGCACATGAATACATGCATGCATACATGAATATGCATGCATACATATGCATACATGTATGCATATGCATGAATGCATGTATGCATATGCATGAATGCATGTATGCATATGCATGAATGCATGTATGCATTTGCATGAATGCATGTATGCATATGCATGAATGCATGTATGCATATGCATGCATGCACATGCATGTATGCATATGCATGCATGCATGCATGTATGCATGTATGCATATGCATGCATGCATGCATGTATGCATGTGCATTCATGCATGTATGCATATGCATTCATGTGTATGCATGCATGTATGCATATGCATGTGCATGTGCATTCATGCATTTATGCATGTGCATTCATGCATGTATGCATGTGCATTCATGTGTATGCATGCATGTATGCATATGCATGTGCATGTGCATTCATGCATGTATGCATGTGCATTCATGCATGTATGCATGTGTGCGCATGCATGTATGCATGTTGTGCATGCATGTACGCGTATGCATGCATGCATGTATGCGTATGCATGCATGCATGTATGCGTATGCATGCATGCATGTATGCGTATGCATGCATGCACATGCATGTATGCATATGCATGCATGGATGTATGCATATGCATGCATGGATGTATGCATATGCATGCATGCATGCATGCATGTATGCATGTGCATTCATGCATGTATGCATGTGCATTCATGCATGTATTCATGTGCATTCATGCATGTATGCATATGCATGCATGCACATGTTGGGAGAGATGGTTGGATGCACTCAGAAGATTGAGTTGGTACTGCTAATCCTGCTTTGCACCAGCCCTCTTTTATTCTTTTCTCCGATTCTACTCCTTGATAACGCGATGAAGACTGAGCCTTGCGGAAACCGCCACGCCAAGAAGAACTAAGTTAGAATGATTCAGAAATTCTCTGTAATCAATCAGTAGCTTAGAATGTGCTCTAACTTTACTGGAAAAATTTCACCAAAATTTCATCGGACTGCCACTGGACTGACACCGTAATTGTACCGGAATTATACCGGAATGAACTTCAATTCTGTTTATAATTACTTCAAGTGAACATACATGAAGTAAGTAAGTGACACGTGAACTTTCTTAACTTACTGAACTCTTACTGAAGTTTAAGAAAAAACTCCTCTAGTTCAGACAGCCTCTTTCCGGTCAGACTTTGTACTGTGTGTAGATATCTTTTTCACCGGAAAGATTGATCAACTAAAAATAGAGATGTTTAGCTATAAAGTAAGCTATCTCTCATTCAAAGCTTCGCATTACTCTACGAGATCTACTTCGTTCTTCTACCGGAAATTACTTGTTTACTATAAGAACTGCAACAGTAAGAACTTTGACCATGATTTCTTGAAATTGGCTGAACCGAGTTGGTTCAAACTTTGTATGCTTAAGGTATGCTTTGAGCTGAGTCTATCAAGCTTTGAATCACTTGATTTAGTTCAGTAGGCACTGAGATATGTCTCTGTGAAGTTGACAGTAGTTGAAGTGGTACACTCAAGGAATAACAGAGATGATGAATCAGAGAATAACAGAGATGATGAGTGTAAATATTTGTATTAGATCATGTAAATGTACATTCCCAAAGGCATGATAAACATAGCTCAATGGTACTCAGAGGTGTAGGCTATAGAGTAGACCTCACACACTCAATGATTGATACAGTAACGCCTCGGGATGAGTGAAGGACAGCTACGACTTTTAACTTGTAGTTTTTATAGGAGTTGAGTGAGAGCTCGAATTAGAATTCAAATCAATCTCCTAAAATCTTTTGCCTAAAAAAGGTTGATTGAGATATTCTCTCAATCAATCAACAACCGTTTCCGCAACTTTCAATCAATTAGGCATGATTGCATACTGCACCAAGTTACTAAGACTTTTACAAGAGGTAAAAATGGTAATAGTTCATAAGCATAAGTTCCTATGACTCTTGCTTCATGTAGAGATATCCTTCAAGGGTTCCAAGCCAAAGGTGAAGGCTTGAATTGCACCAACAGCTCCCCCTCAAGCCAAACATTTTGGCTTAAGTCTTCATCTTCATTCTTCAATCACATCCTGTAATCCAATCATGGATTTAAATCTGCATAACTTGTTTCCATCCAAAGCTTTAGTGAGTAAATCTGCACATTGCATATTAGTAGACACATAAGTCAATTGAATGTCTTTACTAAGCAGCTTCTCTCTCACATAATGGTAATGAACCTCTATGTGTTTGGTTCTGGCATGATATATTGGATTTGCTGCAAGGTGAAGAGAGCTAGTATTATCTCCAAAGATAATTGGAGGTCTAGTGTATAGACCTAACTCTGTATATAGAAGTTTCAACCAGATAGCTTCTTGGGTGGCATTGGCAAGCCCTCTATACTCTGCTTCAGTAGATGACAAAGCTATTGTAGGTTGTTTCTTGGCTGACCAAGAAATTGGTTTATCACCTGCAAAACATATGTATCCTGATGTGCTTCTCCTGTCGTCCTTGCATCCTGCCCAATCTGCATCTGAATATACTTTAATATCAATATCTGATGTATAAGGAAAGTACAAACCATGGTTCTGAGTTCCTTTCAAATACTTCAAGATCTTCTTTGCTACCTCTAGGTGAGGTACCCTTGGTTTGTGCATGAATTGGCTTAGCACACTAACTCCATATGCTATGTCAATTCTTGTCAAGGTAGCATAGTTCAAACTACCTACCATACTTTGATATCCTGTAATGTCTTGTAGTTCATCCCCTTCATGAGCACTTAGCTTTAGGTTGACCTCCATTGGAGTAGTTGAGACTTTAGCATCCTGCAAGCCAAACTTTTTGACCATATCCTGTACATGCTTCTTTTGAGTGATATATATACCTGAGTTGGTGTAGACTAACTCAAGACCTAAGAAGTACTTTAATAATCCAAGATCATTGATCTTGAATTCCTTCATCATCTGTCCTTTGATGTGTCTAATCCCATTGACATCATTGCCTGTAATGATGATGTCGTCCACATAAACACACAAGTAGATTACCTCTGTACTACTCCTCTTTATAAATAGAGAAGTGTCTGCTTTACTCATCACAAATCCTTGGTCTTGGAGATATGTTGTCAACCTGTAATTCCATGCTCTAGGTGCCTGCTTCAATCCATATAGAGCCTTCTTCAATTTACAAACATAATTAACCTTCTTGGGATCTTCATAGCCAGGTGGTTGTGACATGTAGACTTCTTCAGATATCCATCCATTCAAGAAAGCATTCTTGACATGTAATTGGTACATGTTCCAATTCTTGGATGCAGCTACACTCACCAATACTCTGATTGTTGACATTTTAGCCACAGGAGAAAATGTCTCCTCATAGTCAATGCCTTGGGTTTGTGCAAAACCCTTGGCTACCAACCTAGCTTTGTACCTGTTGATTGTTCCATCAGAGTTTCTCTTTAGTTTGTAGATCCATCTGGATCCTATCACCTTCATAGAGTCCTTCTTGGGTACCAAGTCCCATGTGTCACTCTCCTTGAGAGCTTCTATTTCTTCATCCATAGCTTCTTTCCATTCTGGTTTGGTGATTGCTTCCTCATATGTACCTGGTTCTTCATTCAACAAATCCTTTGCAAGATATACAGAATGCTTAGTTACAAGAGAAGTGTCATACCCATATCTGATAGGCTTCTTACTTTCTCTCTGAGATCTCCTCATTGCTTGAGTTGAGGATTCTGGTATATCCTCTAGCTTCTTCATTTTCATCTTTCCTTTGGACTTCCATGCTTTGAATTCCTCAAGATTAATTGTATCATCATCATCTGAGCTTGAGTCTTCTTTCTGGAATGGTTCCTCCTTGGTGAGCTTTGGGAAGTCTTCTTCCATGTCATAAGGTAGACTAACCTTCCTGCATTCATTCTCATACCATGAGTCATTCTCATCAAAGATGACATCTCTGCTTACCTTGAAACCTTTGTTTGAGGGGTTGTAGAATCTGTACCCTTTCTGGTTCAAGTCATAACCAATGAAGATACATTTTTCAGCTTTAGGATCTAGCTTTCCCCTTACCTGTGAGGGAATATGCACATACGCAATACAGCCAAAGATTTTGCAATGATCTAATGATGGTCTCTTACCATGCCAAGCTTCATAAGGTGTCATGCCATCAAGAGACTTTGATGGCAACCTGTTGATGAGATAGGTGGCAGTAGATACACTCTCTGCCCAAAGATAATTTGGCAACTTCTTTTCATTAAGCATAGACCTTGCTGTTTCTACAATGAGTCTATTTCTTCTTTCAACTACCCCATTTTGTTCAGGTGAGTACCTTGTAGTAATCTCCCTTTTGATGCCTCTTTCCTGCAAGAAGTCTTCAAACTCATTTGAGAAGTATTCACCTCCCCCATTTGACCTTAGTCTTTTCAAGTTTCTTCCTGTTTGGTTTTCAACCAGTGCAAGATACTTCTTGAAACAATTAAACACTTCATCTTTATGTTTCATAAAGTATAAGACAGTCCATCTGCTATAGTCATCAATGAAGGACACATAATACCTTGATCCTGAAATGGAAAGGTCCTTACTAGGTCCCCAAACATCTGTGTGTACCAAGTCTAGGTAGTCTTCATGCATGAAACCTTTCTTTGAATAGGGCAACCTGTGAGACTTACCAAACTGACAAGCACTACACTTGTAAATCATATGTTGCTTGGATACATTAGGTATCCCAAGCACACATTGATCCCTGCACATTTGCTTTAGAGTTCTTTAACCTATGTGGCCTAATCTCTTGTGCCATATCTCTAACTCTGAAAGTGTTTGATCCTTGTAATTATATAAGGCAATGTTTTTTGTGTCTTCTAGCTCAAAAGTAAACAATCTACCTGATTTATCTCCCTTGGCTATCCTTCTGAATCCATGTCTTGGGTCCTCCACATATGCTCCATGTTGAGTGAATCTGACCTGCAAACCTTTCTCCACAATCTGACCAACACTCATTAGATTCTTGGTGATGGTTGGTACATAGAGTACCCTGCTCAATAGGTTCTGGTTACCATCACATGTCTTCACATTTCCAATCTTTATAACAGAATGTTTAGTATTATCACCTGTCTGTACTTGATGTTTGCCCTTGGGTTCTTCCAAATCAGAAAGTAGTGCCACATTGCCAGCTACATGGTTAGAACATCCTTAGTCAATATAAAATAAGTGATCATCATTTGTACCTGCCTTGGAGGTCATATTCATGATCAATAGGGAGTCATCTTGCTCCTCTGTGTAGTTGTTGTAATCCCTTTTGTTTCTGAATCCACCTTGGTAGTTACCATTGTGGTTGTGGTTGTAATTGTTGTTGTATTGATTGTTGTATCCATTGTAGCTTTGATGTTGGTTGAATCTGCCTCTACCTTGAGAGTATCCACCTCTTTGATGGCCTCTTCCTCTCTGATTTTTATAATTTTTGTAGCACTCATCTGTGGTATGGTTAGACAATCCACAAATGTTGCATGGTGATGAGTTGTAGGGTCTCCCCCTAACTGACTTACCTCCTCTGCCTCTTCCTCTAGAAGATCTACCTCTCCCTGCATAATTAGCTTGGGAGGTAGAGCCTTCTTCATCCTGTTTCTTCCCTTTACCTTTGTCTTTAACCTTCTTATCAGTGTATAAAGCAGAGGGGTTGTTACCTTTTGATTGCTCTCCATTCTTTGTAAGCTTTGCTTCATGTGTGAAGAGTTGACCAATCAGGGTTGTTAGATCAGGAGCATGTATGTCCATGTATAGGTCCATTGCTGTGGTAAAGCTCTCCCATTTGTCATCAGCTTTTAGTCCATTGATTACCTGCCTTACTATTTGTTCTTCTTCAATCTCTTCTCCAATACTTGCAAGCTGGTCTGCAATGTCTTTGACCCTAGTGACAAAGTCTGAAACTGATTGCTTTGATTGCTTCCTAAGAGTAGTGAATTCAATCCATAGTTGATTCTTTCTCGCCCTTGTACTTGATGAAAAATATGTTGACAAGGTTTCCCAAGTTTCTTGGGAAGTCTTACAGTTCCTTACTTGTGGTAAAAGAAAATCCGATATAGAGTTTAGGAGGTAAGACCTTGCCAAAGAATCTTTTGCACACCATGTGTTGAGCCTTTCTTGTTCATCTTTGGTGGGTAGGCCTCTAGCTTTGAATGAGGGCAATTCCTCATCTCCTGATATGAATCCAAATAAGCTTCTTCCTTGTAGATAGGTCTTCATCCTTAGAGACCAAGCTTGGTAATTGTTCCTGTCCAATTTGTCAATGAATGAAGGAAAACCATCTCCCATGTTACCTTATTTGCTCTGATACCACTGTTGGGAGAGATGGTTGGATGCACTCAGAAGATTGAGTTGGTACTGCTAATCCTGCTTTGCACTAGCCCTCTTTTATTCTTTTCTCCGATTCTACTCCTTGATAACGCGATGAAGACTGAGCCTTGCGGAAACCGCCACACCAAGAAGAACTAAGTTAGAATGATTTAGAAATTCTCTGTAATCAATCAATAGCTTAGAATGTGCTCTAACTTTACTGGAAAAATTTCACCGAAATTTCACCGGACTGCCATTGGACTGACACCATAATTGTACCGGAATTATACCGGAATGAACTTCAATTCTGTTTATAATTACTTCAAGTGAACATACATGAAGTAAGTAAGTGACACGTGAACTTTCTTAACTTACTGAACTCTTACTGAAGTTTAAGAAAAAACTCCTCTAGTTCAGATAGCCTCTTTCCGGTCAGACTTTGTACTGTGTGTAGATATCTTTTTCACCGGAAAGATTGATCAACTAAAAGTAGAGATGTTTAGCTATAGAGTAAGCTATCTCTCATTCAAAGCGTCGCATTACTCTACGAGATCTACTTCGTTCTTCTACCGGAAATTACTTGTTTACTATAAGAACTGCAACAGTAAGCACTTTGACCATGATTTCTTGAAATTGGCTGAACCGAGTTGCTTCAAACTTTGTATGCTTAAGGTATCTTTGAGCTGAATCTATCAAGCTTTGAATCACTTGATTTAGTTCAGTAGGCACTGAGATATGTCTCTGTGAAGTTGACAGTAGTTGAAGTGGTACACTCAAGGAATAACAGAGATGATGAATCAAAGAATAACAGAGATGATGAGTGTAAATATTTGTATTAGATCATGTAAATGTACATTCCCATTGGCATGATAAACATAGCTCAATGGTACTCAGAGGTGTAGGCTATAGAGTAGACCTCACACACTCAATGATTGATACAGTAACGCCTCGGGATGAGTGAAGGACAGCTGCGACTTTTAACTTGTAGTTTTTATAGGAGTTGAGTGAGAGCTCGAATTAGAATTCAAATCAATCTCCTAAAATCTTTCGCCTAAAAAAGGTTGATTGAGATATTCTCTCAATCAATCAACAACCGTTTCCGCAACTCTCAATCAATTAGGCATGATTGCATACTGTGCCAAGTTACTAAGACTTTTACAAGAGGTAAAAATGGTAATAGTTCATAAGCATAAGTTCCTATGACTCTTGCTTCATGTAGAGATATCCTTCAAGGGTTCCAAGCCAAAGGTGAAGGCTTGAATTGCACCAACAGCACATGCATGTATGCATATGCAAGCATGCACATGCATGTATGCATATGCAAGCATGCACATGCATGTATGCATATGCAAGCATGCACATGCATGTATGCATATGCATGCATGCATGCACATGCATGCATGTATGCATATGCATACATGCATTTATGCATGTGCATTCATGCATGTATGCATG
>CM035420.1:109927006-109947006 GCA_020310875.1 Ceratopteris richardii
CGCGGGTGTCCTTCACCATTCCCGAGGCAAACACCTATGATCATTGAGTGTGTGAGTGCTACTTCATAGCCTACACCTCTGAGTACCATTTGGCTATGTGTATCATGCCGATGGGAATGTACATTTACATGATCTAATACAAATACTTACATTCACTATCTCTGTTTTTTCTCTGAGTCATCATCTCCAAGTCTGTCAACTTCAACAAGGCATATCTCAAGATCTACTTAACCAAATCAAGTGATTCAAGTCTTGTTGAAACCAGCTCAAAGCATTCTACAAGATTACAAAGTTTGAAGAAGTTTGAATCAGCCATATTCGAGAAATTGTCATCGAACTGCTCTCTGGTATTTTTCTGCAGAGTTCCTAAAAAGTCGGGAGTGTCCCTAATTTTGCTAAAGTGATTTCTCAGAGTATAGTTTATCATTTCTTCTCATTCCACTTGCAAATGGTAGCTTGATAAGTTAATTGAATAAGTCTAGGAGGAATTGTTCCAATTGTAAGTGTGCTGGTCACACTGAGCAAAACTCTGAGCAGGTATCAAGACAAAAATAGAAAGTTTTTGAGTCTTGTGATTTACAAACTTGTCTGTTTTGATCAAGTCATTACTCAAACCTTTTCCAAAGTACATATAGCATATTTTGGTATTATTTGGAAGCTCAAGGAGTGTACTAAGCATATCTGGAATCAAAGGAGGGCTGGTGTGAAGCAGGTTTAGCAGCACCAACGTAATCTTCTGAGTGCATCCATCCATCTCTCTCAACAGTGGTATCAGAGCTTGTAAGGTAAACATGGGAGATGGTTTTCCCTCATTCATTGACAAATTGGACAGGAACAATTACCAAGCTTGGTCTCTAAGGATGAAGACCTATCTACAAGGAAGAAGCTTGTTTGGATACATATCAGAAGATGAGGAATTGCCCTCATTCAAAGCTAGAGGACTACCCACCAAGGATGAACATGAGAGACTCAACCAATGGTGTGCAAAGGATGCTTTGGCAAGGTCTTACCTTCTTAACTCTATATCTGATTTCCTTTTACCTCATGTAAGGAACTGTAAGACTTCCCAAGAGACTTGGTAAACTCTGTCAACATATTTCTCTTCCAACACAAGGGCCAGAAAGAATCAACTATGGATTGAATTCACAACCCTTAGGAAGCAGCCCAAGCAATCAGTCTTAGAGTATGTAACCAAGATTAAAGATGTGGCAGACCAATTAGCAAGCATTGGAGAGGAGATTGAAGAGGAACAAATAGTCAGGCAAGTAACAAATGGACTCAAAGCAGATGATAAGTGGGAAAGCTTCACCACTGCAATGGACCTCTACATGGACATGCTTACCCCAGATCTAACAACACTTATGGGCCAACTTTTCACACATGAAGCAAAGTTTACAAAGGCAGGAGATCAATCAAAAGGTAACAACCCCTCTACTCTATATACTGATAAGAAGGTTAAAGATAAAGGTAAAAGTAAGAAGGTTGATGAAGAAGGCTCTACCTCCCAAGCAAACTATGCAAGGAGAGGTAGATCCTCAAGAGGAAGAGGCAGAGGAGGTAAGTCAGGTAGGGGGAGACCCTACAACTCATCACCATGCAACATTTGTGGATTGTCCAATCATACCACATATGAATGCTACAAAAACTACAAGAATCAGAGAGGAAGAGGCTACTCAAGAGGTGGATACTCTCAAGGGAGAGGCAGGTTCAACCAACACCAAAGCTACAATGGATACAACAATCAATACAACAACAATTACAACAACAACCACAATGGAAATTATCAAGGTGGATTCAGAAATAGAAGGGATTACAACAATTACACAGAGGAGCAAGATGACTCCCTATTGATCATGAATATGACCTCCAAGGCAAGTACAAATGATGATCATTTATTTTATATTGACTCAGGATGTTCTAACCATGTAGCTGGCAATGTGGCACTACTTTCTGATTTGGAAGAACGCAAGGGGAAACATCAGGTACAAACAGGTGATGATACTAAACATTTTGTTATAAAGATTGGAAATGTAAAGACATGTGATGGTAACCAGAATCTATTGAGTAGGGTACTCTATGTACCAACCATCACCAAGAATCTAATGAGTGTTGGTCAGATTGTGGAGAAAGGTTTGCAGGTCAGATTCACTCAACATGGAGCATATGTGGAGGACCCAAGATATGGTTTCAAAAGAATTGCCAAGGTAGAAAAATTAGGTAGATTATTTACTTTTGAGCTAGAAGACACCAAGAACATTGCTTTATATAATTACAAGGATCAAACACTTTCAGAGTTAGAAATATGGCACAAGAGGTTAGGTCACATAGGTGAAAGAACTCTAAAGCAAATGTGCAGGGATCAATGTGTGCTTGGGATACCTAATGTATCCAAGCAACATATGATCTACAAGTGTGGAGCATGTCAGTTTGGTAAGTCTCACAGGTTGCCCTATTCAAGGAAAGGTTTCATGCATGAAGACTACCTAGACTTGGTACACACAGATGTTTGGGGACCTAGCAAGGACCCTTCCATTTCAGGATCAAGGTATTATGTGTCCTTCATTGATGACTATAGCAGGTGGACTATCTTATACTTTATGAAGCATAAAGATGAAGTGTTTAATTGTTTCAAGAGGTATCTTGCACTTGTTGAAAACCAAACAGGAAGAAGCTTGAAGAGGCTAAGGTCAGATGGTGGAGGAGAGTACTTCTCAAATGAGTTTGAAGATTTCTTGTAGGAAAGAGGCATCAAAAGGGAGATAACTACAAGGTACTCACCTGAACAAAATGGGGTAGCTGAAAGAAGGAATAGACTCATTGTAGAAACAGCTAGGTCTATGCTTAATGAAAAGAAGCTACCAAACTATCTTTGGGCAGAGAGTGTATCTACTGCCACCTATCTCATCAATAGGTTGCCATCCAAATCAATTGATGGCATGACACCATATGAAGCTTGGCATGGTAAGAGACCTTCTCTGGATCATTGTAAAATCTTTGGTTGTGTAGCATATGTGCATATTCCCTCACAGGTAAGGGGAAAGCTAGACCCTAAAGCTGAAAAATGTATCTTCATTGGTTACGATTTGAACCAAAAGGGATACAGATTCTACAACCCAACAAACAAAGGCTTCAAGGTAAGCAAAGATGTCATCTTTGATGAGAATGACTCATGGTATGAGAATGAATACAAGAAGATTAGTCTTCCATATGATATGGAAGAAGATTTCCCAAAGCTCACCAAGGAGGAACCAATCCAGAAAGATGAATCAAGCTCAGATGATGATGATACAATAAACCTTGAGGAATTCAAGGCATGGAAGTCCAAAGGAAAGATGAAGATGAAGAAATTAGAGGATACACCAGAATCTTCAACTCAAGCAATGAGGAGATCTCAGAGAGAAAAGAAGAAGCCTATCAGATTTGGGTATGACACATCACTTGTAACTAAACATTCTATATATCTTGCAAAGGATTTGTTGAATGAAGAACCAGGTACCTATGAAGAAGCAATAACCAATCCAGAATGGAAAGGAGCTATGGATGAAGAAATGGAAGCTCTCAAGGAGAGTGATACTTGGGACTTGGTACCCAAGAAGGACTCTATGAAGGTGATAGGATCCAGATGGATCTACAAGCTAAAGAAGAATTCAGATGGAACAATAAACAGGTACAAAGCTAGATTGGTTGCCAAGGGTTTTGCACAAACCCAAGGCATTGATTATGAGGAGACATTTTCTCCTATGGCTAAGATGCCAACTATCAGAATATTGGTGAGTGTAGCTGCATCCAAGAATTGGAACATGTACCAATTAGATGTCAAGAATGCTTTCTTGAATGGATGGATATCTGAAGAAGTCTACATGTCACAACCACCTAGATATGAAGACCCCAAGAAGCTAAACTATGTTTGTAAATTGAAGAAGGATCTATATGGTTTGAAGCAGGCACCTAGAGCATGGAATTACAGGTTGACAACCTATCTCCAGGACCAAGGATTTGTAATGAGCAAAGCTGATACTTCTCTATTCATAAAGAGAAGTAGTACAGAGGTAATATACTTGTGTGTTCATGTTGATGACATCATCATTATAGGCAATGATGTCAATGGGATTAGACACATAAAAGGACAGATGATGAAGGAATTCAAGATCAATGATCTTGGATTATTGAAGTACTTCTTAGGACTTGAGTTAGTCTACACCAACTATGGTATATATATCACTCAAAAGAAGTATATACAGGATATGGTCAAGAAGTTTGGATTACAGGATGCTAAAGACTCAACTACTCCAATGGAGGTCAACCTAAAGCTAAGTGCTCATGAAGGGGAAGAAGTCCAAAACATCACAGGATACAAAAGTATGGTAGCTAGTTTGAATTATGCTACCTTGACAAGAATTGACATAGCATATGGAGTTAGTGTGCTAAGCCAATTCATGCACAAACCAAGGATACCTCATCTAGAGGCAGCAAAGAAGATCTTGAAGTACCTCAAAGGAACTCAAAGTCATGGTTTGTACTTTCCTTATACATCAGATATTGATATTAAAGTATATTCAGATGCAGATTGGGCAGGATGCAAGGATGATAGGAGAAGCACATCAGGTTACATTTGTTTTGCAGGAGATAAACCTATTTCTTGGTCATCCAAGAAACAACCTATAGTGGCATTGTCATCCACTGAAGCAGAGTATAGAGGGCTTGCTAATGCCACTCAAGAAGCTATCTAGTTAAAGTTCTTGTATACAGAGTTAGGTCTATACACTAGACGTCCAATTATCTTTGGAGATAACACTAACTCTCTTCACCTTGCAGCTAATCCAATATATCATGCTAGAACCAAACACATAGAGGTTCATTACCACTATGTGAGGGAGAAGTTACTAAGCAAATAAATTCAATTGACATATGTGTCTACTAATATGCAATGTGCAGATTTATTCACTAAAGCATTGGATGGAAACAAGTTATGCAGATTCAAATCCATGATTGGATTGCAGTATGTGATTGAAGATTAAAAATGAAGACTTAAGCTAAAGTGCTTGGCTTGAGGGGGAGCTGTTGGTGCATTTCAAGCCTTCACACTTGGCTTGGAACTTTGGAAGATTAGCTTGGAACCCTTGAAGGATATCTCTACATGAAGCAAGGGTCATAGGAACCTATGCCTATGATTTCTTACCATTTTACTTCTTTGTAAAATTCTAAATGACTTGGCATTAGGTATACACACCTAATTGATTAGAGTCAATGAATTTGGATGGTGTAATTGGAGAGAATATCTCCTTACTTTTAGAGGAGTGATTGAAGGGAGCCAAGAATTCAAATTTGAATTCAACTCTACACTTAACTCCTATAAAAGCTACAAGTAAAAAGTCACGGGTGTCCTTCACCATTCCCGAGGCAAACACCTATGATCATTGAGTGTGTGAGTGCTACTTCATAGCCTACACCTCTGAGTACCATTTGGCTATGTGTATCATGCCAATGAGAATGTACATTTACATGATCTAATACAAATACTTACATTCACTATCTCTGTTTTTTCTCTGAGTCATCATCTCCAAGTCTATCAACTTCAACAAGGCATATCTCAAGATCTACTAAACCAAATCAAGTGATTCAAGGCTTGTTGGAACCAGCTCAAAGCATTCTACAAGATACAAGGTTTGAAGAGGTTTGGTTCAGCCATATTCAAGAAATTGTCATCGAACTGCTCTCTAGTATTTTTCTGCAGAGTTCCTAAAAAGTCGGGAGTGTCCCTAATTTTGCTAAAGTGATTTCTCAGAGTATAGTTTATCATTTCTTCTCATTCCACTTGCAAATGGTAGCTTGATAAGTTAGTTGAATAAATCTAGGAGGAATTGTTCCAATTGTAAGTGTGCTGGTCACACTGAGCAAAACTCTGAGCAGGTATCAAGACAAAAATAGAAAGTTTTTGAGTCTTGTGATTTACAAACTTGTCTATTTTGATCAAGTCATTACTCAAACCTTTTCCAAAGTACATATAGCATATTCTAATATTATTTGGAAGCTCAAGGAGTGTACTAAGCATATCTGGAATCAAAGGAGGGCTGGTGTTGCTCTAGCACAATGGTGAGAACCACGTTAAGAAGCTCCACCTCCTTAATGTCAATCCGCGGAAGAGATAGGAGTGATATGAAGATCGTGAATGTTAGATGAAGTGAGAGTGAAGGTGAGAAGCACAAAGATGCACACACACATACACACACACAATGAAGAGACAAGCAAGACACAATGGAAGGTGAGAAAATAGCTCTATTACTCAAGAATCACTATTACAAGCTCAAACTAGCTCTAAGCTCACACTTGCCAACATGAACCAACCTCAAAAATGAGCTCTCTAGCTCTTTTTATAGTTTCTAGACTAGTTTTGACCGGTTTCACATCTAGTGACCGGCCTAGTTAAAACATAGGTCCTAGAGGCTATTTGGAAGGGTAAACGATGTCTAAAAATAACGAAAATTGGTACGAGCATCCTACCTAAGCTCCTCAAGCTCGAGGACTCCTCGGCTTGCACAAAATGGAGCTATGAATTTCAAAATGAGGTTTTGTCTATATTACATATGTTACAAGAGTGATGAAGATCACTGTTGGATGTTTGAAGAGGTAATAAAAACATAATTGTTTAAAAAATAATCCGACTGTCTCCCTGCTCCGTCTTTACATGCTTCCACGTCGTCTGTGCCTCTGGCTGCTTCCAACACCCCCCTCCCTCTCGCTTCTGTCATCCTCGACAGAACCTTGTTGTGCGGTCTGCCGGATGTAGTTTTGTAGGAGGTCGTGAGCGAGGGTGTGCTCAGATACTCGAATGCCTCGGGCCAGATCAGCCTCGAGCTTCTCCCAGTCTATCGGTTGCGGTTCTTCGGGTGGCGGGAGTTGATAATGCGTGGAATAAACCATTCGCTCACAGGCAAAAAGTTGCAATAAATGTGTGGGCCTGCTGATGAATACCTCGGAATGGTATTCCCAAAACCCGGTAGTGAACATCTCTTCAAAGGTTTGTTTGTAGCATGCCGGGAGGTATTTTATTCTACAGTGCCAGGCATAACACACCCGGAGCGATGGCGTTGTGCTCATGTCATATACTAGATCAAAGTTACCATGCTCAAATCCCGGGGTGTTTACATGCGGTGCCTTGACGCGTCGGAAGACTTTAAATATCATTTGCATCATGTCAAAAATTTTGACAGTCATATGCGCTGCAATATCATTCATATGCTTCAGGCGAGGGAGCCAGTGACGGATAGTAGCCATCATATAGCCAACAGTGGGCAACTTGGTAGGTGGCTTGAAGTAGGGGTAATTCAGCCAATCTTGACACTGCCGATTGTTTTGTACTTTGATAGCGAATGCAGTCCAGGAGCGGCGTCGTGGTACTGGTCCCCAGCAAGGATTATACTTTAAATGTAAGGGCGCTTTCACCCATGTGCTCATCATTTCTGGGTACTTTTGGAGGAGGTCTTTGCGCCAGTCAGGTTGATGGATTTCTCCTCTTTGCGCATTTGGTGGCAAGTCCGCCGGCTCGAATTGTGTAGCATGCGTGGGTTTCATGCCGGTTTCTTTCTCTATAGCAAGCTGATATTCAGCCATTAACATGAAGTATGGCTTATACTGCAGCTCATGCCCAGATATATAGCGTCGGGGGGCCAAATGAGCAAAGAAGGGGGATTGTAAGATTCTCTCTTCAATCATGGCCATGGCATATAACTGTGCCTCTACTCTGGCCGAATGTGTCGTTCCAAGTTCTTCGATCGTTTTCATCCACGCGAGGGTAGGAAGTTCATAGGTCATCTGGCCTTCGGCCGTGACTTGTCCGCCTGGAATGAGTATGGGCTCGTATGCTTCTTCAAACGTTTCCTCCACCGGAATGGTTATGTTCTCGTCGTCAGCTGGGATCTCCGGTGGGGAATCAGGCCGTGGTGGTGCTTCGTATACATCTATGCGTGATTGGAGAGTGGTTACCTGGGCCCGTAGTGCGTTGAGTTCCTCTATGAGTTCAAGAGAGGGGTCCACAGGTTCTGGTACTTCTGCTGCCACTGGTAGTTGTTGTGGTGCCGGTTCTCTGAGCTGTAGTAACTTGTGATCTTCTTTTAGCTTCTGATGCTCTTCGTTCATTCGATCATAGTCCTCTAGCAGTCGAACATGGTCATCTAGCAACATCCGCATCGATTCGGATGGGATTGCCTTGAATCTGCTAGGACTTAATGGTTGTTCTGGATGGTCCAATGCCGCTTCTAAATTTTCTCTATTCTGTTCTTGGAGTCTCTGGTTCTCCTCTTTTGCTGCGGCTAGGTGTCTTCTTAGTAAGCCCATGTTTCGTGTTAGCGTTGCATTGCGGACTGTCTGGGCTCTTAATAAATTATCCAAGTCAGCAGTGGCTTCCTTGGTCTTTTCTTCACTTTCTAGCTCCAATTTGTGATATGCCTCGCGTAATTCCTGATAGCGGGTGTTCAGGGAGGCATTCTCTATAGACAATAAATTAAGCTGCGACTGTAAGTCATTGGTTGTCCTCTGCAGCTGCTGATAATTATCGCCAAGAGATGTGAATTCATCCCTTACTTGCGTCATACACATGAACATTTGTCGGAATGCATTATCTACAATGGGTGATAGTATTAACGGGGTGCTAAATGAAGATGCAGTTGGTGTGGATGCAATGGGAACGGGGGATGGGGATGGGAAGGTGGATGATGTAGTGATTGTTGAAAATTGTGATGTGCCTAAGAATGTTTGTGCCGTGAGTGAAGTGAGCGATGGTGCAGTGGGTGGTGAGATGTCCATGTCGGTGGATATATCTAGTGCGGTGACCGTGAATATGGGTGTTACACTGGGTGCTGGTGCTGGTGTAAATACGGGATTTACAAAGGTTGAGGAATAATTTACAGGGGGACTGGCTGGAGCCGCTTGGTGGAAAGGGGACATAGGGGTTACAGTGGGTCGGGAAGGTGAGACGGGGGAGAAGGTTAATGGCGGTGGGAATGGAAAAAGGGGGCGTGGAGTTGTGGGGGAGGATTGAAAAGCCGGATGGAGGAATGGGTTGAATGGAAAGGTGGGTGTGTGAGGGGGTATACTAGGCCTAATGGGTGCAGGAATGGTGGGTTGAGTGGTCGTAAAGACGATTTCTGCTACGCCACCGGTGAAAGAAGATGTTGGTCTGGGGGAAGGAGGGCGAAGAGGAGAGGCTGGATGGACAGGCGGTGATGGGGGAGCGGTTGGTGTGGTCGGTACTTCAGTGACTACTGAGGTATATATAGTTGTAGCGCGGGGTGGGGAATCTACCAAGATGGTTTCTCCGGCCAAAGAACTTTCGGGGATGAGGCGTGCCTCCCTGGCTTGTTCAGAAGATTGTCCTCCGGTTGGTACACGAATGTATTCGCCGGGCTTTGAAAGGAGTCGTATTCTGCGGGGGTCAAATTGTGGTAGTGGCTTTCTTTGCAAGTACCTGAGTGCTTCGTTGGAGCCTACCGATTTGACTAACTCGCGGAATCCTTTGATGTATGCATCTTCGAATCCTCCTGTGACAAGTTCTTGTTCTATAATTTTTTGGCTCTCTTCCTCTGTCAGCTGCTTGCATGCCCAAACTTTTTCCATAGTCCTATACAGCTTCTTGATAGCTAGAGTGTAAGCTGCTGCCTCGCAAGTTTCATCTTCATAGGTACTTGTATCACCGTGTGTGTCCATTTGTTGGCCTTGTCCCTCTATCTGTTCATGCTCTTGGGAATCGTGAGTGCCCTGGCTGGCTTCGTCATCACCTTCATCGTCATCTGTGGTTGTTCTTTCATCATCAGAGCTGGATACGACCTGTCCTTGTGGCTGATCCCTAGGTGTGGCAGGGTAGCTAGGTCTTTCATATTCTTGAGAAAAGAATTGTCCTTCTGAAAATTGGAACTCATTAGAGAATGCATCAGGCATCTCAAAATCAAAAGTTGGTTCCAGTGGCTCTGCTTGTCCTGGTTCTAAATGCGGTATGGGAAAAGAGAAAGCTTTCGCACCGATAGTGGTGGGAAGTTCAGCTGCTGTGGCGACAGTTTCTGTGGTTGTGGTTGCTTGGGGTTCAACAGTACGGGTGGTGCTCTCCGTGACCACTGGTCTAGACAACCTTATGCGAATAGGTTGCACTGTGGGAGCGGCTGTTGTTGGTGATGGCTCTGGAGAGGGTTGTGGCGAGGGTGATTCTGGCACTTGGAGGCAAGGAATGGTGCCTCTCATGTGCTTACCTGCCCGTGTTCTACTGGGCTTCCTGGCTTTCTTCGTCGTTCCTTTGAATGCCTTCAACTCTTCTCCTGTTAATGCTCGTTCAATTGGCAAGTCATAAGCTAAGCACATATAAACAATTCTTGTGAGCGCACAACATCCATTAAGCACTTTCTTGCGTTCCCATCTTTGTTGTGCCAAATACATTTGATCGATGATCCAGCTCGCCAGATCAACCGTTTGAGGTCCCGTACATGCCAAGTACAAACCAAACCATATTCTCTTATGTGGCATGGTAAATCTGTCCTGAGCGGGGAATGCAAAATGTTGCATGCATATCCGTAGCGGCTTTGACAGCTCAGGTGTAATTGCTGAGATCTCCTCCCACTTAGTGACATCCCCACGTTTCATAGGGTCCGGAATTAATCTTTCTCGATCTGTGGGCGTGTGGGTGCCATGAATCTTGATGGCAGCTCTGATTAAATCCTTTGAGAGGTAAAACCTTTTGTAAGGTGGATCATCCACTAAAGAAGGTAAGATAAAGGTTCCTGGGATATCCTTATTCTCTGAGGCCAGCAAAGTAGTGATTAAATAATAACACCTATAAAAGTCGGGTTTGGGCAGAGGATCACTGAAATACTCCGTGAATCCGGCTCTGGCCCAAACGTGAGTTAAGTCCTGGGTGTTCTGTAGGGCTTCGAACTCTCTGGAGAAGAATTGGTATTTTCCCCAAGTGCGGTCATCAAACATTAAATTAGATTCAAATATAAAATCTGCGTCCGCCAAGGGTCCTGCAAGTCCTTGAAACCAGTGAGAGTTACGGTGTATCTTTTCTGTGTAGCCCATAGGTGGGTTATCGATCGGCATGGGCCCTGGAAATCCTTGGAATTCTGGCGGTGGAGCAGTTGGGTGGGATTCTGCTCGTAAAACATTGAGGGGCACTGCAGCTACACTGGGGCCTGCTCCTGATGGTCCTTCGTCGGTTTGCATAATGACTGGTGCGCTATGAGAAAGATCTGCTACAAAAGATTAACACATTAGCATGGAAATTAATTATGATCCCAATAAAGTGAGACCGCAATCCCTTTCCATAACTGATGCGTAACCCGTGTAGCCAAGTGCTGTGATGTGATGGATGTAATGCTTCTTGCAGCACTAGTGCAGGTCTCTAGACACCTACACGTTTCAGATTATGCATACATTCCTTGATGAGATGGGATTATGAGTGACGTGTGATGATGGTGGGTGAATTTATACAAGGTTTAAAGGTTAGTGATTTATCACAAGGTTGTATGTTAGTCGGGGGGTAGTTAGACAATGGGTTAGGGGAAGACGGTTGGACAGGCTTCGGTATCCATTTCCGAAGAGTCTTTGAGTGGGTGGTGGGTTTCTGCTGAGGAACAAAAAGCGGTATCGGGTTTGGTGGTTTTGAAGGATGAAAAGGTTTCTGAGGGGTATATATTACATGGCTTGAGGGTTGAGATATAATACATTGTTTGGGTACCCAAATCTGCGTGGGTGTGGGTCTATGGGTAAGATATTTCTTGGCGATCCAAATTTGTTGAGTATTGACGCTTGTAGAAGAAGATCGAGAGGACTTTGTCTGCTGACTTTGCTTTTGTTGAAACTTTGTCCTGCTCTCTTCTGCAGTGTTGCTGATAGGCTGTGGTTGCTGTCCTTTTGGCACCCATATTTGTCTCGTGCCGCTTGTTCTATGATGTTGATACTGCTGCTGTCTTTGCCTTATCTGGTGGTGTCGTCGGTCTTGGTTCCTCTGTTGTGGTCGACTCCTTCGTGGTTGGGTTTGAGAGGTCCAGTGGACACTCTGCTTTGGAAAAGAAGGGAGATCCAACACTTGCGTGACCTGCCCATTAGGAAGTGATGCGCTCTTTAACTTTAATCTAGGCCAGTCCGCAACAAGTTTGGAAGGATGAGCACCGCAGGGTGTCGTGCTTATTTGGCCGCTGATGCAACCCACCTGACCGTTGATTGTGTCCATCTGCCCTAGCGGTTGGGTAGTTGCCGCTTCTAGTTTGCAGGAAGTCCCAGGGAAGATCTCCTGTCGTCCTTCTGATAGACAACTGTCCATGGCCAAGCCCGAGTGGGTTGGTGTAGACGTAACGTGACTGAGCTGATTAAAGATCTTTTGGTCTTCCGTCGCATGTGTTTCATAGGGTCTAGGGTCACAACCGTCAGGCGGAATGCCGTTAGGGAAGTCAAGGGGTATCATTCGCTTCTGCTCTAAGGTTCCAATTTGTAAGGAGCCTTGTCTAAGATTTAGGTCCACTGAGTGATCGTATAGCCAATCTTGGCCAAGGATTAGGGTTTCTATCAAGTCATCATCATGGCACACTAGTAGCTTCGCTGTCATGGTTACATCCTTAATGAGGATAGGAAGGTCCACCTCACCCATGCAAGGGGTTTCCATGCCTCCTAGCCCTATGAGGTATGCCTCAATTGGCCGCATTTCTATTCCTGCATCCTTATAGTGGGACCATCTAATCGCACTAGTCGCAGCACCTGAGTCAATTAAAGCCCTGAGCTCTTGGCAAGGGTTGCCGTGCTCTAGCCTAACTGTAATGAATGGTCTCCTGTCCACTATACTAGGATGGGTGGTTGACTTTACTTGACACATGGCCATGGGATATCTGGGTGTAGTTTCCAGATGGTTATAATGTTCTCTCCCTAGTCCTTGTCTTCTTAACTTCATGCGTTTAATGCGTTCTATTGCTTCTGCCTGAGCTTCCGCTCGTATTCTGTTTTCTTCCTCCTTACGCTTCTTTGCCAACGTGAGTCGTCTAAGCATATCCTCAGTAAGAGGTTCCTGATATAACCTGACTCTACAGCCACTGATATAATTAGGCATTATGTTTCCTTCTAAGGTGGCTAACTGTACTGCGCCACTTGTCGAGAGTCTGTTAATGATCATAGGTCCATAACCTCGCTTTTTTAACTTCCGTGCGTGTTGTTTCAGCGTATATACTAGAACTAAATCTCCTTCTTTTAGGCCTTTATCTTTCACATGTGCATCAAAATATGCTTTCTGTCGCTTCTTCGCTGCATATATTCCTGCTGCTGCCTTTAGCCTCGTTTCTCCTAATCGTTCCAAGTCCATTATTCTTGTTGATAATTCATGGCCGGTCCACTGATGTTCTTGTGCGACCTTAAGGGTCGGTATCAAGAAGTCCAAAGGAAGCACAGCATTCTGACCAAAAACCATCTGAAAGGGAGTTGCATTGAGTACGGTCTTGTAGGCCACTCGATATGCCCAAACAGCGTGGTGTAACTGTTTGTCCCAATCTGAACGTTTGTTGTTCACGAGTTTTGTCAGTACGTTACAAAGGATCTTATTAGTGCTTTCAGCCTGACCATTGGCCTGAGGATGATATGGTGCAGATTTCTTGTGAATCACCATAAAATCCTGTAACAAACATTCAATGACTTGGTTTAGAAAGTGAGTGCCTCGATCGCTCACTAACTCTATAGGCAATCCATATCTTGTAAAGACATTTTCAAATAAGAATTTTGCAGTTGTGTGTGCATCATTCTTTTTCGTGGCTTTTGCCTCTACCCATTTCGTAAGATAATCTGTGGCAACAATAATGTATTCCGCATGTGTACCTTTTGCAGGGGGGTTAATGGGTCCTACAAAGTCTATACCCCACTTAGAAAATGCACGTCCGCCCATCATGGGTTTCAATGGCATTTCATCTCTGCGAGTAGGAAACTGAGTTCTTTGGCACACATCACATCTCTTAACATAGGTATGAGCATCCATGTGAAGAGTGGGCCACCATAATCCTGCAAAGAGAATGGCTTTGATTATCCTGTCTGGTCCAAAATGACCTCCTGCAACACCTTGGTGTGCAGTCTCTAGTATGCTCAGATAATCGCTCTCATGAACACATTGTCTTAGATATCCATCTCGTCCTCTTTTGTATAAATTATCGCCAATAAGAGAATAGTCTTGAGCTTCCTGCTCTAGACTGCGTTGTCGAGCTAAGGTCATGCCTTGAGGGAATGTGTTTGTCCTCAAGTATGTCACTAAAGGTTCACTCCAGTCTGGTGTGAGAGACACGTGATAGAGTGTAGCATGCTCTAATGGTGGTCTTTCACAACACACCTGACATTCTTTACACAACTTGTAGACGTCTGCTTCCATTGAAGGCCAATATACTCCTAGTCTATGCAGAGTCTGTAATGTTCGATGTTTCGAATGATGTTGCTTTAATGCACCTATGTGTGCTAATTGCAACCAATTCGCGTGTTCTGATTCATCTACACAGCAAGCAAGAATCTTTTGAATATCTTGTTTATATATGCTTCCTGCCATTATTTGGTACCTCTGAGACTTGGTAATCTCTCCTTCTTTGATCTTTATCCTAGGGTTCTTGGGTCCATATGTGAGAATAGGGACTATAGACTTAGCCCATTCTGGTGCTATCTCAAGGTTAAACAAGTATGCATCTGGTAATTCATCCGCTACTCCTTGAGGAGCTTCTCCTGATGTTAATCTTGAAAGGTGGTGAGCTCTAAGATGTGTCTTTCCTTTCCTGACTACTACTTCGAAATCGTACTCCATGAGTAATAGAAACCAACGTATCAATCGTCCCGTGTTACATGGTTTGTTGACTAGGTACAATAAGGCTTGATGATCTGTAAAGAACTTGAATTTGTTGGCCAACAAGTAGTGCCTAAACTTCTTTACTGCATAAATCATCCCTAATCCTTCTCGTTCCGTCGTGGTGTAATTTCTTTCTGCTGCGTTCAATTGTCTACTCGCGTAAGCTATGGGGAGATCTATGTTACCTTCACTCGTGGGTTGTGCTAACACACATCCTATGGCGTAATTGGATGCATCCACATGTACATGGAATGGCTTACTCCAATCTGGGGTAGTCAATATAGGTGTTGAGCACAAGCGTCGTTTAAGTTCATTGAATGAATTTTCACATTCTTCTGTCCATTCGAAATTAGTTAAAAGAGAGTACAATGGCTTGGCTATGATTGCATACATGTGTATGAATCTCCTATAATATCCGCAATGGCCCATAAATGCCTGTACCTCTTTCACATTAGTTGGTCTAGGTAATTCTGCAATTACCTTCACCTTTTCTTCATCCGTAGAGATTCCATTTTTTGACACAATGTGTCCTAGAATTTTACCTTGTCTGACCATGAAAACGCACTTTTCTGGGTTCAAACAAACCTGATATTCTCGACATTTGTCAAATATTTGTCTTAACTCTGGGATGTGCATCTATCTTACATTAGAATGAGCACATATGTCATCGACATAAACTTCCAAATTCTTGCGTAAGAATTCCTTAAAAACATGACACATGAGTCGCTGGAAAGTGGCGGGTGCATTTGTTAAGCCAAATGGCATTACACGAAATGCAAATATGCCCCATTCAGTGGCAAAAGCCGTCTTGTGTTGATCTTCTGGAGCAATGGCTACTTGATTATAGCCTGAAAAGCCATCAAGAAAGTTGTAAACTTCCTTGCCCGCAACTCTTTCCAATAAATGTTCTGTGATAGGAAGAGGATAACTGTCTCTAATCGTAGCGGCATTTACTTTTTTAAGGTTAATACACACACGCAATTTTCCATTCTTCTTGGGCACTACCACAATGGGAGATACCCATTCGGTATGCTCAATTTCGTAAATGAATCCTGCTTCTATCAAGCGATCTATCTCCTCTTTAATCTTCGCAGCGTAGTTATCATTGTACGTGTATGGTTTCTGTTTCGTAGGTTTTGCATCTGGAGTCATAGGGATTCTATGAGAACATATATCTGGATCTACTCCTTTCAAATCTTTGTAACTCCAAGCGAACACATCTCTATATTCACGCAATAGGGCAACTAATTCTTCTTCTTCTTCAGCTGTCAAATCATGCCCTATGTATGTGCATTTTTCTTCTTCTCCTTCTATGGCTACTACTATTTTCTTGGTTTTCTCTCGGTTGTCATATACTTGTCCGTCATTCGCCTTCCTATTAGGCATTCGTACCATGATTCTTCTATCTTCAATTTCATATTTCTTGAAATTCTCTGGTACTTCAAATAAAGATTCTTCTTTTTCTGACATGGTTTCTTTCTTCTTTCTTTTCTTGCCTTCACTTTTATTAGTCACTTGAGTGGCTATTCTCACGTCATTCATAACTTCCTCATGTCTCTGAGGGTGAGTCTCTACTTCGTAGAAATATTCTTCCTCTGATGCAAAGGATGGGTCCATGATAATTGATTCTAATTCGAAATCGCTTGCATCCTCAAATGCATCCGTGTTCGGTTCACATTCTTCTAAAATTGCATCGTACATGATTGGTTCTATCGTGAAAACTGAAATGTCATAGCCATCCTCGTCATAGTGGGGTGTCCATTGTTCTTCATTGATGGCTACGTCCATAGTTGCTAGGATTTCTGCCCAACCATGGGGTTCAAACTCTTCGTCAGGGAATACTACAGGTGCGTAAGCTGGATCTTGAAGGGTTCGTGAATGTTGTTCTGCACCTGAGGTCCTTGCTTCTAATCGTTCTTCCTCTTGTTTTGCAACTTTACACATCCATAAATGAGTATCCTCATGCAACCAAGAAGGATCTGATTCTAATGAGTGCACGGATTCCGTTTCTACTTGTGTCTTATGGATGGTATTCCATTGTATTGGGGGTACATCTCTATGTGAATAGTCTTTAAGATTGACTTTAGTTCTCACTCCTAAATGTTGCAAGTACAAAGAATTAGTTCCCCAATCTTGTACAATTTGCAACTGACGCATGAATGGTCGTCCCAATATCATCTCATATGCATGGTTTTTACTGAAATCACAAATGGCAAAGGTATGCTCAAATTCCACACCACACGTGGTGAGAGATATTCCTTCTAGTAAGCCCAATGGTTTCTCTATGTGTCCGTCAGCCATTTGTAGCTTCATCCTGGTGGGTCTTAATGCTGGCTTACCCCAACGTTTCCATAAAGCGGTGGTAGCTATGGCTACTCCAGCTCCTGAATCTAAGATGGCTTTCGTGGTGTAGCCCTGATGGGTTATTGGAAGATAAGTGTTACCTTCCTCTCCTTCGCTTACATCTCCGATCTTTTCCACGGGTATCTCTGGTACCTTGTTTTGTGATCCTATTTGTGAGGGAGTGGTAGCAAGCTCAGGGAATTGATTTGCTACGTGCTTCCACAATTCTGGTTTTACCTTTAATAGCTCCTCTAGAGTGAGGTTACATTGTACCTTAGTATTCTTGATCACTTCCGTGTTTCTAGGGATTACTGATTCTTCATTCCTCACTATTATCGTGGGTGCTCTCATACTAATAGACTTAGCTTCCCAAGGTCCTGTGAACTGAGGTAATTCTTGTAAAGAATTAGATTCAAATCTTGTGGGTTCACTCAGTTGTTCTTCCTCTACATCATCGTAAATAGAGGGGATATCCTGGGGAAATTGCTCCTGTAAATCATCTATTTCTTGAATAGGAGGATGAGTTCCTTGTTCCTTTCTCCATTTCTCTTCTTGGATTTCTCTCAAAAATTCATGTGAGTACCTATGTATAGAAGACAAATTGTCTTGACTTTCTGTATTGGGTACTTGAGACAGGGATGGTGCATTCCTTTCCTGTGTCTCTAGGATGCTAGGTTTCCTATGCTGATCCTTTTTCTCTTTGCTTTCTATCAAATATTCTAGCCTCTCCATTAGTCCTTAAAAATGTAATTCCGGTTTTGCCATGTTATTCCAATTAAGATATCTAGAGGCTTCGAACAAAGCTTGTGCTAGTTCTACCATCTTCATGCAAAGTTTAGTTCTCTCAATTTCCAGGTCAGCTCGAGGGTAGTTCTTACTCATTTCAGCTACTTGAGGTCCCTCTTTTAATCTAGCCTCATATGCACGAAACATCATGTCTAGATTCTCTGGTATGGGTTCCGCTAAAACTGATCCTGATTTCTGAGCTGGATTCTCTTGATTCAATTCCTGCGAAGTTAACTCTTGGATTTTGGCTCTAGATTCCTGTAAACTTCCTTCCAACTCAGTTATCTTTTTACTCCATTTTCTCTTAATTCTTTCTCTAGAATCTTTCCAAGATTTTGTCTTTTTACTGCTAGATTCTGCAACTTCAGTGGTTCCAACTACCTTCTCTTGATTAAGCTGTTGGTTCTGTAAGAGCGCCTGAGCTCTAGTTATAGCTTGGATAGGCACGTAGGTAGGATTGGATCCATCTGCATTATTTACAATACCTATCACGTTGATTGGTGTCACATTCGAAGTGTTAACTGGGTTCTTAGGACAATCTTTGATTATGTGCTCTTTGCCACAATCGGCACAAAAGCCTTGTATGTTATAGTACTGTGATTGCCTTGCTATCGGGGGATGTGGACAATCCTTTATGAAGTGATCTCCTTGGCACCTAAAGCATGGTCCTCTAGGGCCCTGTGGTCTCTGTTGTCTCAATTGGGGCCGTGGGTTTGGATTTGCGTACATCACATTAGCATAGTCTGGCTCCCAACTAGGTTCCATTGGTGGACTATCATAATTATATGTCTCCACATGTTCTGGTGACTCCGTGTAATATGCGGGTGGACTATCTATATTCGTAGAGTCAAAACTGTTTGAGGTTGGATCACTCTCTATGATCAAAGGTGAAGAAGGCACTAAGGCCCTACTTAGGTTCTCTTCTGCAGCAGCGTATTTGACTGGGATGACATTTGCTGGTGGTGGTGGCTGCTGAGCTAAGACAGGTTGAGGTCTCTGTTGAGCCTGGTATGGGTAGTTCTGAGGAGGCCTATAGTAATAAGGCTGAGCATTGTAATGGCCTTGATACCTAACTGGCTGCTGGTATGCTTGCGGATAGTTCTGTCTCACGGTTTGTTTGTTGTATGGGCAGTCTTGAGCCGTATGATTCGTGTACCTTCTCTCAATGGTACAATATTGGCCACTAGGGTTGGCTTGAGGTTGTGGTGCACTGGGGCACACGTTTGCCAAATGATTTCTACCACAAGTGTAACAACGTACATTAGTTGGTAGCTTGGGCACCTGTTTACTAGAAACTCCTAGTTTTTGGGCCACTTTTTCTGCTAGGTCCTCTATCGAATTAGACAATTTTGTGGATGCTAGAGAAGAACAATCTGAGTCCTTATAGATCTTTGAGATTTCTAGTTCATCTCCTAGGTTGTCCTCGATGTCTATACATATTCCTACACATTGCTCTAGCGTTCTGGGTTCTTTTAGGTACACATAGGAGCGTAGCTTAGAGCTCAACAAGCCATCTAAAAACAATGAGACTTGTTTAGCTTGTGAGGGTAGCTCTTGCATTGGACATCGTTCAACATATTGTCTAAACCTACGTCCTGCCAGTCTAACTGTTTCCTGAGGGGTTTGTTTAAAGCTATGAATCAACGAAGATGTGTCATGTCTAATCCCACTTTTAGAGAATTCGGTGATGAATGACTCTAAAAAGTGATGGATGTCCCTAAATTGCCTTTGTTGCAATGGTTGGAACCAAGTTAAAGCTATATTCTTTAACGTTAGTCCAAATGCGTTGTATTGCGTGAACATGTCTTCGACTTGTTCTGCTCTTAGTACCTGCTTGAATTCTGCGACATGGTCGTAAGGATCTCCTGTCCCATCAAAATAATTTTTCATGGATTTCACTAATTGAGTGGGTCTCAATACTCTTGCGTGTTCACGTGGTCTAGGTAGAGGAAAATCATCTCTACCACCTGGTATTCCATGACCTCTTTGTCTATCCGTGGTTGTTCTATCTCTCCCTATGGGATGAGTGAAG
>CM035420.1:109967006-109997006 GCA_020310875.1 Ceratopteris richardii
TAGCTGCAAGGTGAAGAGAGCTTGTGTTATCTCCAAAGATAACTCGTGGCCTTGTATATAGGCCTAACTCTGTATATAAAAGCTTTAACCAGATAGCTTCTTGAGTGGCATTGGCAAGCCCTCTATACTCTGCTTCAGTGGATGACAATGCCACTGTAGGTTGCTTCTTGGATGACCAAGAAATAGGTTTATCTCCTGCAAAACAAATGTATCCTGATGTGCTCCTCCTATCATCCTTGCATCCTGCCCAATCTGCATCTGAATATACTTTAATATCAATATCTGATGTATAAGGAAATTACAAACCATGGCTTTGAGTTCCTTTGAGGTACTTCAAGATTTTCTTTGTTGCCTCTAGATGAGGTACCCTTGGTTTGTGCATGAATTGGCTTAGCACACTAACTCCATATGCTATGTCAATTCTGGTCAAGGTAGCATAATTCAAACTACCTACCATACTTTGATATCATGTGATGTCTTGGACTTCTTCCCATTCATGAGCACTTAGCTTTAGGTTGACCTCCATTGGAGTAGTTGAGTCTTTAGCATCCTGCAAGCCAAACTTCTTGACCATATCCTATATATACTTCTTTTGAGTGATATATATACCTGAGTTGGTGTAGACTAACTCAAGACCTAAGAAGTACTTCAATAATCCAAGATCATTAATCTTGAATTCTTTCATCATCTGCCCTTTGATGTGTCTAATCCCATTGACATCATCGCCTGTAATGATGATGTCATCAACATAAACACACAAGTATATTACCTCTGTACTACTACTCTTTATGAATAGAGAAGTGTCAGCTTTGCTCATTACAAATCCTTGGTCTTGGAGATGTTGGTGCATGACAATCATCAATTGAAGGCTTATGAAGAAATGAAGTCAGGAAATCAAGAAGAGAACAAATTCAGAAGTTTGAAGGAAGGACATACTTAGAAATTCAGAGATATGAGCACATATGTACATTAGTTCTTTAGATACTTCAATATATTTGAAGTAGTTACGAGTTAGAACTTGTATATATATATAAGTACATGTTTGTAGTCGTATGAGATATAGAAAAAGTGAATGAGATAAGTTATGTTGGCGATTAACTTTCGCTCAGATATCGCCGATGATGGACATCGCGGCAAGGCTTGAATTCTGTCAGGCCTGCGGAAATTGCCGCGCCACCAAAACAGAGTGCTAAGCTAAAGTTATATAGAACACCTCTGTAATCAGCAGTAGCTTAGACTAATTAATGTCGCCTTAACTGTGTTATTCTGCGACTCAGGTTCCACCGGAACTTCACCAGACTGTTGCTGGGACGTCACCGAAATCGTACCGGAAATACACCGGAATAAACTTAGTTCTGCTCGTAATTGCTTCAGATGAACTTATGTGAAGTAAGGAAGTAGTGTGCGAGCTTCCTTCACCGAATGAACTTCCTTCTGGAAACTTCACAGTTCTAAAGTGCTACTTTCCGGTTAGATTTTGTACTGCATGCACATCTCTTTCCACCGGAAACTGTGATCAGCTTGAAGTAGAGACGTCTAGCTACAAGATGAGCTATCTCTCATACAAGGCTTCGAACTCTGCTACGAGTTATACTTCGTTGTTCTACCGGAAAATCTTGATTTCTGAGAAAATGTAACTGACAGAGAATTACTGAGATACTTTTACTGAGTAAACTGTTATTTACCGAAACATGCGTTTACAGAGAAGGTACTGAAGCACGTTTAGTAACGAGTCTTTGACAGTTAACGATAAACGAAGCTTCCTACCGTAACACGAAATAGCTTCAGATTCTTCACAAATAAAGATTACGCGCAGACATCCACATGAACATGTGTTTTCGATTAGAGAAGATGTGTACAAGTAAGCTTGGCCTCTTCTTGCTCAAGCCACAGAAACTCTCCTACAGTGAGTAGTTTCTTATTATCATCTCTCTTAGATGAAAAGACCCGACACTTCAGGCTTGTGTTATTCATCTGTACATACGCGATCTATGGCGTCTTCTGAGAACTTCTAATTCTCTCTCTCCGGGTCGTCTCTGTGTATCACCCTCTCGTTCTTCTCTTCTTGCTGTATATATATACACCTTTTTGGCGCTCCTCTGCGCTGTTGCTCTTCAATTCACGTTATGCGCGCCTTACGCGCCCGCCGCGGTTTAATTGCTCTGTTATGCGCACACCGCGCACTAACTTCGCATACTGTACACCTGTGCAGAGATTTTCCAGAAGATTCTATTTCTCTCTTTGTCTGTTGCGTCAAATTCGTGAGTGTTTCCTCAACAGCTCCCCCTCAATCACTAATTTGACTTCTTCCGGTCTTTCATATATCTTTCTTTCTTTTATACCTGCCATTTCTTTGAATCTGCTTGTCTTTGTTCCATCCAAACTTTTTGTCAATATATCTGCTATCTGATCTTTCGTAGGAGTGTAGACGATTTCTATCTCCTTCTCCATTACCTTTTCCCTCAGGAAATGATACTGAATTTCTATGTGTTTTGTTCTTGCGTGAAACACAGGATTCGCTGCAAGATACAGCGAGCTCATATTATCCCCATGTATGATCGGTATACTTTGATCTATACCCATGCTTTTAAGTAAAGTCTGCATCCATATTACTTCTTTCGCTGCTTCTACCAGTCCTTTGTATTCTGCTTCTGTTGACGATAAGGCTACTGTGTGTTGCTTCTTCGAACACCAGCTTACCAGCTTATCTCCTAGGTATATCATATACCCGTGCGTTGATCTTCGGTCATCTTGACTTCCTGCCCAATCTGAGTCACTATATGCTCTGAGCTTTATATCTGACGTAAAAGGATAATATAATCCTTCCTTTATAGTTCTTTTGATATATCTAAGAACTCTTTGTCCTGCAACCCAATGTTGATCTGTCGGACAATGCATAAACTGTGAAAGAACTCCCACCGGATAGCTGAGATCCGGTCTTGTTAGCGTAGCGTAGATTAAACTTCCTACTAACGATTGATACTTCTTCATATCTTTGAACTCTGTACCATCATATTTGCTAAGTTTATGATTTACTTCAAGCGGTGTTGAAGCTTCTCTACAATTCTCCATATTAAACTTCTTCAGTAAGTTTAGGAGATATCCTGTTTGCGAAACATATACACCATGATCTGTATATGTGATTTCCATACCTAGAAAGTATGATAACTTTCCCAGGTCACTGATCTTGAATTCCTTTTCGAGCAGTTTCTTCACTTCTCGGATTCCTTCATCTGAGGTTCCTGTAATTATTATGTCATCTACATAGATACAAATGTAGATCATTCCTTCTTCTGTCTTTTTGATGAGTAGACTTGCATCTGCCTTCGAACTTTGGTATCCAAGTTCATTGAGATACTTCACAAGTCTGTAGTTCCAAGCTCTTGGAGCTTGCTTTAGTCCATAAAGTGCTTTCCTTAACTTGCAAACAAAATTTGGGTATCTGGAACTTGTAAACCCTTCCGGTTGTTCCATATAGACTTCATCTGATATATATCCATTCAGGAATGCATTCTTTATATCTAGCTGACTTAGCTTCCATCCTTTTGATGCTGCTATGGTAATCACTGTTCTTATGGTTGACATCTTTGCCACCGGACTGAACGTCTCATCATAGTCTATGCCATGCATCTGAGCATAGCCCTTGATAACCAGTCTCGCTTTATATCTGGCTATCCTTCCATCTGCAAGTTTCCTTATTTTGAACACCCATTTATTTCCGATCACTTTCTTACCGTTCGGTTTAGGAACAAGCTCCCATGTCTTGTTCTCTTCTAGTGCGGTGAATTCTTCTTCCATTGCTTCTTGCCATTGCTTCTTGCCTTTGGCTTCGTCATAGCTCTGAGGCTCATCCTCGTCTTTAACCATATATGCATAATCTTTCTGAGTTATGTATGACGTATCATACGAGTATCTTTCCGGTTGTCTTCTTACTCTGTTTGACCTTCTTAGTTCATATTCTTCATGTGTATCTGAGTACACGTCTTCGTCTTCGTTCCTTATACCTGATCCGGTCTTGGACGTACTTGCTTCGTCATCTTTGTTTACCTATACAATTGATTTCCCTTTCTCTTTCCTTTTTATCTCTTCTTCAAATTCTTCAGTTGTGATCTGCATACCAGCTCTTCTGTTCATCAAATGTTACATCTCTGGAAACAGTAAAATGTTTGGTTAGAGTACTCCATAACCTGTAACCCATCTGCTTCTCATCATATCTGACGAATACATATTTCTCTGCTTTCGGTTCAAGCTTATGTCTCAGTTGAGATGGTACATAAGCATATGCTACTGATCCAAACACTTTGCAGTGATCAAGTGTTGACTTCTTTCCAAACCAGGCTTCGTAAGGGGTCATTCCTTCTAAGGCTGTACATGGTAATCTGTTTACCAAGTATGTAGCTGTATTTACGGCTTCAGCCCAAAGATAATCAGGACAATTCTTTTCTTTCAGCATAGCTCGTGCAAACTCGACTAGAGTTCGGTTTCTCCTTTCTGCTACACCGTTTTGTTGTGGTGTATACCTGCAGGTTATTTCTCTCTTTATACCTGCGTTCCAAAGATAATCATTGAATTCTCGGGAGAAGTATTCTCCCCCTCCATCAGACCTCAGTCTTTTAAGCTTTCGTCCTGTGAGTCTTTCAGCATATGCGTGAAAATGCCTGAAGGCTCCAAATACTTCTGATTTTTCTTTCAAAACATAAAGAGTTATCCACCTTGTTGCATCATCAATGAATAAGACATAGTACCTCGATCCGCTGATTGATCCTTCTTTTGTTGGTCCCCATACATCTGTATGTATGAGTTCAAGCACTCCATCATGCTTGAATCCTTTCTTCTGGAATGGTAACCTGTGGGCTTTTCCCATCTGACAGGCTTCGCATTTGTGAATCATATGTTGGTTCTGTACGTTCGGTAATCCCAGTACAGACTCATTTGCTATCATAGCTTTGATTCCTTTTTCATTGAAATGACCTAATCTCTTATGTCAGAGATCAAGTTCTGTAATTACCTTTTCATTATGTGTGAGCAAGACTTGGCCAATGTTCCCTTGTACTCTTAACGTAAAGAGTCTTCCTTCTTTCTTACCAGAGACGATCTGATTATATCCGTTCTTGGGATCTTCTACAAATACGCCTTTGTTTGTAAATCTGACCTGAAAACCTTTTTCGACTATCTGTCCTACACTGATCAGATTTTTCGGTATGGTTGGAACATACAGAACATTGGTTAGCAAATCTGCTCCACTTTTGCATTTCACTTTTCCGATTGATTGTACTTTGTGTCTTGTATTGTCACCTGTTTGAACAGTGTGACTAGAACTACCTTTTTCTAGTTCTGACATCAGTTCTATATTTCCTGACAAATGATTAGAGCATCCAGAATCAATGTAAAATACCTTTAGGTCTTCGTTATCAGATGTGCTGATTGAGTTCATCATCAACGATGTATGACTTTCATTCTGCGTGTCGTTCGCGTAGTTGTTGTAGGTGGTGTTGTAGGATTGATTCTGTCCCCAACTTCTCGATCCACCTCTACCGTAGCCTCCTCTTTGGTTTTGTCTTCCTCTTTGAGCATTACTCTGATTTCTTCCACTACTACCTCTGCTATTGTTGTTCTGGTTTAGATTTGATCTCTGTTGTTTGTGCCAACAGTCATGCGCCAGATGATTACTTAGTCCACAAATCCAGCAAGCTTTCTTGTTGGTATTCTGACTGCTTCTTCCTTTTGCTCTTCCTTTGCCGGTGCCTTTACCTCTTGCGTAATAGGCCTGAGAGCTCGACTCTTCTTCGTCTTTTGACTTACCTTTCTTTTTGTTCTTCATGTACATTGCAGAGCTTTGTCCTTTGTCTGCGTCTCCTTTCAGGTCTTGCTCATATGTGAGCATCAAACCAAGCAACTGATTTAAATCTGGTACAAAATGATTTAAGGAAAGTTTAGTTGATAGTACGAAAGGTTTCCACCTTTCATCTCCTCTCAAACCTGTGAGCACTTGCGCTATCAATCTATGATCTTCGACTTCTTCATTTATGGATCTTAGACTATCTGCTAGATCCTTCATTTTAGTGACGTAATCACTGATGCCTTGACTCGACTTCTTTTTGAATGTCGTAAATTCGGACCATAAGCTAGCCTTCCTGGCTTTCGTAGTATTTTGGAAATGATCTTCCAATGCACTCCATATATCCTCCGCTTTCTCCAGACCTCTAATGTGCGGTAGCAGATGATCTGAAACAGTGTTGTAGATGTAGGCTCTTGAAGTTGCATCTTTCTTTTGCCACAACTTCAAGGCTTCTATCTCTTCCTTTTCTGGTTGGCTATCATCTTCGAAAGTCGGCTTCTTTTCTTCTCCGGTCACGTACACCATTAACTCCTTACTCATAAGTAAGGCTTCCATGTGCATTACCCATGCGGGATAATTATCTCTATCCAGTTTATCAATTTGGACGTGATCTGCCATGATAGGGAATACTCTAGGCTCTTATACCGGCTCTGGTACCAATTGTTGGTGATTAACTTTCGCTCAGATATCGCCGATGATGGACGTCGCGGCAAGGCTTGAATTCTGTCAGGCCTGCGGAAATTGCCGCGCCACCAAAACAGAGTGCTAAGCTAAAGTTATATAGAACACCTCTGTAATCAACAATAGCTTAGACTAATTAACATCGCCTTAACTGTGTTATTCTACGACTCAGGTTCCACCGGAACTTCACCAGACTGTTGCTGGGACGTCACCGAAATCGTACCGGAAATACACCGGAATAAACTTAGTTCTGCTCGTAATTGCTTCAGATGAACTTATGTGAAGTAAGGAAGTAGTGTGCGAGCTTCCTTCACCGAATGAACTTCCTTCTGGAAACTTCACAGTTCTAAACTGCTACTTTCCGATTAGATTTTGTACTGCATGCACATCTCTTTCCACCGGAATCTGTGATCAGCTTGAAGTAGAGACGTCTAGCTACAAGATGAGCTATCTCTCATACAAGGCTTCGAACTCTGCTACGAGTTATACTTCGTTGTTCTACCGGAAAATCTTGATTTCTGAGAAACTGTAACTGACAGAGAATTACTGAGATACTTTTACTGAGTAAACTGTTATTTATCGAAACATGCGTTTACAGAGAAGGTACTGAAGCACGTTTAGTAACGAGTCTTTGACAGTTAACGATAAACGAAGCTTCCTACCGTAACACGAAATAGCTTCAGATTCTTCACAAATAAAGATTACGCGCAGACATCCACATGAACATGTGTTTTCGATTAGAGAAGATGTGTACAAGTAAGCTTGGCCTCTTCTTGCTCAAGCCACAGAAACTCTCCTACAGTGAGTAGTTTCTTATTACCATCTCTCTTAGATGAAAAGACCCGACACTTCAGGCTTGTATTATTCATCTGTACATACGCGATCTATGGCGTCTTCTGAGAACTTCTAATTCTCTCTCTCCGGGTCATCTCTGTGTATCACCCTCTCGTTCTTCTCTTCTTGCTGTATATATATACACCTTTTTGGCGCTCCTCTGTGCTGTTTCTCTTCAATTCGCGTTATGCGCGCCTTACGCGCCCGCCGCGGTTTAATTGCTCTGTTATGCGCACACCGCGCACTAACTTCGCATACTGTACACCTGTGCATAGATTTTCCGGAAGATTCTATTTCTCTCTTTGTCTGTTGCGTCAAATTCGTGAGTGTTTCCTCAACAAGTTAGTGATGTACATTCTACAAATCATCCATCAGATGTATGAAAAATATAGAAAAGTGAAAGTTTTAGATATGGCGCGTCGATCTTCTCTCCCATTCTCCTTCTGTGTTTAATCTTTTGTGAAATCCTTCTACACGTATCTAAGTCCATAGCTAATCCATCTATGGCTAGAATTTGAGAGTCTAATTGTCATGAGGTTAGGAGAATTTTTCATAGGAACATTCATATGTGATGATGTTCTGAGAGTCGACAAAATTGGCGCAGATTTCATGTTCAGAGAAATGAACATTGCTCAGTGTATGGTGTAAAGTTTTGTGCAAGTGAGGGCTTGAAATCTAAGTTGGAAGGTAATCCATCTATGGCTAAAAAATCTTGATCAAACGGGTTCGACATTGGGAGAACTATAACTAAGAAGTTATAGGTGTCAAACTCGTCACTGCAGAGAAGGTGTTTTATACACAGGTAACTTGTTTGTATGATTTCGCAGAGTACACTGAATCATTTGCAGAGATTTAAGTTGCAGAAGGTGTGCAACCTTAAGGCAAAGCTACTTACAAAGTTTTATCAAAAATTTTATAGGATTGATTAGTCAATGAGTGATTAATCTGTAGCAGACTTTCAGGAAGTTTTCAGTTCTCAACAGTTAGCCAAAATTCTGATAATTTGGTGTTTGTTTTCTAAATTAAGTGGAGTCAGAAGTTGTTCTTGATATAGGGGAGTTCTAAATTCAAGTACAACTTATTCTTTTGGAGATTAACACTCTCCATCAGTGGTATCAGAGCAGGATGTGTCGAAATTGAAGTGAAGAAGACTCCAACTACTACAGAAACACAAATCTTTACATCTCGAAGGTGCAAAAGGATAAAAGTTGAAGAAGACTTGAAGGTAGATACATTGAAGCTATCAAAAGGATCAGAAGGAGTAAGATTCGAAGTCAAGGTACATTTATTTCTTGTAAAGCCTAAAGTTTTGAGACTACAGGTGAAGCAAGAATGGGAGATAGTCTCCAAATTGAAAAGTTGGATAGAGAGAACTATCCAGCTTGGTCTATGAGGATGGAAGCTCATCTTATGAGCAAAGATCTGATGGGATACATCAGAGGAGAGGAAGAAAAGCCAGAATTTAGAGACTCTAGTGTTCCAACTAGAGAGGAGCTTGCAGACATGAAGAATTGGATGAAGAAGGATGCTCAAGCAAGAAGCATAATTTACATGGCAGTCAATGACTACCTGCTTCCTCACATTAGAGGACTTGAAAGTGCATGTGACATTTGGAATGCTTTGGAAGAGCATTTCCAAAACACAACCAAATCAAGGAAGGCTTCACTATGGGCAGAATTTACTACTTTCAAGAAGAAGGCCTCACAATCAATTTTTGATTATGTGACAAAGATGAAGGATATTGCAGACTCTTTAGGTGCAATGGATGAAGATATTGAAGAAGATAAATTGGTAAGACAAATTCTCACAGGGCTAAGAGGAGATGAGAAGTGGAAGCCTTTTATTTTGTCTACTGAACTTTCACTAGATCACTTTACTCCTGATTTGAATCAATTGTTAGGTCATATGCTAACTTTTGAGAATGATATCAAAGGAGATGTTGATAAGAGTGCAGGTCATGCAATGTACTCTAAAGACAAGAAGAAAGCTAACAAAGGAAAGCAACAATCAGGTGAAGAAGAAGGTACTTCAAATCAAGCAAACTTTGTTGGTGCATATCAAGCCTTCACACATTGGCTTGGAATCATGGAAGACTAGCTTGGACAAAGCTTTATCAAGGCTTCACTTGAAGCAAGGTTCATATGAACATATGCTTAGATGTTCTTACCTTTTACTTATTGTAAAAGTCATTGTGACTTGGAATATCTTGTAATCACACCTACTAGAGATAGTCGTGGACTCTTAGTTGAGTTAATGGAGAGAATATCTCCCTACTTTTAGTAGAGATATTCTAGGGAGCCTAAGTTTGAATTTGAAATTCAAATTAACCTTCAACTCATATAAAAGTGAAGACAAAACTCGCGGGTCTGAGTGTCACTCATTCTAGCTCAGTTCCCGAGGCATTTTGATCATTGTAACTCATTGTGTGTGGGTGATACTCCATAGCCAACACCACAATACCTCATTTAGCTATGCTTGTCAAGCTAATGAGATTGTAAAAACACATTAATCAATAGAAGTATACATTCACTATCTCTGTTGTCTCTGAGTCATCATCTCTAAGTCTGTCAACTTCAACAAGACATATCTCAGGATCTACTGAACCACATCAGGTGATTCAAAGCTTAGCAGATCCAGCTCAAAGTATTCTACAACACTATAAAGTTTGAAGAAGTTTGGTTCACCCATTTTCGAGAAATCGTCATCGAACTACTCTCTAGTATTTTTCTGCAGAGTTCCTAAAAAGTCGGGGGTGACTCTGTAATTGCTAAACTTATTTCTCAGTGCATAGTTTATCAATTTGAGTGATTCCACTTGCAAATGGTAGCTTGGTAAGCTAATTGAATAACTCTAGGAGGAATTGTTCCAATTGTAAGTGTGTTGGTCACACTGAGCAAAACTCTGAGCAGGTATCAAGACAAAAATAGAAAGTTTTTGAGTCTTGTGATTTACAAACTTGTCTGTTTTGATCAAGTCATTACTCAAACCATTTCCAAAGTACATCTAGCATATTTTGGTATCATTTGAAAGCTCAAGGAGTGTACTAAGTATATCTGGAATCAAAGGAGGGCTGGTGTGAAGCACGTTTAGCAGCATCAACTCATTTCTTGAGTGCATCCAACCATCACTATGCAACATTTGTGGATTGTCCAATCATACCACAGATGAATGCTACAAGAACTACAAGAATCAGAGAGGAAGAAGCTACTGAAGAGGTGGATACTCTCAAGGGAGAGGCAGATTCAACCAACATCAAAGCTACAATGGATACAACAATCAATACAACAACAATTACAACCACAACCACAATGGTAACTACCAAGGTGGATTCAGAAACAGAAGGGATTACAACAACTACACAGAGGAGCAAGATGACTCCCTATTGATCATGAATATGACCTCCAAGGTAGGTACAAATGATGATCACTTATTTTATATTGACTCAGAATGTTCTAACCATGTAGCTGGCAATGTGGCACTACTTTCTGATTTGGAAGAACCCAAGGGCAAACATCAGGTACAAACAGGTGATGACACTAAACATTCTGTTGTAAAAATTGGAAATGTGAAGACATGTGATGGTAACCAGAACCTATTGAGCAGGGTACTCTATGTACCAACCATCACCAAGAATCTAATGAGTGTTGGTCAGATTGTGGAGAAAGGTTTGCAGGTCAGATTCACACAACATGGAGCATATGTGGAGGACCCAAGACATTGATTCAAAAGGATAGACAAAGGGGAGAAATCAGGTAGATTGTTTACTTTTGAGCTAGAAGACACCAAGAATATTGGTTTGTATAATTACAAGGATCAAACACTTTCAGAGTTAGAAATATGGCACAAGAGGTTGGGTCACATAGGTGAAAGAACCCTAAAGCAAATGTGCAGGGATCAATGTGTGCTTGGGATACCTAATGTATCCAAGCAACACATGATTTACAAGTGTGGAGCATGTCAGTTTGGTAAGTCTCACAGGTTGCCCTACTCAAGGAAAGGTTTCATGCATGAAGACTACCTGGACTTGATACACACAGATGTTTGAGGACCTAGCAAGGACCCTTCCATTTCAGGTTCAAGGTATTATGTGTCCTTCATTGATGACTATAGCAGATGGACCATCTTATACTTTATGAAGCATAAAGATGAAGTGTTTAATTGTTTCAAGAGGTATCTTGCACTTGTTGAAAATCAAACAGGAAGAAGCTTGAAGAGGCTAAGGTCAGATGGTGGAGGAGAGTACTTCTCTAATGAATTTGAAGATTTCTTGCAGGAAAGAGGCATCAAAAGGGAAATTACTACAAGGTACTCACCTGAACAAAATGGGGTAGCTGAAAGAAGGAATAGACTCATTGTAGAAACAGCTAGGTCTATGCTTAATGAAAAGAAGTTGCCAAATTATCTTTGGGCAGAGAGTGTATCCACAGCCACCTATCTCATTAACAGGTTGCCATCCAAATCACTTGATGGCATGACACCATATGAAGCTTGGCATGGTAAGAGACCTTCTCTGGATCATTGCAAAATCTTTGGTTGTGTAGCATATGTGCATATTCCCTCACAGGTAAGGGGAAAGCTAGATCCTAAAGCTGAAAAGTGTATCTTCATTGGTTATGATTTGAACCAAAAGGGATACAGATTCTACAACCCAACAAACAAAGGCTTCAAGGTAAGCAGAGATGTCATCTTTGATGAGAATGATTCATGGTATGAGAATGAATGCAGGAAGGTTAGTCTACCCTATGATATGGAAGAAGATTTCCCAAAGCTCACCAAGGAGGAACCAATCCAGAAAGATGAATCAAGCTCAGATGATGATGATACAATAAATCTTGAAGAGTTCAAGGCATGGAAGTCCAAAGGAAAGATGAAGATGAAAAAGCTAGAGGATATACCAGAATCCTCAACTCAAGTAATTAGAAGATCTCAGAGAGAAAGCAAAAGACCAATCAGATTTGGGTATGACACATCACTTGTAACTAAACATTCTGTTTATCTTGCAAAGGACTTGTTGAATGAAGAATCAGGTACCTATGAAGAAGCAATCACCAAACAAAAATGGAAAGAAGCTATGGATGAAGAAATGGAAGCTCTCAAGGAGAGTGATACTTGGGACTTGGTACCCAAGAAGGACTATATGAAGGTGATAGGATCCAGATGGATCTACAAGCTAAAAAGGAATTCAGATGGAACAATAAACAGATACAAAGCTAGGTTGGTAGCCAAGGGTTTTGCACAAACCCAAGGCATTGGTTATGATGAGACATTTTCTCCTATGGCTAAGATGCCAACTATCAGAATATTGGTGAGTGTAGCTGCATCCAAGAATTGGAACATGTACCAATTAGATGTCAAAAATGCCTTCTTGAATGGATGGATATCTGAAGAAGTCTACATGTCACAACCACCTGGCTATGAAGACCCCAAGAAGGTAAACTATGTTTGTAAATTGAAGAAGGCTCTATATGGTTTGAAGCAGGCACCTAGAGCATGGAAATACAGGTTGACAACTTACCTCCAAGACCAAGGATTTGTGATGAGCAAAGCAGAAACTTCTCTGTTCATAAAGAGAAGTAGTACAGAGGTAATCTACTTGTGTGTTTATGTGGATGATATCATCATTATAGGTAATGATGTCAATGGGATTAGGCACATCAAAGGACAGATGATGAAAGAATTCAAGATTGGTGATCTTGGATTATTGAAGTACTTCTTAGGTCTTGAGTTAGTCTACACCAACTCATGTATATATATCACTCAAAAGAAGTATGTACAGGATATGGTCAAGAAGTTTGGCTTGCAGGATGCTAAAGTCTCAACTACTCCAATGGAGGTCAACCTAAAGCTAAGTGCTCATGAAGGGGATGAACTACAAGACATTACAGGATATCAAAGTATGGTAGGTAGTTTGAACTATGCTACCTTGACAAGAATTGACATAGCATATGGAGTTAGTGTGCTAAGCCAATTCATGCACAAACCAAGGGTACCTCACCTAGAGGCAGCAAAGAAGATCTTGAAGTATTCGAAAGGAACTCAGAACCATGGTTTGTACTTTCCTTATACATCAGACATTGATATTAAAGTTTACTCAGATGCAGATTGGGCAGGATGCAAGGATGATAGGAGAAGCACCTCAGGATACATTTGTTTTGCAGGAGATAAACCTATTTCTTGGTCATCCAAGAAGCAACCTATAGTGGCATTGTCATCCACTGAAGCAGAGTATAGAGGGCTTGCCAATGCCACTCAAGAAGCTATCTGGTTGAAGCTTCTATATACAGAGTTAGGTCTACACACAAGACCACCAATCATCTTTGGAGACAACACTAGCTCTCTTCACCTTGCAGCAAATCCAATATATCATGCCAGAACCAAACACATAGAGGTTCATTACCACTATGTGAGAGAGAAGCTGCTTAGTAAAGACATTCAATTGACTTATGTGTCTACTAATATGCAATGTGCAGATTTACTCACTAAAACATTGAATGGAAACAAGCTATGTAGATTCAAATCCATGATTGGATTGCAGGAAGTAATTGAAAATTGAAGATGAAGACTTAAGCCAAAGTGCCCTGCTTGAGGGGGAGCTGTTGGTGCATATCAAGCCTTCACACATTGGCTTGGAATCATGGAAGACTAGCTTGGACAAAGCTTTATCAAGGCTTCACTTGAAGCAAGGTTCATATGAACATATGCTTAGATGTTCTTACCTTTTACTTATTGTAAAAGTCATTGTGACTTGGAATATCTTGTAATCACACCTACTAGAGATAGTCGTGGACTCTTGTTGGTGCAATTCAAGCCTTCACCTTTGGCTTGGAACCCTTGAAGGACATCTCTAGATGAAGCAAGAGTCATAGGAACTTATGCTTATGAACTATTTCCATTTTTACCTCTTGTAAAAGTCTTAGTAACTTGGCGCATTATGCAATCACGCCTAATTGATTGAAAGTCGCGGAAACAGTTGTTGATTGATTGAGAGAATATCTCAATCAACCTTTTTTAGGCAAAAGATTTTAGGAGATTGATTTGAATTCTAATTCGAGCTCTCACTCAATTCCTATAAAAAACTACAAGTTAAAAGTCGCAGCAGTTCTTCACTCATCCCGAGGCGTTACTGTATCAATCATTGAGTGTGTGAGGTCTACTCTATAGCCTACACCTCTGAGTACCATTGAGCTATGTTTATCATGCCAATGGGAATGTACATTTACATGATCTAATACAAATATTTACATTCATCATCTCTGTTATTCTCTGATTCATCATCTCTGTTATTCTCTGAGTGTACCACTTCAACTACTGTCAACTTCACAGAGACATATCTCAGTGCCTACCGAACTAAATCAAGTGATTCAAAGCTTGATAGATTCAGCTCAAAGCATACCTCAAGCATACAACATTTGAAGCAACTCGGTTCAGCCAATTTCAAGAAATCATGGTCAAAGTGCTTACTGTTGCAGTTCTTATAGTAAACAAGTAATTTTCTGGTAGAAGAACGAAGTAGATCTCGCAGAGTAATGTGAAGCTTTGTATGAGAGATAGCTTACTCTATAGCTAGACATCTCTACTTTTAGTTGATCAATCTTTCCGGTGAAAAAGATATCTACACACAGTACAAAGTCTGACCGGAAAGAGGCTGTCTGAACTAGAGGAGTTTTTTCTTAAACTTCAGTAAGAGTTCAGTAAGTTAAGAAAGTTCACGTGTCACTTACTTACTTCATGTATGTTCACTTGAAGTAATTATAAACAGAATTGAAGTTCATTCCGGTATAATTCCGGTACGATTACAGTGTCAGTCTAGTGGCAGTCCGATGAAATTTCGGTGAAATTTTTCCAGTAAAGTTAGAGCACATTCTAAGCTATTGATTGATTACAGAGAATTTCTGAATCATTCTAACTTAGTTCTTCTTGGCGTGACGGTTTCCGCAAGGCACAGTCTTCGTCGCGTTATCAAGGAGTAGAATCGGAGAAAAGAATCAAAGAGGGCTCGTGCAAAGCAGGATTAGCAGTACCAAATCAATCTTCTGAGTGCATCCAACCATCTCTCCCAACAGTGGTATCAGAGCAAATAAGGTAACATGGGAGATGGTTTTCCTTCATTCATTGACAAATTGGACAGGAACAATTACCAAGCTTGGTCTCTGAGGATGAAGACCTATCTACAAGGAAGGAGCTTATTTGGATACATATCAGGAGATGAGGAATTACACTCATTCAAAGCTAGGGGCCTACCCACCAAAGATGAACAAGAAAGGCTCAACCAATGGTGTGCAAAAGATGCTTTGGCAAGGTCTTACCTCCTAAACTCTATATCCGATTTTCTTTTACCACATGTAAGGAACTGTAAAACTTCCCAAGAGACTTGGGAAACCTTGTAAAACTACTTCTCCTCCAACACAAGGGCTAGGAAGAATCAACTGTGGATTGAATTCACAACCCTCAAGAAGCAGCCCAAGCAATCAGTCTCAGAGTATGTGACAAAGATAAAAGATGTGGCAGATCAACTAGCAAGCATTGGAGAGGAGATTGAAGAGGAACAAATAGTCAGGCAAGTAACAAATGGACTTAAGGCAGATGATAAGTGGGAAAGTTTCACCACTGCAATGGACCTCTATATGGACATGCATACCCGAGATCTCACAACACTCATGGGCCAACTATTCACACATGAAGCAAAGTTTACAAAGACAGGAGATCAATCAAAAGGTAACAACCCCTCTGCTCTCTATACTGATAAGAAAGTTAAGGATAAACGTAAAGGGAAGAAACAGGATGAAGAAGGCTCTACCTCCCAAGCTAATTATGTAGGAAGAGGTAGATCTTCTAGAGGAAGAGGCAGAGGAGGTAAGTCAGGTAGGGGGAGACCCTACAACTCATCACCATGCAACATTTGTGGATTGTCTAACCACACCACAGATGAGTGCTATAGAAACTACAAAAATCAGAGAGGAAGAAGCTACTCAAGAGGTGGATACTCTCAAGGTAGAGGCAGATTTAACCAACATCAAAGCTACAATGGATACAACAGTCAGTACAACAACAATTACAACCACAACTACAATGGTAACTACCAAGTTGGATTCAAAAACAGAAGGGATTATAACAACTACACAGAGGAGCAAGATGACTCCCTATTGATCATGAATATGACCTCCAAGGAAGGTACAAATGATGATCACTTATTTTATATTGACTCAGGATGTTCTAACCATGTAGCTGGCAATGTGGCACTACTTTCTGATTTGGAAGAACCCAAGGGCAAACATCAGGTACAGACAGGTGATGATACTAAACATTTTGTTGTAAAAATTGGAAATGTGAAGACATGTGATGGTAACCAGAACCTATTGAGTAGGGTACTCTATGTACCAACCATCACCAAGAATCTAATGAGTGTTGGTCAGATTGTGGAGAAAGATTTGCAGGTCAGATTCACTCAACATGGAGCATATGTGGAGGACCCAAGACATGGATTCAGAAGGATAGCCAAGGGAGATAAATCAGGTAGATTGTTTACTTTTGAGCTAGAAGACACCAAGAACATTGCCTTATATAATTACAAGGATCAAACACTTTCAGAGTTAGAGATATGGCACAAGAGATTAGGCCACATAGGTGAAAGAACTCTAAAGCAAATGTGCAGGGATCAATGTGTGCTTGGGATACCTAATGTATCCAAGCAACATATGATTTACAAGTGTAGTGCTTGTCAGTTTGGTAAGTCACACAGATTGCCCTATTCAAAGAAAGGTTTTATGCATGGAGACTACCTTGACTTGGTGCACAGAGATGTTTGGGGACCTAGCAAGGACCCTTCCATTTCAGGATCAAGGTATTATGTGTCCTTCATTGTTGACTATAGCAGATGGACTGTCTTATACTTTATGAAACATAAAGATGAAGTGTTTAATTGTTTCAAGAAGTATCTTGCACTGGTTGAAAACCAAACAGGAAGAAACTTGAAAAGACTAAGGTCAGATGGGGGACGTGAATACTTCTCCAATGAGTTTGAAGACTTCTTGCAGGAAAGAGGCATCAAAAGGGAGATTACTACAAGGTACTCACCTGAACAAAATGGGGTAGCTGAAAGAAGAAATAGACTCATTGTAGAAACAGCAAGGTCTATGCTTAATGAAAAGAAGTTGCCAAATTATCTTTGGGTAGAGAGTGTATCTACTGCCACCTATCTCATCAACAGGTTGCCATCAAAGTCCCTTGATGGCATGACACCTTATGAAGCTTGGCATGGTAAGAGACCATCATTAGATCATTGCAAAATCTTTGGCTGTATTGCGTATGTGCATATTCCCTCACAGGTAAGGGGAAAGCTAGACCCTAAAGCTGAAAAATGTATCTTCATTGGTTATGACTTGAACCAGAAAGGGTACAGATTCTACAACCCCTCAAACGAAGGTTTCAAGGTAAGAAGAGATGTCATCTTTGATGAGAATGACTCATGGTATGAGAATGAATGCAGGAAGGTTAGTCTACCTTATGACATGGAAGAAGACTTCCCAAAGCTCACCAAGGAGGAACCATTCCAGAAAGAAGACTCAAGCTCAGATGATGATGATACAATTAATCTTGAGGAATTCAAAGCATGGAAGTCCAAAGGAAAGATGAAAATGAAGAAGCTAGAGGATATACCAGAATCCTCAACTCAAGCAATGAGGAGATCTCAGAGAGAAAGTAAGAAGCCTATCAGATATGGGTATGACACTTCTCTTGTAACTAAGCATTTTGTATATCTTGCAAAGGATTTGTTGAATGAAGAACCAGGTACATATGAGGAAGCAATCACCAAACCAGAATGGAAAGAAGCTATGGATGAAGAAATAGAAGCTCTCAAGGAGAGTGACACATGGGACTTGGTACCCAAGAAGGACTCTATGAAGGTGATAGGATCCAGATGGATCTACAAACTAAAGAGAAACTCTGATGGAACAATCAACAGGTACAAAGCTAGGTTGGTAGCCAAGGGTTTTGCACAAACCCAAGGCATTGACTATGAGGAGACATTTTCTCCTGTGGCTAAAATGCCAACAATCAGAGTATTGGTGAGTGTATCTGCATCAAAGAATTGGAACATGTACCAATTAGATGTCAAAAATGCTTTCTTGAATGGATGGATATCTGAAGAAGTCTACATGTCACAACCACCTGGCTATGAAGATCCCAAGAAGGTTAATTATGTTTGTAAATTGAAGAAGGCTCTATATGGATTGAAGCAGGCACCTAGAGCATGGAATTACAGGTTGACAACATATCTCCAAGACCAAGGATTTGTGATGAGTAAAGCAGACACTTCTCTATTTATAAAGAGGAGTAGTAAAGAGGTAATCTACTTGTGTGTTTATGTGGACGACATCATCATTACAGGCAATGATGTCAGTGGGATTAGACACATCAAAGGACAGATGATGAAGGAATTCAAGATCAATGATCTTGGATTATTAAAGTACTTCTTAGGTCTTGAGTTAGTCTACACCAACTCAGGTATATATATCACTCAAAAGAAGTATGTACAGGATATGGTCAAAAAGTTTGGCTTGCAGGATGCTAAAGTCTCAACTACTCCAATGGAGGTCAACCTAAAGCTAAGTGCTCATGAAGGGGATGAACTACAAGACATTACAGGATATCAAAGTATGGTAGGTAGTTTGAACTATGCTACCTTGACAAGAATTGACATAGCATATGGAGTTAGTGTGCTAAGCCAATTCATGCACAAACCAAGGGTACCTCACCTAGAGGCAGCAAAGAAGATCTTGAAGTATTTGAAAGGAACTCAGAACCATGGTTTGTACTTTCCTTATACATCAGATATTGATATTAAAGTATATTCAGATGCAGATTGGGCAGGATGCAAGGACGACAGGAGAAGCACATCAGGATACATATGTTTTGCAGGTGATAAACCAATTTCTTGGTCAGCCAAGAAACAACCTACAGTAGCTTTGTCATCTACTGAAGCAGAGTATAGAGGGCTCGCCAATGCCACCCAAGAAGCTATCTGGTTGAAACTTCTATATACAAAGTTAGGTCTATACACTAGACCTCCAATTATCTTTGGAGATAACACTAGCTCTCTTCACCTTGCAGCAAATCCAGTATATCATGCTAGAACAAAACACATAGAGGTTCATTACCACTATGTGAGAGAGAAGTTGCTTACTAAAGACATTCAGCTGACTTATGTGTCCACTAATATGCAATGTGCAGATTTACTCACTAAAGCATTGGATGGAAACAAGTTATGCAGATTTAAATCCATGATTGGATTACAGGATGTGATTGAAGAATGAAGATGAAGACTTAAGCCAAAATGTTTGGCTTGAGGGAGAGCTGTTGGTGCAATTCAAGCCTTCACCTTTGGCTTGGAACCCTTGAAGGATATCTCTACATGAAGCAAGTGTCATAGGAACTTATGCTTATGAACTATTACCATTTTTACCTCTTGTAAAAGTCTTAGTAACTTGGCGCATTATGCAATCATGCCTAATTGATTGAAAGTCGCGGAAACGGTTGTTGATTGATTGAGAGAATATGTCAATCAACCTTTTTTAGGCGAAAGATTTTAGGAGATTGATTTGAATTCTAATTCGAGCTCTCACTCAATTCCTATAAAAAACTACAAGTTAAAAGTCGCAGCAGTCCTTCACTCATCCCGAGGCGTTACTGTATCAATCATTGAGTATGTGAGGTCTACTCTATAGCCTACACATCTGAGTACCATTGAGCTATGTTTATCATGCCAATGGGAATGTACATTTACATGATCTAATACAAATATTTACATTCATCATCTCTGTTATTCTCTGATTCATCATCTCTGTTATTCTCTGAGTGTACCACTTCAACTACTGTCAACTTCACAGAGACATATCTCAGTGCCTACCGAACTAAATCAAGTGATTCAAAGCGTGATAGATTCAGCTCAAAGCATACCTCAAGCATACAACATCTGAAGCAACTCGGTTCAGCCAATTTCAAGAAATCATGGTCAAAGTGCTTACTGTTGCAGTTCTTATAGTAAACAAGTAATTTTCCGGTAGAAGAACGAAGTAGATCTCGCAGAGTAATGTGAAGCTTTGTATGAGAGATAGCTTACTCTATAGCTAAACATCTCTACTTTTAGTTGATCAATCTTTCCGGTGAAAAAGATATCTACACACAGTACAAAGTCTGACCGGAAAGAGGTTGTCTGAACTAGAGGAGTTTTTTCTTAAACTTCAGTAAGAGTTCAGTAAGTTAAGAAAGTTCACGTGTCACTTACTTACTTCATGTATGTTCACTTGAAGTAATTATAAACAGAATTGAAGTTCATTCCGATATAATTCCGGTACGATTACGGTGTCAGTCCAGTGGCAGTCCGGTGAAATTTCGGTGAAATTTTTCCAGTAAAGTTAGAGCACATTCTAAGCTATTGATTGATTACAGAGAATTTCTGAATCATTCTAACTTAGTTCTTGTTGGCGTGACGGTTTCCGCAAGGCATAGTCTTCGTCGCGTTATCAAGGAGTAGAATCGGAGAAAAGAATCAAAGAGGGCTGGTGCAAAGCAGGATTAGCAGTACCAACTCAATCTTCTGAGTGCATCCAACCATCTCTCCCAACAACTCTTAGTTGAGTTAATGGAGAGAATATCTCCCTACTTTTAGTAGAGATATTCTAGGGAGCCTAAGTTTGAATTTGAAATTCAAATTAACCTTCAACTCATATAAAAGTGAAGACAAAACTCGCGGGTCTGAGTGTCACTCATTCTAGCTCAGTTCCCGAGGCATTTTGATCATTATAACTCATTGTGTGTGGGTGCTACTCCATAGCCAACACCACAATACCTCATTTAGCTATGCTTGTCAAGCTAATGAGATTGTACAAACACATTAATCAATAGAAGTATACATTCACTATCTCTGTTGTCTCTGAGTCATCATCTCTAAGTCTGTCAAGTTCAACAAGACATATCTCAGGATCTACTGAACCAAATCAGGTGATTCAAAACTTGCCAGATCCAGCTCAAAGCATTCTACAAGACTACAAATTTTGAAGAAGTTTGGTTCACCCATTTTCGAGAAATCATCATCGAACTACTCTCTGGTATTTTTCTGCAGAGTTCCTAAAAAGTCGGGGGTGACTCTGTAATTGCTAAACATATTTCTCAGTGCATAGTTTATCAATTTGAGTGATTCCACTTGCAAATGGTAGCTTGGTAAGCTAATTGAATAACTCTAGGAGGAATTGTTCCAATTGTAAGTGTGCTGGTCACACTGAGCAAAACTCTGAGCAGGTATCAAGACAAAAATAGAAAGTTTTTGAGTCTTGTGATTTACAAACTTGTCTGTTTTGATCAAGTCATTACTCAAACCATTTCCAAAGTACATATAGCATATTTTGGTATCGTTTGAAAGCTCAAGGAGTGTACTAAGTATATCTAGAATCAAAGGATGGCTGGTGTGAAGCAGGTTTAGCAGCATCAACTCATTTCTTGAGTGCATCCAACCATCACTCCCAACAAACTTCAGAAGAGGAAAAGGAAATGGCAGAAGTAGAGGAAGAGGCAGAAACAACAAGGATAATACAAGAGCTTATTGGATATGTGGTAAGACCAATCATCTCTCTCATGATTGTTGGCACAATAATCAAAACAATAGTAATTATCAGAATTTTAATCAAAGAGCAAGAGGTGGTAGATTTCAGAGAGGAAACTTGAGAGGTAGAGGTGGTAGGAATTCTCTTGGAAGAGGTGGAGGAAGAAGCTTCCAAAATCAATCCTATAATAACACCTACTACAACTATGCATCAGATCAGAAGGAGGACTTGACTCTCATTATGAATGCAACTTGTGAAACCTCACATGAGGACATGAAGTGTTCTATATTGATTCAGGATGTAGTAATCATTTAAGTGGAAATATTTCTTTAATGACTGATCTAGATCATAATGCAATTAACCATACAGTTCAGACAGGTGATAATACAAAGGATAAGGTAAAGTCAATTGGTTCAGTCAAAGCTAAGGATGGGAGCACTTTTCTGAGTAAGGTTCTTTATGTTCCCACAATTCCAAAGAATTTGATCAGTGTAGGTCAAATTGTGGAAAAAGGATATGAGGTAAGATTCACCAATGATGGAGTCTATGTTGAAGACCCTAGTCAAGGTTATAAACAGGTTGTTACAGGAAAGAAGGAAGGGAGGCTCTTCACATTGAAGGTACAAGGAAATGTTGGACATGCTACGTTCACATATGGAGAGCAGAAGGTGTCTGAATTGGATCTTTGGCATAAAAGACTTGGACACTTCAATGAAAGAGGTATCAAAAACATGATCAATAATGATTCAGTGCTTGGGTTGCCTAACATTGCAGGTCAACATATGACATACAGATGTGAGGCATGTCAATTAGGTAAGGCTCATAAGCAATCCTATTCCAAGCATGGGTTTATGTATTCAGAAAGACTTGAATTGGTGCATACAGATGTGTGGGGTCCTTCAAAGGACTTTAGTATAAATGGTTCAAGATATTATGTCATATATGTTGATGATGCTACCAGATGGATCACAATTTATGTGATAAAAGAAAAGTCAGAAGTGTTTAATACATTTAAACACTATCATGCTTATGCAGAAAGGATTCCAGGTCAAAAATTGAAGAGACTAAGGTCAGATGGAGGGGGAGAGTATTTTTCAAATGAGTTCAATGATTACTTGTGGAATGTAGGTATAAAGAGAGAAGTTACTTGCAGGTACTCTCCTCAACAAAATGGGGTAGCAGAAAGAAGAAATAGGACTCTTGTTGAGTTTGCAAGGTCCATGATGAAAGAGAAGAATTGCCCAAACTATTTGTGGGCAGAGGCTGTAAATATAGCTACTTATTTGGTAAATAGATTGCCTTGTAAAGCTTTGCAAGGTATGACGCCATATGAAGCTTGGTGGGTAAAAGACCTACCTTGGATCATTGCAGAATATTTGGATGTTTGGCATATGCATATGTGCCATCTCAATTGAGACATAAGTTGGAGCCTAAGGCAGAAAAGTATGTATTCATTGGCTATGATGATAAGCAAATGGGATACAGGTTGTGGAGTCCATCCACAAAGCAATTCCTTGTGTCCAAGGATGTTACATTTGATGATCAAGGTACTTGGTATGTAGGTAAATATAATGTACATGCAGATGTTGAAGAAGTAGTGGATCAAAGGAAAGGTAAAGCAAAGATTCAATTATTTGATGAAAGTGAGAATAATGAAGTACAGGTTGAAGTTGAAGAGAGGCCAAGGTTTGATCCAGAATGTGATGAACCAGAAACTTCAAAAAGTGCAGAAGTTAGGAGGTCATCTAGACACAAATGGCAACCTACAAGGTATAGTTATGACACCTCATTCTTGACTACTAAAGATTATGCTTATTTGGTAAAAGCAGATGAAGATCCATCTACATATGATGAAGCCAAAGGCAAGAGAAATTGGGAAGAAGCCATGCAAGAGGAGTATGATGCATTGATAGAGAATCAGACTTGGGATCTGATTCCTAAACCTAATAGCCAGAAAATTATTGGATGTAAGTGGGTGTACAAAACAAAGAGATTTGCAGATGGAAGTGTGTCTAGGTACAAAGCTAGACTTGTTGTGAAAGGGTATGCACAGACATATGGAGTGGACTATGATGAGACCTATAGTCCTGTGGCAAAGATGACAACCATCAAAACTCTCATAGCAATTGCTGCTTGCAAAGGTTGGAAGCTATCTCAATTAGATGTTAAAAATGCTTTTTTGAATGGTTACATTTCAGATGAAGTGTACATGGAGAAACCAGATGGGTTCAAAGATCAAGTGAGTCCAAATTATGTGTGTAAGCTCAAGAGAGCTTTGTATGGATTAAAGCAGGCCCCAAGGGCATGGAATTATAGGCTTGTAAAGTTCTTGAAAGAACTTGGATTTCAAGCATCAAAGGCAGATAGTAGCTTGCTAGTCAAAGCAAGTGAAGATGGATTCATTTATGTTTGTATTTATGTTGATGACATAATACTTACAGGAACAGATGATAAAGGAATACAAATGATCAAGAAGCAGATGGAGAAAGAGTTCAAAATCAGTGATTTGGGGAACTTATCATTCTTCTTGGGAATGGAGATTTCTTATACTCAACATGGAGTATATGTGAGCCAAGAAAGGTATCTTAAAAATTTGCTAACCAAATTTAAAATGGAAGATTGCAGGGTTGCACCTACACCTTTGGAAGTGAACTATAAATTGTCTAGATTTGGAGGAGAAGAATTCAGAGACATGAAGCTCTATCAAAGTTTGGTTGGTAGCTTGATTTATGCTACATTAACAAGGCCTGATTTGTCATATGCAGTTGGTGTGCTTTCACAATTTATGCATTGTCCTAGAAAGGAACATTGGATTGTAGGACAAAGAGTACTTAGGTACATCAAGGGTACACTCAGAGAAGGGTTGTACTATGGATTTACTTCTGATACAAGAGTGAAGATATACAGTGATGCAGATTGGGCACGTAATGTGGATGATAGAAGATCAACACATGGATATTTGTGCTATGTAGGAGACAAATTGGTTTCATGGTGTTCTAAGAAGCAACATACAGTTGCCTTATCATCTACAAAAGCAGAATACAAAGGTATGGTGGAAGCTGCAAAGGAGGTAATATGGCTAAAGACACTTATGAAGGATTTTGATGTGATTCAAAGCACTCCTATAATTTGTGGAGATAATATGAGCTCTCTATACTTGGCAGCTAATCCTGTGTTTCATGCTAGAACTAAGCATATTGAAATACAATATCATTTTCTCAGAGAGAAGGTCATTGATAAGGGGATTGAATTCATACACACTTCTACAAAAGATCAACTTGCAGATATGATGACAAAAAGTCTAGATGGACCAAAGCTACAGAGATTCAAGGATATGGCAGGAATTAAAAAGATAGAGAAGAACCTCAATTAATGATTGAGGGGGAGCTGTTGGTGCATGACAATCATCAATTGAAGGCTTATGAAGAAATGAAGTCAGGAAATCAAGAAGAGAACAAATTCAGAAGTTTGAAGGAAGGACATACTTAGAAATTCAGAGATATGAGCACATATGTACATTAGTTCTTTAGATACTTCAATATATTTGAAGTAGTTACGAGTTAGAACTTGCATATATATATAAGTACATGTTTGTAGTCATATGAGATATAGAAAAAGTGTATGAGATGAGTTAGTGATGTACATTGTACAAATCATCCATCAGATGTATGAAAAATAGAGAAAAGTGAAAGTTTCAGATATGGCGCGTCGATCTTCTCTCCCATTCTCCTTCTGTGTTTAATCTTTTGTGAAATCCTTCTGCATGTATCTAAATCCATAGCTAATCCATCTATGGCTAGAATTTGAGAGTCTAATTCTCATCAAGTTAGGAGAATTTTGCATAGGAACATTCATATGTGATGATGTTCTGAGAGTCGACAAAACTGGCGCAGATTTCATGTTCAGAGAAATCAACATTGCTCAGTGTATGGTGTAAAGTTTTATGCAAGTGAGGGCTTGAAATCTAAGTTGGAAGGTAAGCCATCTATGGCTAAAAAATCTTGATTAAACGGGTTCGACATTGGGAGAACTATAACTAAGAAGTTATAGGTGTCAAACTCGTCACTACAGAGAAGGTGTTTTATACACAGGTAACTTGTTTGTATGATTTCTCAGAGTACACTAAATCATTTGCAGAGATTTAAGTTGGAGAAGGTGCGCAACCTTAAGGCGAAGCTACCTACAAAGTTTTATAAAAAACTTTATAGGATTGATTAGTCAATGAGTGATTAATCTATAGCAGACTTTCAGGAAGTTTTCAATTCTCAACAGTTAGCCAAAATTCTGATAATTTGGTGTGTTTTTTCTAAATTAAGTGGAGTCAAAAGTTGTTCTTGATATAGAGGAGTTCTAAATTCAAGTACAACTTATTCTTTTGGAGATTAACACTCTCCATCAGGAGATAGGTTGTCAACCTGTAATTCCATGCTCTAGGTGCCTGCTTCAAACCATATAGAGCCTTCTTCAATTTACAAACATAGTTTACCTTATTGGGGTCTTCATAGCCAGGTGGTTGTGACATGTAGAGTTCTTCAGATATCCATCCATTCAAGAAAGCATTCTTGACATCTAATTGGTACATGTTCCAATTCTTGGATGCAGCTACACTCACCAATATTCTGATAGTTGGCATCTTAGCCACAAGAGAAAATGTCTCCTCATAATCAATACCTTGGGTTTGTGCAAAACCCTTGGCAACCAATCTAGCTTTGTATCTATTTATTGTTCCATCTGAATTCCTCTTTAGCTTGTAAATCCATCTGGATCCTATCACCTTCATAGAGTCCTTCTTGGGTACCAAGTCCCAAGTATCACTCTCCTTGAGAGCTTCCATTTCTTCATCCATAGCTCCTTTCCATTCTGTTTTGGTTATTGCTTCTTCATAGGTACCTGGTTCTTCATTCAACAAATCCTTTGCAAGATATACAGAATGTTTAGTTACAAGTGATGTGTCATACCCAAATCTGATAGGCTTCTTCTTTTCTCTCTGAGATCTCCTCATTGCTTGAGTTGAGGATTCTGGTGTATCCTCTAATTTCTTCATCTTCATCTTCCCTTTTGACTTCCATGCCTTGAATTCCTCAAGGTTTATTGTATCATCATCATCTGAGCTTGATTCATCTTTCTGGATTGGTTCCTCCTTGGTGAGCTTTGGGAAATCTTCTTCCATATCATAGGGTAGACTAACTCTCCTGCATTCATTCTCATGCCATGAGTCATTCTCATCAAAGATGAAATCTCTGCTTACCTTGAAGCCTTTGTTTGTTGGGTTGTAGAATCTGTATCCCTTTTGGTTCAAATCATAACCAATGAAGATACATTTTTCAACTTTAGGGTCTAGCTTTCCCCTTACCTGTGAGGGAATATTTTCATATGCTACACAACCAAAGATTTTGCAATGATCCAGAGAAGGTCTCTTACCATGCCAAGCTTCATATGGTGTCATGCCATCAATTGATTTGGATGGCAACCTATTGATGAGATAGGTGGTAGTAGATACACCCTCTGCCCAAAGATAATTTGGCAATTTCTTTTCATTAAGCATAGACCTAGCTGTTTCTACAATGAGTCTATTCCTTCTTTGAGCTACCCCATTTTGTTGAGGTGAGTACCTTGTAGTTATCTCCCTTTTGATGCCTCTTTCCTGCAAGAAATCTTCAAACTCATTTGAGAAGTATTCTCCTCCACCATCTGACCTTAGCCTCTTCAAGCTTCTTCCTGTTTGGTTTTCAACAAGTGCAAGATACCTCTTGAAACAATTAAACACTTCATCTTTATGCTTCATAAAGTATAAGATAGTCCACCTGCTATAGTCATCAATGAAGGACACATAGTACCTTGATCCTGAAATGGAAGGGTCCTTGCTAGGTCCCCAAACATCTGTGTGTACCAAGTCTAGGTAGTCTTCATGCATGAAACCTTTCCTTGAATAGGGCAATCTGTGAGACTTACCAAACTGACATGCTCCACACTTGTAAATCATATGTTGCTTGGACACATTAGGTATCCCAAGCACACATTGATCCCTACACATTTGCTTTAGGGTTCTCTCACCTATGTGACCTAACCTCTTGTGCCATATTTCTAACTCTGAAAGTGTTTGATCCTTGTAATTATATAAAGCAATGTTCTTTGTGTCTTCTAGCTCAAAAGTAAATAATCTACCTGATTTTTCTCCCTTGGCAATTCTTTTGAAACCATGTCTTGGGTCCTCCACATATGCTCCATGTTGAGTGAATCTGACCTGCAAACCTTTCTCCACAATCTGACCAACACTCATTAGATTCTTGGTGATGGTTGGTACATAGAGTACTCTGCTCAATAGATTCTGGTTACCATCACATGTCTTTACATTTCCAATATTTATAGCAGAATGTTTAGTATCATCACCTGTTTGTACCTGATGTTTCCCCTTGGGTTCTTCCAAATTAGAGAGTAGTGCCACATTGCCAGCTACATGGTTAGAACATCCTGAGTCAATATAAAATAAATGATCATTATTTGTACCTGCCTTGGAGGTCATATTCATGATCAATAGGGAGTCATCTTGCTCCTCTGTGTAGTTGTAATCCCTTCTATTTCTGAATCCACCTTGGTAATTACCATTGTGGTTGTTGTTGTAATTGTTGTTGTATTGATTGTTGTATCCATTGTAGCTTTGGTGTTGGTTGAACCTGCCTCTCCCTTGAGAGTATCCACCTCTTGAGTAGCCTCTTCCTCTCTGATTCTTGTAGTTCTTGTAGCATTCATCTGTGGTATGATTGGACAATCCACAAATGTTGCATGGTGATGAGTTGTAGGGTCTCCCCCTACCTGACTTACCTCCTCTGCCTCTTCCTCTTGAGGATCTACCTCTCCCTGCATAGTTTTCTTGAGAGGTAGAGCCTTCTTCATCAACCTTCTTACTTTTACCTTTATCTTTAACCTTCTTATCAGTATATAGTGCAGAGGGGTTGTTACCTTTTGATTGATCTCCTGCCTTTGTAAACTTTGCTTCATGTGTGAAAAGTTGGCCCATAAGTGTTGTGAGATCTGGGGTATGCATGTCCATGTAGAGGTCCATTGCACTGGTGAAGCTTTCCCACTTATCATCTGCCTTGAGTCCATTTGTCACTTGCCTGACTATTTGTTCCTCTTCAATCTCCTCTCCAATGCTTGCTAATTGGTCTGCCACATCTTTAATCTTGGTCACATACTCTGAGACTGATTGCTTGGGCTACTTCCTAAGGGTTGTGAACTCAATCCATAGTTGATTCTTCCTGGCCCTTCTGTTGGAAGAGAAATATGTTGACAGAGTTTCCCAAGTCTCTTGGGAAGTCTTATAGTTCCTTACATGAGGTAAAAGGAAATCAGATATAGAGTTAAGAAGGTAAGACCTTGCCAAAGCATCCTTTGCACACCATTGGTTGAGTCTCTCTTGTTCATCCTTGGTGGGTAGTCCTCTAGCTTTGAATGAGGGCAATTCCTCATCTCCTGATATGTATCCAAATAAGCTTCTTCCTTGTAGATAGGTCTTCATCCTTAGAGACCAAGCTTGGTAATTGTTCCTGTCCAATTTGTCAATGAATGAAGGAAAACCATCTCCCATGTTTACCTTATTTGCTATGATACCACTGTTGGGAGAGATGTTTGGATGCACTCAGAAGATTGAGTTGGTGCTACTAAACCTGCTTCACACCAGCCCTCCTTTGATTCTAGATATGCATAGTACACTTGATTAGCTTCCAAATGATACCAAGAAAGCATATATGTACTTTGCAAATGATATGTGTAATGATCAAATCAAAATAGATAACTTTGCACTTGACAAATCCAAGAAAGCTTGTTATTTTGGTATTGACACCTGCTCAGTCTTTCACTCAGTGTGACCAGCACACTTACAATTGATCTAATTCCTTCTGTACATATTAAATTGGCTTAACAAGCTACCATTTGCAAGTGGAATGAGAAGGAATGATAAACTATACTCTGAGAAATCACTTTAGCAAAATAAGAGTCACCCCCGACTTTTTAGGAGGTACGTAGAGAAATACCAGAGACCACTTC
>CM035420.1:110007006-110029506 GCA_020310875.1 Ceratopteris richardii
ACACCCCGACCTATCGCGACACTTCACGAGCTATCGCGACACCCCGACCTATCGCGACACTTCACGAGCTATCGCGACACCCCGACCTATCGCGACACTTCACGAGCTATCGCGACACCCCGACCTATCGCGACACTTCACGAGCTATCGCGACACCCCGACCTATCGCGACACTTCACGAGCTATCGCGACACCCGGACCTATCGCGACACTTCACGACCTATCGCGACACTTCACGAGCTATCGCGACACCCCGACCTATCGCGACACTTCACGAGCTATCGCGACACCCCGACCTATCGCGACACTTCCCACCTATCGCGACACCTCAACCCGACCTATCGCGATACACGGCCTTTAACGCATGAAAAGTTAGGGTTAATTTTGAGTGAATTGAAGGGTAGTTGAGCTTAGTTTTAGGCACCTTGGTATAACTTTAGAACCTTGGAAGTGGGCAAAAGACCTAGAAACCAGAGAGTGATCTCGTGAACCCTGAGAGCCTGTTTTGACCCTATAGTGCTTGAATGGTCATAACTTGACCATACGAACTCCGATTGATGAGATTTTGGTCGCGGAGTTTTAGAACATGCATTTTTAAGTTCACCTTTAGGTGGAACAAGGTTGTTCTCAGATTCAGGGGGTGCAGTGAGTTGCTCCAGGGGGACTAAAAATATTGATGTGTGTCTTCCAATTATTTGTGGTGATAAAGATATACTAACTGGTGAGTTTTTGCAGGAACTTTGTGTGCACTCAAGGCAATCCAAAGCAAGCTAGCAAGGGTGAGTACCAAGCTTGGGAGAAGGCTTCCTGGGCTTGTGTAGCAGTCTGGTCAACCAGCTAAATTGAGGTTGGGAGATCTCTCCACCCTCCTTTGTCAATTCCTAGCCTAGGCTAAGTACGACTTAGGTGTGGTAACTAATTAGGGCAACGTTAGGCACGAATCAAGTCCAAGAGTATTAACCAACAAAGTGCAAGAAGTAAATAGGTCTTAAGTGCGAAAAACTTAAGGGACAAAAGGTAAACGGGAATCAATCACTTATCAATTGCGAAAATTCACTTAAGTACTCCTGACGACGCAATTTCAGACAAGACCATAAACATAATATTCAATTAAAAAAGAACAAAGTGATTGGTGCAAAATCAACCTGCAACGAGAGTGTGCTTGGGTTCCAGGGGATAAATAAATCAGGCTTATGAACCTTAGATCAGGCAGACACTTAGGCCGAGACAGACAGAGCCTCAGATCTTCTGAAGCTAGTGTCAATCACACTGCCAGGTCTTGGGCCCAACAGTTGAGTGATTATCCATACCTTCCCAGATCAGAAACAAGTGATTCTGAGATGTCCTATCACATGGAGAGACCAGTAGGTAGTTTAGGGGTGGCTTATCTAGAAAAGCCAGAGGGACCTTACAAGACTCAGCTGGAATACATCAGGACGAATCATCTAGGTGCTCGCATCTATGAAGACGGACTGAGAAGATCGGTGGTCCAGATTAAGAACTCCGATCAACCCCATGGATTAGCCCACCCGGTAGTCAAGTTTGAGAATGGAGCATACCTAGATAAAGAGGGGACTATATATGTAGTCACCACTCTCCCTGATAGAACTGATGAGTTTGGAAATGTGATTGCGGAGACCGACATGGGTGATATAGAGCAAGGGAACTTAGAGAGAGAGCCAAGAACTCCCCGTGGTAAATCTGTCTTGACCAGGATCATAACTCCAGAGTGGATTCCACAGGATAATAAAAGCATAGATCTGCTTTTAAACCGAGAAACCGATGAGGTTTTTTGGAGATATAAATCTCCTCAATCTCAGGAAGTGAGTGCCCTCACAATCTATGAGTTTAAAGACCCTGATAGCCCGGGTCAAGTAACCTACCTAGACAATGCATTAGAGAGAATCTTCGTGGTCACTGAGCTTGGCAGACATGCCTACACATGGAAGGGAGAATTTGTTTTTCCCCAACCAAGGTCTACTGTGTCCTTTGGTCACCAAGGAGCTGGGACCTCCCAAGCTCATGGGGCTCAGAGAGATAGAAGTAGAGACAAACCTGAGGTAAGTTTCGCCAACTCCCAAGGAAGAGAAAGAACGGGAACAGAAAGGAATAGAGTGGAACCTAAGAGACATAGAACCCCATGGAATCACAGGGACATTGATGACTTTCCCTTGCCAAGGCCGAGAGAACACACTAGGACCCTGCGACCAACTCAACTAGTGAAGTCCATGAAGAATTATTTCGATGGCACGGGAGACCCTTATGACCATGTGGCAGAATTTCGACAAGTGTTGAAAGCTGAACAGGTGGAGGACCTATTCACACAATATAATGCTTTCGGTCTAACCCTTAGGAACACTGCCCTTACGTGGTTCCAACCACTGAATGAGAGGCATTTCAGAAACATAGACCAACTCTTAGAGGCATTTATTGTTGAGTTTTCTAAGAGTGGAATCAGGCATAACACCTCCTCACTAATTCATAGCTTCAAACAAACACCTCAAGAGACGGTCAGACTAGCTGGAAGAAGATTTAGGCAGTACCTGGAGAGATGCCCTATGCCGGAGTTACCCACACCAGCCAAACAAGTGGCCTTGTTCCTAGACGGATTGTTGAGCACTAAGCTCAGGTCATATGTGTACCTGAAGGACCCTAGAACGATAGAGGAGTGCGTGCGCATGTGCATAGACATTGAGGACAATCTAGGTGAGGAATTAGAACTATCAAAAATCTATAAGGATTCTGATAGCTCTAGTAACATGGCATCTGGTCAACTCACATCCATCGAGGAACTTGCAGAGAAGGTAGCCCAAAAACTAGGTGTCTCTAGCAAGCAAATTCCGAGATTTGCCCCAGTTAAGCGGTGTTACAATTGTGGCGGTGAACATATGGCAAGTGTATGTCCCATTATGACCCAACCTCAGGCGAATCCTAGTAGCCAGTACTGCACCATAGAGCGCAGGTACACCAATCACACGGCACAAGACTGCCCATATAACAAACAAAATGTTAGGCAAAATTATCCTCAGCCATATCCACAACATGGTAGATACCAGAATCAGTACCCATCACCACAATACAACAGACCACAGCAAACTTATCAGCCTCCTTATCAAGGACAGCAGAGACCTCAACCAGTCCTAGTGCAGCAACCCCCTGCTCCAACCAATGTGATCCCAGTGAAATATGCATCTACTGAAGAGAATCCGAATAGAGCCATAGTCCCAGTCACCCCATTGCTATCAGACAGTGATCCCAGTGACCATAGCTTCGACTCCACACATATTGATAGCCCACAAGCTTACTACATGCAGTCACCCGAGCATAATGAGTCATACTATTATGAGGACCCAAGTGAGAATAGTGGGGAACCTGAGTATTCTAATGTTATGTACACAAACCCCAACCCTAGACCTCAACCTAGACAGGTACGACCTCCAATTCCTAGAGGACCATGCTTCAGATGTCAGGGAGATCACCTTATACGTGATTCTCCACTGCCTACCCCTACACAGCCTCAACCAGTAACCATTCAAGGCTTCTGTCAAGATTGCGGGAAAGAGCATCTCCTACGAGATTGCCCAAAGAACCCTAATAACATGCCTAAAATCACTCCTATCAATGTTGTTGGGTTAGTTGTAGACTCCACAGGAAGTGTGACTTCCACTGCACCTGTGCAGGTGATCACAAGAGCCCAGACACTTCAACAACACCAAGGTGTTGGTCCCGAAAAGAGCTTCGAGGTGAGTGAAACAGAGAGCATACCCAAAAAGAGAACTAGTGCCTGGAAGGATAGTCGTGAAAGAATGAAGAGGCAATGGGCAAAAAAGATAAACGAACTTGAAGAAAGCGTGAGAGAAACCAAGGCAAAAATCACAGAAATCACATCTCAACCGCACTCCCACACACTTCCACCATCACCATCCCCATCACCCTCTATTTCTCCACCCTCTAATACACCCCTCGTAACCCACCCACCACCCCGAGTAGGATCAGTATTAGCTGACCCCACTCCTGAAGGCTTGGACATGATGTTCAAGGCCTACCAGGCTCGACTTCAAGAAGGGCCAACAGCTGCAAACCTAGACAAGAGTTACCCTAGAGCAGATTTAGAGATTGAACGGATGAAAATGTGCATGAAAATGGTAGAACAAGCTCAAGCTATACTTGAGACTAGTCAAAAGTTCAATCAGACAAACTCTGTCAAGCCGGATTTGCATTTCCAAGGCTTACTGGAAAGATTAGAGCAGTTGGTAAACAAATCACAGGTTTCTTTACCTCCACAGGCTCAACCAGTTGTTGAAAGAGAAAGCTCATCACCTAAGGGAGCTTATCTCCCTAATTCCACGGATGCTGGAATACCTCCTTCAATTCAACAGTACTCTCAAGAGTTCTTGCGGGAAATACAAGAAGAGAAATGGGCCAAGGAGAAGGGTGATTCCCCTCCTATTCCTGAGATTGATGATCTTCGTGATCAATTTCCCCAAGACATTCCCTCTATCTATGGGGATCAAGCAGAGCAACAAGAGGAAGAGGGATTAGATTTTGAATCTAATTCTTTACAAGAGTTGCCTCATTTCACAGGCCCATGGGAATCCGAATCTCTCCAGATCAGAGCTCCCACGATATTGGTAAGAAAGGAAGACTCGGTGATTCCCAGGAACACTGATGTTGTGAAGAACACTAAGGTTCAGTGTCACCTCACTGTAGAGGAACTCCTCAAGGCAAAACCGGAGCTCTGGAATCATGTGAAAAATCAGGTCCCAGAACTTGAATCCAATACACCAAAAGTAGGCTCTAAACAAAAAGTACCAGGGATACCTCTCGACAAGATAGGAGACATGAGCGAAGGTGAAGAAGGTAACACTTATCTTCCGATCACCTATCAAGATTACACAACCAAAGCAATTGTGGATTCGGGTGCCGGTGTTGCTATTGCGACCACCTCCCTGTGGAAGCGATGGGGCAAACCCACCTTAAGACCAACGAGAATGAAACTTCAAATGGCAGATGGTCATTTTGAAAGACCTCTCGGATTGCTTGAAGGGATAACTCTAACCACTTGTGGTGTAGAGTTTGAACATACGTTTGTTATATGTGACTTTGAGAAGAATAATGTTTACGAGATGATCCTAGGAAGACCCTTCCTACGACAATTGCAAATAGTACAGGATTGGGGAACCAACTCCTTGTACTTACAGCACTTAGGGGTCACCACCAAGGTCAATCTGAAGGATCACACCTTCAGAGATGTACCACCCCTACAGTGGAATCCTATCCACAAAGCGAAAGAGGACTCTATCTCCGTGCATTCTGGAAGTTCACCTGAACCATCCTGGTTGCATGAAGATACTCACTTGTGGATGTGCAAGGTCGCAGAGGAAGAGGAAAAGCGCCTAAAAGCGAGAGAAGGAGGAACTTCCCCAGGAGATAGACCAATAAAAGACCCAGCCTATACACCGATGATATTTCCAGATGAGGAATTTGAGCCTCATGGTTGGGCAGAAATCTTAGCTACCATGGACATTGCAGTCAATGAGGAACAATGGACACCCCATTGTGATGAGGAGGGTTATGATATTTCAGTGTTCATGTGTCAGCCCTTGTTGGAAGAGTGTCATCCTAGTGAGTTCATAGAAGAAGAAGAGAATGACGATGATCTAGAATCCATTGTGATGGATACGTACTTTGACTCAGAGGAACACTATTTAGAAGACATAGGAGTGTTAACCCAAAAAGAAGAAGAACCACTCACGAGTATTAAAACGATAAATTCAAAGGAAGGAAGTGAAGGAGGTCAAAAGAAAAAGAAAAGAAAAGCAGTGAAACAAGAAGAGGAAGAATCATTGTTTGAGGTACCAGAAAATTTCAAGAAATATGACGTGGAAGACCGAAAAATTTTGGTACGGATGCCTAAGAGAGAGGCTATTGTAGGAGAAGTATATGACAATAAAGAAAGGACTAAAAAAGTTGTAGTGACCATTGAAGGGAACGAGGAACGATGTACGTACATAGGAGATGACCTAAGTGCAAAAGAAGAAGCAGAGCTTGTAGCTCTGTTAAGGGAATATAGGGATGTGTTCGCATGGCACTATAGAGACTTGAAGGGAGTAGACCCAAAAATTTGCTCTCATACTATACCCATGACGGCTGATGCCAAGCCCACCAAACAAAAGCCCTACACATATAATGACAATTATGCAGCCAAAATAAAGGAGGAAATTGATAGGCTGATTGAAGCTGGATTCATCTATGAGATTGAGCACACTGAATGGGTGTCCCCCATTGTGGTGGTGCCCAAGAAGAATGGGAAATTGCGAGTGTGCATTAACCTTAAAAAAGTTAATGCCGCTACGATCAGAGATAGTTATCCACTTCCAATCACCGAACATCTTTTGGAGCGTGTTGCAGGCAAGGAAGTTTATAGCTTCCTTGATGGGTTTTCGGGCTACAATCAAGTAGCCATTGCCCCAGAAGATCAACACAAAACGGCTTTCGCCACAGAATGGGGAATCTTTGCATTTCGTGTGATGCCATTTGGGCTCACCAATGCACCTGCAACGTTCCAAAGGCTCATGTGTCATGTCTTCAAAGAGTTCTTGCGAAAGAGCTTAGAAGTATATGTGGATGATTTATGCGCTCATTCCCAACAAAGAAGATACCACATCCCTAAGCTCAGACAAATCTTCAACAAGTGTAGAGATTATCGAGTGTGTCTGAACCCAGAGAAGTGTGTGTTCATGGTACGACAAGGCAAAATCTTAGGTCACATTGTTTCTAAGAATGGAATTTCAACAGATGAGGACAAAGTAAGAGCAATAGTAGAGCTGCCCAGGCCAAGGAATGTTAAAGAGGTACAAGCCTTTATGGGCCATTGTGGATATTACCATAGGTTTATCCACATGTATGCCATCATAGCTAAACCTCTTTATGGGTTGTTAACAAATTTTGAGTGGAACAAGGAATGCGAGAACTCCTTCAACGAGCTGAAAAGACGTTTGTGCACAGCACCAATATTGACTACTCCGGATTGGAGCAAACCCTTTCATGTCCATGTAGATGCCTCCAATCATGCAATAGGATGTGTGCTAGCACAACCCACAGGTGAAGGAAACCTAGATTTGCCGATAGCATATGCTAGTAGGCAATTAAATGCAGCTGAACGAAATTACACCACAACGGAGCGAGAAGGCTTAGGCATGGTATATGCTGTGAAAAAATTTAGACACTATCTATTGGCCAATAAGTTCAAGTTTTTCACTGATCATCAAGCTTTACTATACTTGGTCAATAAACCTTGCAATACAGGTCGCTTAGTAAGATGGTTCCTCTTACTAATGGAATACGACTTTGAAGTTGTTGTCAGGAAAGGTAGAACCCATCTTAGGGCAGACCATCTTTCTCGCATCACTTCAGGAGAGCCACCGCAAGGAGTGTCTAACGAATTACCCGATGCTTATCTGTTCAATTTAGAAGTCGCTCCTAAATGGGCAAATAAGTTGATACCCGTCCTAACCTTTGGCCCTGCAAATAAGAATGTGAAAACATCACAAGAAGAAATTGTAAAATCACAAAAATATCACATATTGGCCGGAAGTATGTACAAGCAAGATACTGAGGGCATATTAGCTTGTTGTGTCGAGGATGACGAACATGCTAGTTGGTTGCAACAAGCCCATGAGGGACTGCTAGGAAATCACTACCCTAAACAACGAACATTGCAGAATCTAAAACGTTTAGGAGTGTATTGGCCTAGCATGGACAAAGAAATACAGGAGTGGATCCAGAATTGTCCAGTGTGCCAGAAAAGAACCCCAGTGGAGCATGCCACTCTTTATCACGTGTCTTTAATCCCAGATTGGAGTGCTCCATTGGTTGAGTTCATGAGATCGGGAACATTGCCCAATCAGGCTAGTCCTGCAAGAAAACGGAGCATGGAGCAAGAGGCTCAAGACTATGCCTTAGTAGGAGACAACCTATATCGAAGAGGCAAGGATGGTTACCTAAGACTGTGCGTTCATGAATCAGACTATTTGAAAGTCTTAGAAACTGCACACAGCGGTGCTGCAGGTGGACACTTTGGGCCGGACAGAGTAATTAAGACCATTCTATTCTCGGGACTTTGGTGGCCCACTCTTCATATGGATGCACACTCTTATGTGAAGAGTTGCGACACATGCCAACGTGCCCAATATCCGATAAGAAAAGATGAAATGCCCTTAAGGCCAATGATGGGAGGACGTGCATTTTCAAAGTGGGGTATAGACTTTGTAGGTCCCATCAACCCCCCAGCTAGAAACTCCCATGCAGAATACATTATTGTAGCCACAGATTACCTTACAAAATGGATGGAAGTAAAGGCCACGACAAAGAATGATGCTCAAACGACGGCTAAGTTCTTATTCGAAAATGTGTTCACTAGATATGGGTTACCAATAGAGTTGGTTAGTGATAGAGGTACGCACTTCTTGAATGAGGTCATTGAAAATCTCCTTCAAGAATTCATGGTGATACATAAGAAGTCTGCACCCTATCACCCACAAGCTAACGGACAAGCCGAGAGCACGAATAAGATCCTATGTAATGTATTGACGAAACTTGTAAATAATAAACGCTCGGATTGGGACAAACAACTTCATCATGCTGTTTGGGCATACCGAGTTGCTTACAAAACGGTACTCAATGCCACCCCATTTCAGATGGTCTTCGGACAGAATGCAGTGCTACCACTAGATTTCCTAATCCCAGCTTTAAGAGTAGCACAAGAGCATGAGTGGAATGGACACGAGTTGTCCTCTAGGATCTTTGATCTAGAATGTTTAGGTGAGACGAGGCTACGAGCAGCAGCGGGCATCTATGCTGCAAAGAAACGGCAAAAGGCATACTTTGATGCCCATGTGAAGGATAAGGGCTTGAAAGCAGGAGATCTAGTTTTAGTCTACACATTGAAACAACACGCAAGAAAGCTAGAAAAGAGGGGCTACGGACCTATGATCATTAATAGGATCTCCACGAGTGGAGCAGTACAACTAGCCACTTTAGAGGGGAATGTCCTCCCAAACTATATTAGCGGATGCAGAGTCAAGCTCTATCAGGAACCCCTCACGGAGGAGATGCTAAGCCGACTCAATACTGCTAAGCAACGTAAAGAGGAGGAAAAACAAATTCGAGAAGAAGCACAGGCAGAGGCCTTAGAGCGTATCAGACGAATGAAGTTGAGGAGACAAGGAAGGGACCAGCCTATGACTGACACTCAAGAGTCTCCAGGCTATCACATGGCCATGTGTGAGGCTTCAGGTGAACGCACCCATAAGATAGTGGACCGACGACCTTTTGTGACCCTAGAAATAGGACAAAGAGACAGCACAACCAGCGTGAGGGCTTTAATTGATTCAGGAGCAGCCACAAGTGCAGTTCGGCTCTCTTATTGCCAACAGCTGCAATTGGAGGTAAATCCCCTAGAAGCATATTTGATAGGATTAGGAGGTGTTGAAACCCCTTGTATGGGAGAGGTGGATCTTCCCCTCTACATACAAGAGGCCCTCATGCCAGCAAAAGTGCTAGTGTGTGAAGACGAGGATCTGACCGAACCTCTTGTCTTGGGCCAAGACTGGATCTATGATCATGCAGTCAACCTCAACCTAAGAAGTGGACTTCTTCAGGTGTGGGTAGGCCAAAGCCGTCTCACGATTGAATTAGAAAATCAAGCACTCAAACCAATAGAACAGGCACCAACTCCTGGTCCCTCCAGCAATCCACATGAAGATAACACTGTTGTGCTTGTCCAAACTTCTATGGTGCAGAGGAATGTCAATCTTACTGAAGGTTCAGAGGCCAAGAAGGAGTTCATAACCGATCCAAAGAAGATTCTAAACGAGCAGACCGAACATCACTCTACACGAAGGAGGCCGCTAATCAAGAGGCAGGAGCGCCAACCCGCGCAACATGGAGCATCTCATGGCGTGAAGAAGATCTGGATATGCAAGGATGAAAAACCCACAACTCCAATAGCAGATTCTCAAGGAGACAAGAAACGAGCCTCACCATCAAGGACCAAAGTGAAGAAGCCCCCTAGGATAACCCCTAGGCATACCATTTCTATTTGGGTTCATAAGCGGTCAATGAAGGCCACCCCTAATGCTAGACAGATATGGGTGCCCAAGGCTTGCTTACAAGCCCAAAGTACTTCACCTTCAGGCACTAGGATGAAGCAGCTTTCACAAGCACTCTTGGCCAACAACTCAGAAAGTGACAAGATACCTACACCTCTCACTGTCCCCACTCCCATCAACCCCAGGAATGTCTGGAAATGGGTACCCAAAAGGTCCCAAATACATCACACTCTCATACCGAAATCTTCACCTGTCCTTAGCTCCAAGAGCTACGACTCCTCTATCAAAGTGTGGAGAATTAAACTGTGTACTAAACCCCCTGACCCTATTCTGTAAATCCGTCCACACTAACACAGGAGCATTCCGAGCCCATTGCATAACCAAAGTATGCATCTAGGATGACACTGACCTTTAATCACCACTCACACATATCATAAACGCCTCACCACTAACCACTGACCTCCGGGTTAGTATGGTGAAGGGAACATCATTACATCTTATTTCCTATGCAACACTAATGTGCCTTTCGTCTTCCAACAGATAAGCAACCTACTCTCATGGCGACCGCGGCAGGCACAAGCTCTCAGGCAGGATCTGGTGCTCCTATCAATTGGGATGCCATGCCAGTGGAAGCTCCACCAACAGCTCGGCCTGAAGAATTCTTGAATGTGAGAAGGATTCCTATTCCAGATCCACCCAATGGACTAACCGAAAGAGTAAAAGGGCACTCCCATTGGTTCAATGAAATGCCAGGGGATTTGGGAGACGCAGATCACATCTGGGAGTCCAAGATGGAGTGTGGAGGGGTTTGGTGGACCTTCCAATTCTTTTCAAGAGAATTTGAGACCTTACAGAATGCAGCTCCACTTCAAGATATCTGGCAAAAGGCAGGACTACAAGCTTACTTCAGTGCAGCTCTACCTAAACCCGACTTCCTCAGGTGCTACTACTTGATTGCTACGATGAAACCTACCGGGGATAAAGATCACTCAGGCACATTCTGGGTGCCCTCCTTATCCAATCTGGAGGAGATGAGGAAGTTTGAATTAAATGTAACGTTAATCAGGGAAGCCCTTCAAATGTATGGCACTCATGTGCCTTCAGATCGTGACCCCTTGATACCAGAATCAATGAAAAGCAATAGAGTCAAGAAGCTCAAAGAAATGTGCACCCTCACCCCCAACATCGCCATACCCCTGCGGATGTGTCTCCAGCACTTTGCATTTCCCGCTCAGGACCGCTTCACTCAGCCTCACAAGAAGATATGGTACGGGCTGTATTTAGCAGAGACCGGAAGCTTGCCCATTAAGATGCCGGTATGGATCTTAGATCAAGTGTATGAGGCAGGCAAGTGGGGAGTGAGGAAGCCCACTCTACATGGTTGTTGTGCACTGACAAGAATCATCTACAGATGTCTTGCATATGACGTGCCAGTTGCCTGAGCCCTAAAGTATGCACACCTGGAGCTGTTCAAAGGGCGAAAGTCAGGGAGTCAGCCTGCAAAAAGAATGTGTGGATCCCTTTCAGAGGTCCTGATCCCTCCAGAAGCCACCGCCGAAGTCTCCACTAGAGAGGAAGCCCAAGTGGCACCTTTCACAATCCATTTCCAAGAGTCTCAACCAAGAGAGGTGGTACAGCCCACCCCTTCTGCCCCTCCACTACCTACTGATGCAGAATTTGCAGCTATGGCCACCTTCACCGAGGACCCAAACTTTGATTTTGAAACATTCCTGCAGACGGCCCATCTATCAGACAGTGAAGGTTGCCCTGACAATGTCGATCCGGGGACATCAGCCCAAAGAGAACATGCACGAGGCGAGACAAGCAGTGTACAGGAAATAGGAGTGGCACAACTTCCTCAGAGACTAAGCACACAAGCTCAGGAGAAGGCACCAAGAGATGACCCAGAAGAGAGTGAAGACGAAGCCCCTGCATATACGGCACAGCTCAAACGACTATACCGAACAATCAAGCAGGTGCAACGACGCCATAAAATGTCAGAAGAAGCAAATAGGGCCCTAGTAAACCAGATGCTGCAGTCGGAGAATATCGAACCCCATTTTGTAGAATCGCTAAATCTTTTGGCGGACACCTGTGGCATCAGTGAAGCAATGAGAACCTTGGTCTATCGAGAGAACCCTGCTTATGATCAAAGAAGAATTGATACACGGCCTCGACAAGGGAAGATGATTCAGATGGAAGTATCTACCGCGTTAGCTACGTCCACATCAGAAGATGTTCACATGATTAGCCCTAGGCCCAATGATGAACCGGAGGAAATTACGCATGCACCATCCCCCCCATCATCTCCTATCCCTCCCTCAGAACCTCTCTCCACGTGTCTTTCTACACAACCATTATCCTCCTATAGTGAGACCATTGTACACACCCCCGTTTCCACTTTCCTTCCTTCGCCCTCATCCATCTCTGTCACTCAGATTTTTGAACCCCAACTAGGTCACCCTTCCTTCCTCCATGCCTTTGGACAACCATCTGTCACTAGACAGACTCTTTCCCTTCCTTTACCCTCCACCCCTCCATTTCCTCCCTCCCAAACTCTACCTACCCCGTCCCTTGTAACTGCCTCGGGCACCACACTAATCACCCAACCCTCCTTCTGGACCCAACTTGTAAACATTCTTCAACAGGTTGATGAACATAATAAAAAGTCCCTTCCCCAAATTCACTCCCCCACATTCACAGCCACCACTATCACACCACCCACCATCCCGGTGTTCACATTTCACGAATCACACTCTCTCATGTCCGACCCCATGGACATCTCACCATCCGCTGGATCACCCACCACCACTGTTCTCACAACACCATCACAGGTTATTACACTCACATCACCACTTCCACACACGGTAGGCACAACATCCACCTTCCCCATTCCCACTTCCCAACCCCCTGCATCTCCCATCCTTACCCCTGCATCCACCTCATTTAGTCTTGCACTCGACACCATGCTCGAAGCTGCCACTCAGCTTAAACAGGAATATAAGTTATTGCAAGAAAATAACAAGGAGCTTTGCACCCTCTCAGCAACACTCCAAGAGCGTATCAATGCTTTGGAGTCCAGTCATACGGAGTCACAAAGCAAAATATCCGCCCTCGAACATGCAAATGCGCAACTCGAAGCGAGGCATATGGAAGAAAGCAAAGCCATGGAGGAACAGCTGCGAGATCAAATGGGCCGCAATGCAAGGCTTCAACGGAACATGGCCTTGCTACGACGACATCTGGCGGCAGCTCAAGAAGAGAACAGACGGCTTCAACAACAAAACCAAGAGAACCTCGAGGCTGCCATGGAGAACACCCCGGGAGGACCCATAGACCCGGCTAAATTTCAAGCTGTTCCCTCAGAAAGCATACAACAGATCTTGGAAACTTATGCCAATCTTTTAGAAGCACAAGATCAGCTTGCAGACCAACTGAAGGACCTACAGAGACCCCAAGAGCCTACACCACCCCAACGGGAACCTAAAGAGATGACCGACGCTGCTACTTCACCTGAACCTGAACATTCAACGACCAATGACGTACTGGAGTTACGGCAACAGGTTGCAGAATTAAAATTGAAGTTGATGCAGTACGAGCGACCTCCTTCCCCACCTGAGCAACCCATGGAAGAGGAAGAAGTTATTATTCCAGTGGCGGAAGCATATGAAGAGAACTATGAGCCTCAACCTTTTCCAGGAGGCACAACCACTGAGGAGGGACAGGACACTTATGAGGAACCCCCATCGGCATGGATGAAACAGGTAGAAGAAATGGGGCAGACTCATGAAGAACGTATCACCTACCAGATGTTGGCCATGAAGACCATTGAAGAAACCATACTTCAATCAGAATACTTCAGACAGCTGGCTCCTAGAAGACTAATCACCAGCTCAGAATTACAATATAAGCCATACTTTGTACTGTTGGCAGACTACAACGCTGAGATCAAACGTAAGACCAACAAGTACCCAACGTTCGCAACGCAATTTGAACCGGAGGACATTCCAGAGGAGGCGCGCAAAGGAAGAATACATCAACCCATCTGGAGGCAAAAGCTATTGGAGACCTATCCCGAGATGCTACGAACATGGGACCACGCACCCATGCATTTAAAGTATAACAATTGCTATGGACCAGTACAACGGAGAAGGACATGGAAGTCATTTGCAATCAAAGTCAAGAACAATGCCAATTGCAAAGAATGGCTCAATTACCCCGCCATCGCTCCCCCAACCGGTACTCCCACGGTGTCATACATGATGGCAACCATCAGACATTGGATACCACGTCTCCACCCCATGCCAGATGTCGCTGCCCAGATGATGCTCAAGATCTTTGATATGATGCAGGTCGTACTCAAAACTTTTCGCAATGTATGCCGTATTCAACCTCCTATTCCCGGGTTTATTAATGGTAACTACGACCTTCTATATGATATGAGCACAACCCCGAGCATACGAGTGGCTTACGCATGGCACGCACGCATCAGATATCTCCCTGCCTGCTACAAGCAAACGTTCGATGAAATGTTCACCACGGGATTCTGGGAAGCACACTCAGAGGTATTCGCGCCACGGCCCACCCATTTGTTACACCTCTTTGCATGCGAACAAACGATGCACTCAGAACTCTACACAACGCCTCAGACGGACATACCGGGCCCAGTCAATTGGGATACCCTACAGAGAGACCTGATCCGAGGGCTGCGAATCAAAGAACATGAGGTGGCAGCTGACATTCTCCAGAACTATATTGATCAACCCGCAGAGCAAAGGTCTGTCAGAGGCGACAGACCCTAGGGGGGGAGAGTGTTGACAGTATACGGGAAGAAGCAAGTACGGACACACATGCAGATCTAGCACTGAGGCAACCCTTTATTTTTTTTCAAAACCCTCACATCATTTTAATGATTCTCATCACTACAAACCCTTGTAAATATCATTTCACCTTTTTGTAGCTCCATTTTGTACAAGCCGAGGAGTCCTCGAGCTTGGGGAGCCTTAGAAGTAGTTGCCTGTCAATTTTCATAATTTTTAGATCTCGTTTGGGCCCTCAAATAAGCCCTGGAACCTAATTTTTAACTAGGCCGGACACTAGGTCTGGACAGGGCCAAAGCTAGTCAAAAACTATAAATAGAGCTAGAGAGCTCATTTTTGGGTTAGCTTCTTGTAGTTTGAGCTTGTATGAGAACTTGGTTGCAATAGAAGTGATTCCATTGTCTTACTCTCTTTGTTCTTGCCGTGTGTGCGCGTGTGCGTGTATGTGTGTGCATGCTTGTGTGCTTCTCACTCATGCACTTGTGCTTCCACTTGCTCGTGGTCTTCATACCATCCTCACGTCTCCCCGGATTGACATTAAAGGAGGTGCTACTCATCGCTGAGCTACACACGAGAATACGAAAATCTATATAAGTTAGTTTGTATCAACTGACGTGGCGAGAGAGAATAGAGAGAAAGAAGAAGAAGGAGTTCATTTTATACGACTGTGTATAGTCGAGCTTCTCTGAGTGAGAAAGCATCTGTAAAACTTCTGAGTTTTTATAGTTATGAGAAAGAACTGAGTAAAGTTCTGTGTATGAGTCTCTCTCCATCATCTCCATGCTTGCCTACTGTGTGATGAGTTACAAAGATCAAGTTTTCTGAGCAATTCGATGCCTGGCATCGAATCTTGGCTGATAAGTCATTATTTCCATTCTCTGTGTGTTAACTGTTGTTGAATCTTCTAAAAATATGAAGTTTGTGGAGCAACTCGATGCTTGGCATCGAGATCCAGCATAAAATGGATGCCCGACATCGACTTCTAGCATATAAGTCATCTTCTTCATGTGTGTGTAAAAGAAACTGTTTCTGGTGCAGAAAAAAGGCCTAAAAAAGCTCAAAGTCGATGCCAGCATTGACCTTGACTGAAATTCGATGCTAGGCATCGAATTTTTTATTTTTGGACACGAGGAATACTAAAACAGGAAAAGTTTCTAGTTTTGGAAACTCATACAGGGTCATCTTGTGAAGGCCATAACTTGAGTTTTAGAGCTCAGTTTGATGCATATCATAGCTTGTTGGAAAGATCTACTCTTCTAATTTTAGCCTATAAAGTTTCATGGAGAAATAATGCTTGAGCTGGGAGGAATTAGCAAAATACTGAAGGTATGTCATTTCGGTGACTAGGAATTTCTGTAGAAGCAAAGTTCTCACTTTAAGCTATCATTTCTCAAAGTTTGGAGTGGCAATGAGTTAATGGTGACCATAGAGGTGTTCTAGTGTCACATTAATTCATTTCTTGTGGTGTTTCATACATCAACAAGTGGTATCAGAGCAGAAAGATTCTCGAGAGCAGAAGGCGGCAAAGGTATGAGAAGTTTTTGGAAAGTTTTCCATTAAAGTTTCAAAGGTGAAGCATTTGAAGACACAAGGCATCAAAAGATTACTTTTGAAGTATCCTCATACACAAAGAACTTCAAAAGGTATTATCCTTTATCCTTTAAGCTCATAGGTTGCAGCAGAAGGGAAGGAGTATGGCAGATCATATCTCCATTGACAAATTGGACAGAGATAATTACCCCGCATGGGTAATGAGAATGGAAGCCTTACTTATGAGTAAGGATCTCATGATATATGTTACAGGTGAAGAAGAAAAGCCAGTATTTGAAGATGAAAGCCGACCAAAGAAAGAAGAACTTGATGCTTTAAAGCATTGGCAGAAGAAGGATGCAAGTGCAAAAGCATACATCTACAATACAATCTCTGATCATTTGCTACCACACATCAGAGGATTGGAATCATCTGAAGATATATGGAATGCATTGGAGTATCATTTCCAAAGCACTACTAAAGCACGGAAAGCAAGTCTATGGCCAGAGTTTACAACATTAAAGAAGAAGCCAAGTCAAAGTATTAGTGATTATGTCACTAAGATGAAGGATCTTGCAGATAGTCTTGGATCCATAGATGAAGATGTTGAAGATCATAGATTGATTGCTCAACTACTTGCAGGTTTGAGAGGGGATGAAAGGTGGAAACCTTTTGTCTTATCAACAGAACTTTCATTAAATCATTATGTTCCAGATTTGAACCAGTTGCTTGGTTTGATGCTCACATATGAGCAAGACTTGAAGGGAGATGGAGATAAAGGACAAAGTTCTACAATGTACATGAAGAACAAGAAGAAAGGAGATAAAGGTAAAGCAAAGGATGAAGAGGAGTCTAGTTCTCAAGCTTATTATGCAAGAGGTAAAGGCACTAGCAGAGGAAGACAAAGAGGTTTTGGAAGAGGAAGAGGTAATCAAAATAACAACAAAAAGGCTTGTTGGATCTGTGGATTGAGTAATCATTTGGCTCATGACTGTTGGCACAACCAACAAGGATCAAACCAGAATCAAAACAATAATAGCAGAGGTCGAGGTGGAAGATATCAAAGTAATTTTCAAAGAGGTAGACAAAGTCAAAGAGGAGGCTATGGTAGAGGTGGAGGAAGAAGTTGGGGACAGAATCAATCCTACAACACCACCTACTACAACTATGCAAATGACACACAGAATGAAAGTCATACATCATTGATGATGAACTCAATCAGCACATCAGATAAAGAAGATCTAAAGGTATTTTACATTGACTCTGGATGTTCTAATCATTTGTCAGGAAACATAGAATTGATGTCAGAATTGGAAAAAGGCATTTCTAGTCACACAGTTCAAACTGGTGATAATACAAGACATAGTGTACATTCAATTGGAAAAGTGAAATGCAAGAGTGGAGCAGATTTGCTAACCAATGTTTTGTATGTTCCAACAATACCTAAAAACTTGATTAGTGTGGGACAGATAGTTGAAAAAGGTTTTCAAGTCAGGTTTACAAATGAAGGAGTATTTGTTGAAGATCCAGAGAATGGATATAATCAGATTGTCTCTGGTAATAAAGAAGGTAGACTCTTTACTTTAAGAGTGCAAGGGAACATTGGTCAAGCTTTGCTCACACATGGTGAAGCAGTGATTACAGAACTTGATCTCTGGCATAAGAGATTAGGTCATTTCAATGAAAGAGGAATTAAAGCTATGGTTGCTAATCAGTCTGTACTAGGATTACCAAATGTGCAAAGTCAACATATGGTTTATAAATGTGAAGCATGTCAAATGGTTAAAGCACACAGGTTACCATTTCAGAAGAAAGGATTCAAACATGATGGAGTACTTGAGCTCATTCATACAGATGTATGGGGACCAACAAAAGAAGGATCTATCAGTGGCTCAAGGTATTATGTTCTTTTCATTGATGATGCTACAAGATGGATAACTTTATATGTCTTGAAGGAAAGATCAGAAGTGTTTGGAGCTTTCAAGCATTTTCATGCATATGCAGAGAGAGTCACAGGTCAAAAGCTTAAAAGACTGAGGTCTGATGGAGGGGGAGAATACTTCTCCCAAGAGTTCAATGATTATCTTTGGAATGCAGGTATTAAGAGAGAAATAACTTGCAGGTATACACCACAACAAAATGGTGTAGCAGAAAGAAGGAACAAGACTTTGGTTGAGTTTGCTAGAGCTATGCTAAAGGAGAAGAACTATCCAAATTATCTTTGGGCTGAGGCTGTAAATACAGCTACATGTCTTGTGAATAGATTACCATGTGCAGCTCTGAATGGAATGACTCCATATGAAGCTTGGTGGGGTAAGAAACCAACACTAGATCATTGTAGAGTGTTTGGATCAATTGCATATGCTTATGTGCCATCGCAGCTTAGGCATAAACTTGAACCAAAGGCAGAAAAATATGTGTTCATTGGTTATGATGAAAAGCAGATGGGTTACAGGTTGTGGAATCCTCTAACAAAACAATTTCTTGTTTCTAGAGATGTTACATTTGATGAACAAAAAAGTTGGTATGCAGATCAAAGTCATACAGCTGAAGAATTTGAAGAAGAGGTAAGAAGATGTGTGAAAGGAAAATCAATTGTGCAGGTAAATAGAGATGAAGACTATATGCAAGCAAGTACATCCAAAAGTGGATTAACAAGAAGGAATGAAGAAGCTCCTATATTTGATGAAGAAGTGTATCCAGACACATATGAAGAATGTGAACCAAGAAGGTCAAGCAGGACTAGAAGACAACCAGAAAGGTATTCTTATGATACTTCTTACATAACTCAGAAGAACTATGCATATATGGTCAAAGATGATGAAGAACCTCAGAACTATGATGAAGCTAAAGGTAAGAAGCAATGGGAAGAAGCAATGGAGGAAGAGTTCAATGCACTGGAGGAGAACAAGACATGGGAACTTGTTCCTAAACCAAATGGTAAGAAAGTAATTGGAAATAAATGGGTTTATAAAGTGAAGAAGCTTGCAGATGGAAGTATAGCCAGATACAAAGCTAGATTGGTGGTGAAAGGCTATGCCCAGACCTATGGCATAGATTATGATGAGACATTCAGTCCCGTAGCTAAGATGTCAACTATAAGGACAATCATTGCTATTGCAGCTTCAAAAGGATGGACTCTAAGTCAATTGGATATAAAAAATGCATTCTTGAATGGATACATATCAGATGAGGTATACATGGAACAACTTCAAGGGTTTATAGATTCCAGGTATCCAAATTTTCTTTGCAGGTTGAGAAGAGCATTGTATGGATTGAAGCAAGCTCCAAGAGCTTGGAACTATAGACTGGTGAAGTATCTCAATGATCTTGGATATCAAAGTTCAAAAGCAGATTCAAGTCTACTTATCAAAAGAACAGAGGAAGGTACAATCTACATTTGTATTTATGTAGATGACATTATAATCACAGGTACTTTAGATGAAGGAATCAAGGAGGTAAAGAGATTGCTTGAAAAAGAATTCAAGATCAGTGACCTAGGAAAGTTATCATACTTCCTTGGAATGGAAGTTACTTATACAGATCATGGCATATATGTGTCACAAGAAAGGTAACTTCTGAACTTGTTGAAGAAGTTTGATATGGAAAATTGCAGAGAAGCTTCAACTCCACTTGAAGTTAATCACAAGCTTAGTAAATATGATGGTGCAGACTACAAAGATATGAGGAAGTATCAATCTCTTGTGGGTAGTTTGATTTATGCTACACTAACAAGACCTGATCTTAGTTATGCAGTGGGAGTTTTGTCACAATTCATGCATTGTCCAAAGGACCCACATTGGATTGTAGGTCAAAGAGTTCTCAGATATATCAAAGGAACTATAAAGGAAGGATTATATTATCCTTTTACATCAGATTTGAAGTTGAGAGCCTATAGTGATTCAGATTGGGCAGGTAACCAGGATGACAGAAGATCAACTCATGGTTACATGATATACATTGGTGATAAGCTTGTAAGTTGGTGTTCAAAGAAACAACATACAATAGCATTATCATCAACTGAAGCAGAGTACAAAGGACTTGTGGAAGCAGCTAAGGAAGTCATATGGATGCAGACATTGTTCAAGATCTTAGGCATTGATCAAGGTACACCTACAATACTTGGAGATAATATGAGTTCACTTTATCTTGCAACAAATCCAGTTTTTCATGCAAGGACAAAGCACATAGAGATACAGTATCATTTTCTCAGAGAAAAGGTAATGGAGAAGGAGATTGAAGTGCAGTACATTTCTACTAAAGATCAGTTAGCAGACATAATGACAAAGAGCTTGGATGCTGTGAAGACCAGCAGATTCAAAAGCATGGCAGGAGTAAAACAAAAGAAGATGATATGAAGAAACAAGGAATGTCAATTAGTGATTGAGGGGGAGCTGTTGGAGAAACAATCACTAATTGGACATATATTTGAAGGTCAAGTCTTAGGAAGAAAACCCCATGCCTATGTGAAGGGACAAATTCACAAATGTATCATATTTGTAAAGTTAGTTCATTTTAGTTCTAGAAGTTTTTTAAAATCACGAGAATACGAAAATCTATATAAGTTAGTTTGTATCAACTGACGCGGCGAGAGAGAATAGAGAGAAAGAAGAAGAAGGAGTTCATTTTATACGACTGTGTATAGTCGAGCTTCTCTGAGTGAGAAAGCATCTCTAAAACTTCTGAGTTTTTATAGTTATGAGAAAGAACTGAGTAAAGTTCTGTGTATGAGTCTCTCTCCATCATCTCCATGCTTGCCTACTGTGTGATGAGTTACAAAGATCAAGTTTTCTGAGCAATTCGATGCCTGGCATCGAATCTTGGCTGATAAGTCATTATTTCCATTCTCTGTGTGTTAACTGTTGTTGAATCTTCTAAAAATATGAAGTTTGTGGAGTAACTCGATGCCTGGCATTGAGTTCCAGCATAAAATGGATGCCCGGCATCGACTTCTAGCATATAAGTCATCTTCTTCATGTGTGTGTAAAAGAAGCTGTTTCTGGTGCAGAAAAAAGACCTAAAAAAGCTCAAAGTTGATGCCCAGCATCGACCTTGACTGAAATTCGATGCTAGGCATCGAATTTTTTATTTTTGGACACCAGGAATACTAAAACAGGCAAAGTTTCCAGTTTTGGAAACTCATACAGGGTCATCTTGTGAAGGCCATAACTTGAGTTTTAGAGCTCCGTTTGATGCATATGATAGCTTGTTGGAAAGCTCTTCTAGTTTTAGCCTATAAAGTTTCATGGAGAAATAATACTTGAGCTAGGAGAAATTAGCAAAATACTGAAGGTATGTCATTTCGGTGACTAGGAATTTCTGTAGAAGCAAAGTTCTCACTTTAAGCTATCATTTCTCAAAGTTTGGAGTGGCAATGAGTTAATGGTGACCATAGAGGTGTTCTAGTGTCACATTAATTCATTTCTTGTGGTGTTTCATACATCAACAAATGATATCTACACACAGTACAAAGTCTGACCGGAAAGAGGCTGTCTGAACTAGAGGAGTTTTTTCTTAAACTTCAGTAAGAGTTCAGTAAATTAAGAAAGTTCACGTGTCACTTCCTTACTTCATGTATGTTCACTTGAAGTAATTATAAACAGAATTGAAGTTCATTCCAGTATAATTCCAGTACGATTATGGTGTCAGTCCAGTGGCAGTCCGGTGAAATTTTGATGAATTCTTTTCAGTAAAGTTAGAGCACATTCTAAGCTATTGATTGATTACAGAGAATTTCTGAATCACTCTAACTTAGTTCTTCTTGGCGTGGCAGTTTCCGCAAGGCACAGTCTTCTTCGCGTTATCAAGAAGTAGAATTGGAGATAAGGATCAAAGAGGGCTGGGAGCTGGTTCTAACAAGCTTTGAATCACTTGATTTGGTTCAGTAGATCTTGAGATATGCCCTGTTGAAGTTGACAGACTTGGAGATAATGACTCAAAGAAAACAGAGATTATAAAATGTGTATACTTCTATTGATTGATGTAGTTGTACAATCTCATTAGCATGACAAGCATAGCTAAATGAGGTGTTGTGGTGT
>CM035420.1:110032006-110044506 GCA_020310875.1 Ceratopteris richardii
AATCCTTCACTTGCTTCACGCTTCCCTTGTGCACACCTTGCACTAAGCTTCCACCAAGCTAAGGAATTGGTATCTCGGCGCACACACACAATAGACCTTGGGACTCTTGGAATCCAACCGCCTTCTCTGCACACCTTTCTCTTGACACCTCTTGCACTCTTGAGTGTCGTCGCACACTGGTGGCTCTTCTTGCTTCCTTTCTTGCTTCCTCTGAAGCTCTCTCTTGCTCTCTATCTCCAAGAATGTGTATATCCAAGAATAGCCTTTGTTCCCTCTTTTTGAATCCGCCGGTCCTGTGACTTCCAACTGCCATGGACTCTTGGGCTTCCTTTGATGTCCCAAGATTCTCTTGTTAGTTGGCGGCCAACGAAATGCCCTTTGTCCTGTAGTGACTTTAGTGTAAAACCAAAAAATTTAAAGGGGGTCATACTTTCACTTGTGCGTACACTTTTCCGCTTCACATGCCTTCACATTCCCTTTTAATTCTTCCTTTGTGTACTAAAGGGGGTTCACCTAAACCTTCCCAATTACTTTAAAACACATTCTGATCCTTAAGAAAATTAATTTACCCTTTGCGGAACAATCAATTGTCACTTAGGCACTTTGACTTTGCACCTATTGGCTTGACCTTTCCCTTGTTGACTTTGACCGGTTTGCTTTGACCATCATGACTTGAATGGGCTCAACAGATGCCCACCACCTAAAGGACTCTCCGACCCGGAGAGACAACATACTGGATACAAGAATAGCTTAAAAACCCAAAATGAACAGTTATATGAACAGAGAGAAAATAAAGCCGAAAAAGAGAGAAAAAGTACTTTTATTGAAGTCGAAAGAAAAGAAGACAATATCCGATGATTATTGAAGTCTGATTGGCAGAGCAGAAGGATGATATAATTATTGTGAAGCTAGCACTACGGCTGAAGCCATTTAAATTATTGAAAAGTGCATTAGTAAAACTGGATTGAGATTATTGAGGAGTTGTCTGAGGTGAAGAGGGGAGGGGAACGGAAGCTTGCTCTATAAGGTGCTGGATAGAACTCAGGCAATTGCGAAGATGGTCCCGTTCGCGCTTGATACGCCGACACGCTGCATTATCACATAAACCTAACTGAAAGCGATTTTGAAGATCCTCTAAAGACTGTAGCGCAGAATCCGCAATATCGCGATACTTATCTCGCTCCTCTTTGAGCAAGTGGGCGGAATCAGTGAGAGATTGCCACTGTGAGGTGGCCATGCGATTGATATTGTCTATAGTTGAAATATATTGTTGATGAAGGCTGGCTGCAGCTGAAATGGAATCCATGGACAACTTGGAGGCGTCAGCACTTCCCTGAGCAATGTTACCGGCTTCGCGAAGTAATAGGAAAAAGGAGGGTTCAACTTGGGTATCAGATGGAGGAACAGGTGCTACAGGCGGAGTTTGAGAAGTGGATGGAATGGAAGAGGGACCGGATGTGGGATGAAGATTGGGCGGATGGGGTTGGGTGGGTGGAGCATTACTGGGAGTTGGAAAGTGGGAAACAGGGGGACGTGGGGGAGTACAAGTAGGGTTGTGGGGGTGCAGCTGGGTTTGAATGAGTGGGCGGAATGAAGAGGAGCCATGTGGGGGAACAGGAGTATGAGGATGAATGGGGGCTCTGGCAGGAGATGTGGTAATGATAGGGGAAGGAGAGGGTGGATTAGGTGGAGGGATATCCATTGGTGCAGAGGGTTGGGTGGAAGCGGAGGTTGAGCCAGTGGAGAGTGCAGGGGAGGGAGGAGGCCGTGAAATGGAAGAGATAGTGGGGTTGCTGGGCGGGTTGCTAACAGGGAATTGAGGGGATGGGGAAATAGTGGAAGGGTTAGCCAAGGGTGCAGGGATTTGATAGACCCAAGCTAGGAGGGGAGCAGAATATATGTTAAAGGTACGAGAGCGGCGAGGGATAGCCTGACGGAGTCGACTGGAGCGCCCACTCAAGGAACTATAGAGTAGGGCGGCGTAGGGGTAGGGGCGGCTAGTGAGGAAGCAGTACAGTGGATCTGCAATACGAATGTCGGATAGGGGAAGTGCAGCGGTTGGGCTTCTAAGTAAAAAGAAAAAGATAAATGAAGTCAGAATTGCCTGCATGCGGATGGAAAAACGGGCTTGGTTGGCAAATCGCTCTTGACAAAAAGCAATTGTTTTCGCGGGTGAAACTCCCGAATATAAGAGTGGAGGACTGATGAAGTCGACGAGGGAGGATCCTATACGGATGGCAATGTCCTGGATGGTAAGAGTGCCGGTACGAAATTGGGGAAACAGCCGAAGAGCTTCGTAGACGTCATTAAGGTTGGAAGGGGCCTGCAACAAAACGTCCGCCAAGCCTAAAAGACCTGCATACCGAAGATTTTCGACCGAGAAAAGATTGCGGAGGTCAATTGGAGGTGGAGATAAATGGATTTTTATTTGAATAGGAAGATCAGTGGGGAGGAAAATGCTCATATAATCGCCTGTAGGGATTGAATTATGGGAAGCAGAAGGAGAGGGAGAGGGGGAGGGGGGTCGAGGAAGGGATGGGGGAGAGTAATCAGTAGAATCAGAACGAATGGAATAAGTAGGGATATTGATAAGTGGGGGAGGAATGGCAGAAGTTGAGGCATTGGCGGTGGAAAAAGGGGAGAGTGTGGATGGAGGAAACGTTGGGGAAAGAGAGGCAGGCATAGACGGAACCGGGTAGATCTGGGTGGGAAGGGATTGGGTGTGCGATGGAGGAGTAGACCCTGAAGGAGGAGAATGAAGATTGGTTGTTGGGTAGGCCGCAGGATCATCCTGTGGGGGTGGATTAGCCATAGAGAAATGGAGGATGCTGAGAAAGGTAGGTCCGGTGGAATACTTTGGAGTTAGTGGATGTTGCGGAAGGCGTGCGAAGGAGGGCGGAAGGGGGTATGCGGCGGAGGTGGGGTTTGCCTTCGGGGGCGGTGTGGGGGTTGCCTTCGGGCGCGGTGGGCGGTGGGCGGGGGGCGGCTTCTCTGTCTATCGCGCAGGGAGTGTTCTGCACAATATATAATAAAATAAAACAAACTTTAAAATCTCTGCTCAGCGGGTGCAGCGGGATTATCGGCCAACCAAGGAAGCCGCGCCTTCACAAGTGGCTGCCTTCGACCTGCGCAAATCCGTGCATGCGGGATCTTGAGGGTGGGGGGAGGGGGGAGAGGGCCACGGAGGGGGAGGGGGAGGGGGGGGCTGCGGGGGGAGGGGTTATGCGGAGGGGGAGGGGGGGGGGGGGCTCGGCGGGGGGCTGCGGGGGGCGGGGCTCTGCGGGGGTGGTTGCGGGGGGAGGGGGCGGAGGGGGAAGGGGGAGCGGGGCTCTGCGGGGGTGGCTGCGGGGGAGGGTCGGAGGGGGGAGGGGGGCTGCGGGGGAGGGGGCGGGCTGCGGGGGGGAGGGGGGGAAGGAGGGGGGGGCTGGGGGGGAGGGGGGGCTGCGGGGGGGAGGGGGGGCTGCGGGGGGAGGGGGGGGCTGCGGGGGGGGAGGGGGGGGGAGGGGGCTGCGGGGGGAGGGGGGGTGCGGGGGCCTGCGGGGGGGAGGGGGGAGGGGGGGCACGGGGGGCTGTGGGGGGAGGGGGGAGGGGGGGGGCGCGGGGGGCTGCGGGGGGAAGGGGGGGGGCGCGGGGGGCTGCGGGGGGAGGGGGGGGGAAGGGGGGAGGGGGGGGGGAGGGGGGGGGAAGGGGGGGGGGAAGGGGGGCTGCGGGGGGAGGTGGGAGGGGGGCGGGGCGCTGCGGGGGGTGGCTGCGGGGGGAAGGGGGGGGGGATGCGGGGGGGGGGGGGGGGGGCGGGGGGAGGGGGGGCGCGGGGGGGAGGGGGGAGGGGGGGAGCTGCGGGGGGAAAGGGGGGGGGGGCTGGGGGGGGGGAGGGGGGGGCTGCGGGAGGGGGGGGGCTGCGGGGGGGGAGGGGGGGGAGGGGGGGGCTGCGGGGGGGAGGGGTGCGGGGGGGAGGGGGGGGCTGCGGGGGGAGGGGGGGGCGGGGGGAGGGGGGGCGCGGGGCTTCGGGGGGAAAGGGGGGAGGGGGGGCGCGGGGGGCTGCGGGGGGAAGGGGGGGGCACGGGAGGTTGCGGGGGGAGGGGGGAGGGGGGGGTCTGGGGGGGAGGGGGGGGCGGGGGGCTGCGGGGGGGTAGGGGGAGGGGGGGCGCGGGGGGCGGGGCGCTGCGGGGGGTGGCTGCGGGGGGGGAGGGGGGGCTGCGGGGGGGAGGGGGGGGCGGGGGGAGGGGGGGCGCGGGGGGGAGGGGGGGAGGGGGGGAGCTGCGGGGGGAAGGGGGGGGGGCTGCGGGGGGGGAGGGGGGGCTGCAGGGGGGGGAGGGGGGACTGCGGGGGGGAGGGGGGAGGGGGGGCTGTGTTGGGGAAGGGGGGGGGCTGCGGGGGGGGAGGGGGGGGGGAGGGGGGGCTGCGGGGGGAGGGGGGGGCGCGGGTGGCTGCGGGGGGGAGGGGGGAGGGAGGGCGCGGGGGGCTGTGGGGGGAGGGGGGAGGGGGGGGCGCGGGGGGCTGCGGGGGGAAGGGGGGGGCGCGGGGGGCTGCGGGGGGAGGGGGGAGGGGGGGGCTACGGGGGGGAGGGGGGGCTGCGGGGGGGGAGGGGGGGCTGCGGGGGGAGGGGGGAGGGGGGCGGGGCGCTGCGGGGGGTGGCTGCGGGGGGAAGGGGGGGGCAGGGGGAGGGGGGGCGCGGGGGGGAGGGGGGGAGCTGCGGGGGGGGGGGCTGCGGGGGGGAGGGGGGGGGATGCGGGGGGGAGGGGGGGGCGGGGGGAGGGGGGCGCGGGGGGGAGGGGGGAGGGGGGGAGCTGCGGGGGGGAAGGGGGGGGGCTGGGGGGGGGAGGGGGGGGGAGGGGGGGGCTGCGGGGGGGGGAGGGGGGGGAGGGGGGGGGGAAGGGGGGAAGGGGGGAAGGGGGGAGGGGGGGGGCGCGGGGGGCTGCGGGGGGGACGGGGGGGCTGCCGGGGGGAGGGGGGGCTGCGGGGGGGAGGGGGGAGGGGGGAAGCTGCGGGGGGGAAGGGGGGGGGCTGCGGGGGGGAAGGGGGGGGCTGCGGGGGGGGAGGGGGGGCTGCGGGGGGGAGGGGGAGCTGCGGGGGGAGGGGGGGGCGCGGGGGGCTGCGGGGGGGAGGGGGAAGGGGGGGCGCGGGGGGCATTGGGGGGAGGGGGGAGGGGGGGGCGCGGGGGGCTGCGGGGGGAGGGGGGAGGGGGGGGGCTGCGGGGGGAGGGGGGGCGCGGGGGGTGGCGGGGGGGAGGGGGGGGCGGGGGGCTGCGGGGGGAGGGGGGGCACGGGGGCTGGGGAGGGGGGAGGGGGGGCTGCGGGGGGAGGGGTGGAAGTCGTGTAACAACTCACCTGCCAAATCAACTGGCCCTGAAATTTCTGCTACCCTCAACGAGTAGGAGGGCATGGTTGAGGGATGAGAAGGGGAAGCCTCAGGCCAGCCTCAGCCACTTGACCAGCGACGAAGAAGGAACTTATCAATACTTGCTGAAGTTGATGATGATAATAGCGCTTCTTTTGCTTGAGGGAAGCAAGAATGAAGGAGGAGGTACATTATATAGTCAGGAGGAATGAGGGACAACCTCACAGGGAGCAATGGTTCAGAATAAAAGAGTTTCAAAGGAGAGGAGAAGCAAGTGTTAATCTCCTTTTTAATCTTCTCCATTCAAGACAGAAAACGAAGGAAAGGGTCCAATTGAAAGTTATTGACCAAAGCTACAAGCCCTACAAAAAAATGGGCGCCTTTTTTTTTTTTTTGAATTTTAATAATGAATAAACTGAAAAAAATACCTAAAAAATTTAAAAAAATGGCAAAAATTCCAAAAAAATTTTTGTCAAAATTCTAAAACAAAATTCCTAATGGTATTATTCCCATATGGCAAGAAAAAGACATTAGAAAGAGAAAAAATTGCTATATAAAAAAGACTAAGAATGTTAGAAAATTTTCCAAAATTATCCAAAAGTTTTAGTTTTGCAGAGAGTGTGAAATGTCTTCTAGGTGGCTCAAAAACTCTAGGATCGAGAATGAAAATGATAAAGAAAACTACTGAGACTGGGCAAAGTTTGATGAGAAAGTTATATACAACCTGGACAGATTTTGCCAGGTCCAGGTGATCCATACTTCTTCAAGTGTGTTGATGATAGGCCTTGAGCCTTGATATGTTAACGAGTGGCAAGGCCTCCCCTTTCAGCGTCTCTAACTCCACAGCACCCCAATTCAGCATTGTTTTGACTCTATAAGGTCCTTCCCAATGTGGAAGCCATTTTCCTCGTAGTTGTGTATTAAGATGAGGTCTATGGAGAAGAACTAACATGCCTGTTCCAATGTTATTGTTCCACAGATGGCGATCGTGTGCCTCTTTCCTCTTTCTCTGGGTCTCTACCAATTGTTTCTTTGCTATTAGACGAATCTCCTCTACTTTATGTAGTGCTCCTAGCCTTTGAGAAACCTCACAATCCTTCTTTCCCTGCATGAATGCCATCTTAGGTGATCCGTGTAAAAATTCAAATGGCTCGATGGGTAATATGCCATAAACAAGTTGGAATGGGGAATATCCGGTGGCCTCTTTATAAGCTAACCTGTATGCCCATAGTGTACCTTGGTAAGCAATGCCCCAGGAAGTGGGCTGCAACATACACTCCTTTCTTAACATTGAAATTAAAACCTTATTTGTCGATTCAGCCTGTCCATTTGCTCTTGGATAGTAAGCACAAGAGGTCCTATGAAGAATTCTATACCTGTTGAAGATTTCTTGCAGGACTTTATTGACAAAATGGGTACCCTGGTCAGTACAAATTTCAAGTGGACAACCAAACCTGCAAATGATGCTACTATAAATGAAATCAGCAACAGTTTGGGCAGTGCAATCCGGGGAGGCAATAGCTTCCGCCCACTTTGTCGCATAATCTGTAGCTATCAAGAGATATTTTTCTCTTTTTGGAACAGCGGGAGGGTAGATGGGCCCTACAAAATCTAGCCCCCACTTCTCAAATGGTTGCCAGGAAGTGGAAACAACCAAGGGGTTATGTCTCTGCTTTGTTGGCTTAGGTCCACACCTTTGGCAAATATCACATGTCTTTCCCCATTCATCTGCATCCCTAAATAGTGTAGGCCACCATAGACCAGCATCCAGTATCCTCTGACTCATAATATGTCCTGGAAGGTGCCCACCACCTGTTCCTTCATGTGCAGAGTGAAGGACTTCCTTCACTTCTTCTTCTTCCACACATTTCCTGAGCCGGTCATCCTTGCCCTGTCTATACAATTTATCTTCAATGAAGGTGTATGGTCTGCTCTTGATTAGAAATCTCTTCTTTTGTATGGCACTAGCCTTTTCTGGATACAACCCAGTTTTAATGAAATTTTTGATGTCGGAATACCAACCTTGAACTTGTACAGCAAATAGATGAGCATCTGGAAAGTCATCATTGATTCCACTAGTGTGATTCATCATATTTATTCTGGATAGATGATCCGCCATAACATTCTCTTTCCCTGGTTTATGGAATACAGAAAAATCGAACTCTTGGAACAACAATAGCCACCTCCATATTCTACCAGTGGCTTGTGGTTTGTTGAGTAGGTATTTCAGTGGTTGGTGATCTGTTATAATAATAAACTTTACCCCCAGTAAGTAATGACGGAATTTTTGGACAGCAAAGACCATTGCTAAGGCTTCTCTTTCTGTAGTACTGTAATTCCTTTCAGCCTTGGTCAAGATTCTACTGGCATATTGAATAGGCCTGTCCATTTTAAATTCTTCGCTGGGTTGTGTCAAAACTGCCCCCACTGCGTAGGCACTGGCATCGACATGTATGTGAAAGATCTTTGACCACTCAGGTGTGACCAAGATAGGAGCAGACACCAATCTTGACCGTAATGTTTGATATGCTTCTTCCTCCTCTTCTTCCCATTTAAAGGGTACTTCTTTACCTGTAAGTCTAGCTAGAGGTCTAGCTATTTCTGCATACATTTTTATAAACCTTCTATGGTATCCAGTATGCCCCAAGAAACTCTGAATCTCTTTAGGGGATTTAGGTTTAGGCAACTTTAAGATAGAAATGATTTTGTCAGGATCTGGGGCCATACCTTTAGCCGACACCACATGTCCTAAGAGGGTTCCTTCTGTCACAAGGAAGTGACATTTGTTCGGATTGAGTTTTAACTTAGTCTCCCTACATCTTTTGAAAATATTCTGCAGCTGCCTCAAGTGGTGGTCCAAACGGTCTAGAGGAGTTTCTTTATGAGAACCTGAAAAAGAAGAGAAGTCATCCATGAAGATTCTAAGTGACTCCAGCAATAGGGGGCCAAAAATAAGATTGACCGTTCTGTTAAAGGTGGCTGGAGCATTTCTGAGCCCAAATGGCATTTTTACATACACATATGTTCCCCAAGGTGTGATAAAAGCAGTCTTTTCACGATCCTCTGGGTGTATTGATATCTGATTATAGCCACTGAATCCATCCATAAAGCTGTATAATGCATGCCCAGCCACTTCTTCAATGACCTGTTCAGCAAAAGGCATAGGGAAACCATCTGGAATGGTCACCTTGTTGAGTGCTCTAAAGTCAACACAAATTCTGATTTTATTAGTATTCTTCTTCGGTACTATAACCATAGGTGAGAGCCACTCTGAGTGTTCAACAGGAATGATGATTCCTGCATCCTCCATCTTTTGGATTTCCACATAGACAGCTTCAGCATATTTTGGATTAAGTCTATAACTTCTTCCTCTTATGGGTTTTGCTCCATCAACCAGAGGGATTCTGTGCTCTCCATAAGTTGCAGGCACTCCTTCTAAGTCTTTATAATGCCAGGCAAAAACATCTACATACTGGGTCAAGAATGATTTTACCTTTTCAAGGAGCCCTGGGTGGCTCCACAACCAAGTGGCCACCAAAACTGGCTGAGTATTGTCTTGAGTACCTAAGTATATTTCTTGGACAGGGTTTCTCTCTACCATATTATCTTCGTTAGCATCTGCTTCCTTGTCTGCTTTTACTAGCTTTTCGTGCATTGCTTCATAAGCAAGCGAATGTTGGACTTCAATGTGTTCCTCCTTGTCCTGCATCCATCCTGCAGGGATTTCTTGAATTGGGAAAGAACATTCAATACCAGAATTTTTTACCTTGCTTTTAGCTTTAGAAACTTCGTTGGTTGTCACATCCTCCTCCAAGTTGTAATTGAGGGGAATTTTCCTGCCCCTTCTGTGGTCTCTGATGGGCTCTCCCAATCCATCAACCTGTATCTGTTCCTTATCTTCATCATAACCTTCAGTTGTGCAGGGGTTACCAAGAAAAATTCCAAAACAAGAGGAAGAGTTGCTTGCTTGGAGCCAACTTAGAATGTCCTCTTCTTCCTCAAAATCTAATTGGGGTTGATCTTCGGCTTCTGTTTCCATGCAAATGCTCACTGTTTGCATCATACTCGTGTTTCCTTGATTGTCTGGGCCCTCTTCTAAATGAATTTGTGTCAACTCCTGCCCTTTCTTTTGAACCCACATAGTATCTTTACCCCAATCATGAATGACACTGGCATGCCTCAGCCAAGGTCTTCCAATCAAGAGAGGAAATCCTCCTTCAACCTGGGGCAATCTTAAAACCACAAAATCCAGAATGAATAGATTACCTTGTACTTCAAGTGGAACTTTTGGGATTACCCCCAAGGGCCTTACTTTGCTCTGATCTGCCAAAGTAACCGTGAAATTTGCAGGTTTTGAAGGGTGGAGTCCAATCCTTTTCATGGTATATTCAGGCATCAAGTTAATGCCAGAACCACCATCTACAATAACACCTTGAAATTCATGACCCTTGATTGATATTGTAAGCCGAGGACTTTTATAATCTGTAAGGGGTGCTTCCCCCCTGACTATCCCTTTATGTACAATAGCAGTCTTGGCCACTAAGCTTGAAGTAGAAGCCTCATCAATTATCTGCAATAATTCTGACCTGAATTTCCCATCTATCTTTATTAAATCAAAAATACTAACCTCCTTCTTCATTGACTTGAGTAGTATTGAGGCCTCTGACTCTTTAAGAGGGTGAGCTTCATTTGCTTTGCCAAACTCTTCTTGAGCCCTGTTGAAGGCATGCCCAATGGCCTCACTGGTGCCTATGAGACATTCATTTTGGTTGGTGCCTGCACTTGTAGTATCTTTTTCTTCAATTGCAACTCTGTCTTTGTTCAAGTCCTTAATTATCAATTCTTGATTTTCTAACACTTTTGCCATTCCCTTGCTTCTTGTCTGTACTGCAAAAGATTCGAGTTCTTCTAATTGTACCACTCTAGTAGATGGTGAGGGTTCATTCACCTGAGATGATGTTTCCTCCTTGAACACCGAGATCATTTGGAGATGGGGTCTAGAAGTAGAGGCTTGATTCTTAGGACAACAGTTTGTATAATGATCTCTGGCCTCTGGGCAGTTCTTGCAAGGAGGTGCATTTTCTGGAAGGGTGCACCTGGATTGGTAGTGCCCACATTCTCCACATCTGAAGCAAATAATTGGCCTTCTAGGCCCATTTGCAAAGTTAGTTCTCGGTCTAGGATTATAGTTATTACCTTGGTTTGCTGCTGCTGCCATTACATTAGCTGGTGGCAAGAGCCCTCCTTGTGTCCAGTATGTCGTTGTTGGCATTCCCCTTACTTGGCATTCATGGGCCTCATGCCCAATCTTCCTACATAATTGACAAGTCACATTTAGCATAGGACATTCACTTACAATGTGCCCTTGCTTGCTGCACATGGAGCACCATAGTCCGTTTTTAATGCCGCCTCCTTTGAGTTCTTGCAATTCCTGTCTCAACTGAGCTAGTTCTTCTGCTTGGGCTTCCTCTTCCTTTTGGAGCTTGAGGGCCTCAATCTCTTTTCTCAGCTGAGCTACAGCAGTCTCCTCCTCTGTGTAGGGCTTATTCCTTTTCAAGCCCTCCAGCTCCCTTCTTAACTGGATCACTGGGTCCTCCAGTTCGGTACCATAGGTTGGTTGGGAGGAAGTTGCACCATATTGATGCCTGATCTGCTCCAAGCGTGTGGCCGTACTAATGAACTCGTCCACAATGGCCGTAGGTAGAACTAACTCTTTTATTTTGCATTGGGTGATCACAGGTAGGGGTTTGGCTAACCACTTCTTGACAAAGAAGTCGTGAGGTGGATCCGGTAGTTTAGCCATTAGAGCCTTGGCCCTGGTCACAAATTCTGGGAACTTCTCTCCTGGACCCAATTTCAAATTTTGTAACTCTTCTATAATGATCTCCGCCGTGTTGCCATGCTGGAACTGATTTTTAAAGGCCTCTTTCATCAAATCCCAAGAGGTAAAGTGATTTTCAGCAAACTGGCTAAACCACTTGTCTGCGAGACCTTCCAATGTGGCAGGGAAGAGTATCAAGAAAGCATCCTCCCTACCCATTAGACCTCTAGTCTTGCATAATGCAAGAAACCTTCGAATGTGCTCATCTGGATCCTCATGGGCTAAACCTCTAAAAGAAGGAAATTTTATGTTCAATCTAGAGAGTAAAGTTTCTAGGTCTACCTGTCCTGCCATGCTTCCTACAGATGAAGTTGATGAAAGTGGACTCGATGATCCTCTGACTGCCTTTCTTCTTGTCTACTTGCACTTGACCCTCAAGGTTTGTGACCGGGTTGCGGTCATGAGCTATTCATAGTCCACTTAAAATGAGACACTTGATAAAAATATGTACCTTTTGGCCCACTGGAGTAGTGTTGTCGACACTGGAATGTTGCTCTCCAATGGCAATATATAGTCTCCTATGCTCAAATCTCCTTGGAAGTCCCACCGGGCGTGCCAAATTTGTTGGGGATTCGTGGACAAGAAGGAGTTTGAGGGTTTGTAGGAGAAAAAGGAGATGATGAAAGAATAACAGTGAGAACTTCTGCAAAGGAATATTCTTGGAAACCTTGACTGTTGATTATCTTGCCACAATTACAATGACTGCACACAGTCTAATCAATGACTAAAGACAATTCAGAGAATATCAATTACTGAAGACCAATTGTCTCGAGTCCTCTGGCAGCGGCCTCTCCTGCACCAATCCTTCACTTGCTTCACGCTTCCCTTGTGCACACCTTGCACTAAGCTTCCACCAAGCTAAGGAATTGGTATCTCGGCGCACACACACAATAGACCTTGGGACTCTTGGAATCCAACCGCCTTCTCTGCACACCTTTCTCTTGACACCTCTTGCACTCTTGAGTGTCGTCGCACACTGGTGGCTCTTCTTGCTTCCTTTCTTGCTTCCTCTGAAGCTCTCTCTTGCTCTCTATCTCCAAGAATGTGTATATCCAAGAATAGCCTTTGTTCCCTCTTTTTGAACCCGCCGGTCCTGTGACTTCCAACTGCCATTGACTCTTGGGCTTCCTTTGATGTCCCAAGATTCTCTTGTTAGTTGGCGGCCAACGAAATGCCCTTTGTCCTGTAGTGACTTTAGTGTAAAACCAAAAAATTTAAAGGGGGTCATACTTTCACTTGTGCGTACACTTTTCCGCTTCACATGCCTTCACATTCCCTTTTA
>CM035420.1:110074506-110087006 GCA_020310875.1 Ceratopteris richardii
GATGGAGGCACACCTCATGAGCAAAGACTTGATGGCATTCATTACAGGAGAAGAAGAAAAGCCTGAGTTTACAGATCCTAGTATTCCAACTAGGGAAGAGCTTGCAGATTTGAAGACTTGGATGAGAAAGGATGCTCAAGCTAGGAACATCATTTACATGTCTTTAAATGATTATCTTCTACCTCACATCAGAGGATTGGAAAGTGCAACTGATGTGTGGAATGCTTTGGAAGAGCATTTCCAAAATACAACCAAGTCAAGGAAGTCTTCATTATGGGCTGAGTGCACAACTTTCAAGAAGAAGAGCTCACAATCAATTTCTCATTATGTGGCAAGGATGAAGGATATTGCAGATAGCTTGGGAGCATTAGATGAAGACATTGAACAGGATAAGTTGGTAAGGCAAATACTTACAGGTCTGAGAGGAGATGAGAAGTGGAAGCCTTTTATATTGTCCATAGAATTGCCACTTGATCATTTTACTCATGATCTTAATCAATTGATAGGACACATGCTAACTTTTCAGCACGACATTAAGGGAGATAGATAGATAGATAGATAGATAGATAGATAGATAGATAGATAGATAGATAGATAGATAGATAGATAGATAGATAGATAGATAGATAGATAGATAGATAGATAGATAGATAGATAGATAGATAGATAGATAGATAGATAGATAGATAGATAGATAGATAGATCGATAGATAGATAGATAGATAGATAGATAGATAGATAGATAGATAGATAGATAGATAGATAGATAGATAGATAGATAGATAGATAGATAGATAGATAGATAGATAGATAGATAGATAGATAGATAGATAGATAGATAGACAGATAGATAGATACATAGACGGATAGATAGATAGATAGATAGATAGAGAGATAGATAGATAGATAGATAGATAGATAGATAGATAGATAGATAGATAGATAGATAGATAGATAGATAGATAGATAGATAGATATAAAGATAGATAGATAGATAGATAGATAGATAGATAGATAGATAGATAGATAGATAGATAGATAGATAGATAGATAGATAGATAGATAGATAGATAGATAGATAGATAGATAGATAGATAGATAGATAGATAGATAGATAGATAGATAGATAGATAGATAGATAGATAGATAGATAGATAGATAGATAGATATAAAGATAGATAGATAGATAGATAGATAGATAGATAGATAGATAGATAGAACACTAGCTTATGAGTTATTACTCTTTTACCCATTGTAAAAGTCTATATAACTTGGCGCATTATGCAATCACGCCTAATTGATTGAAAGTCGCAGAAAAGGTTGTTGATTGATGGAGAGAATATCTCAATCAACTTTCTTTTTAGGTGAAAGATTTTAGGAGATTGATTTGAATTCTAATTCAAGCTCTCACTCAACTCCTATAAAAACTACAAGTTAAAAGTCGCAGCTCTTCAGCACTCATTCCGAGGCATTTCTGTATCAATCATTGAGTGCGTGAGGTCTACTCTATAGCCTACACCTCTGAGTACCATTGAGCTATGTTTATCATGCCAATGGGAATGTACATTTACATGATCTAATACAAATATTTACATTCATCATCTCTGTTATTCTCCGAGTGTACCACTTCAACTACTGTCAACTTCAAAGAGACATATCTCAGCGCCTACTGAACTAAGTCAAGTGATTCAAAGCTTGATAGATTCAGCTCAAAGCATACCTCAAGTATACAAAGTTTGAAGCAACCTGGTTTAGCCAATTTCAAGAAATCGTGGTCGAAGTGTTTACTGTTGCAGTTCTTAAAGTAAACAAGTAATTTCCGGTAGAAGAACGAAGTAGATCTTGGAGAGTAATGCGAAGCATTGTATGAGAGATAGCTTACTCTATAGCTAAACATCTCTACTTTTAGTTGATCAATCTTTCCGGTGAAAAAGATATCTACACACAGTACAAAGTCTGACCGGAAAGAGGCTGTCTGAACTAGAGGAGTTTTTTCTTAAACTTCAGTAAGAGTTCAGTAAATTAAGAAAGTTCACGTGTCACTTCCTTACTTCATGTATGTTCACTTGAAGTAATTATAAACAGAATTGAAGTTCATTCCAGTATAATTCCGGTACGATTACGGTGTCAGTCCAGTGGCAGTCAGGTGAAATTTCGGTGAATTTTTTTCAGTAAAGTTAGAGCACATTCTAAGCTATTGATTGATTACAGAGAATTTCTGAATCACTCTAACTTAGTTCTTCTTGGCGTGGCGATTTCCGCAAGGCACAGTCTTCGTCGCGTTATAAAGAAGTAGAATTGGAGAAAAGGATCAAAGAAGGCTGGTGCAAAGCAGGATTAGCAGTACCAACTCAATTTTCTGAGTGCATCCAACCATCTCTCCCAACAGTGGTATCAGAGCAAATAAGGTAAACATGGGAGATGGTTTTCCTTCATTCATTGACAAATTGGACAGGAACAATTACCAAGCTTGGTATCTAAGGATGAAGACCTATCTACAAGGAAGAAGCTTATATGGATACATATCAGGAGATGAGGAATTGCCCTCATTCAAAGCTAGAGGACTACCCACCAAGGATGAACATGAGAGACTCAACCAGTGGTGTGCATGTTGGGAGAGATGGTTGGATGCACTCAGAAGATTGAGTTGGTACTGCTAATCCTGCTTTGCACCAGCCCTCTTTGATTCTTTTCTCTGATTCTACTCCTTGATAATGTGACGAAGACTGTGTCTTGCGGAAACCGCCACGCCAAGAAGAACTAAGTTAGAATGATTCAGAAACTCTCTGTAATCAATCAATAGCTTAGAATGTGCTCTAACTTTACTGGAAAAAATTCACCAAAATTTCACCGGTCTGCCACTGGACTGACACCGTAATCATACCGGAATTGTACCGGAATGAACTTCAATTCTATTTATAATTACTTCAAGTGAACATACATGAAGTAAGGAAGTGACACGTGAACTTTCTTAACTTACAGAACTCTTACTAAAGTTTAAGAAAAAAACTCCTCTAGTTCAGACAGCCTCTTTCCGGTCAGATTTTATACTGTGTATAGATATCTTTTTCACCGGAAAGATTGATCAACTAAAAGTAGAGATGTTTAGCTATAGAATAAGCTATCTCTCATATAAAGCTTCGCATTACTCTGCGAGATCTACTTCGTTCTTCTACCGGAAATTACTTGTTTACTGTAAGAACTGCAACAGTAAGCACTTTGACCATGATTTCTTGAAATTGGCTGAACCAAGTTGCTTCAAACTTTGTATGCTTGAGGTATGCTTTGAGCTGAATCTATCAAGCTTTGAATCACTTGATTTAGCTCAGTAGGCACTGAGATATGTCTCTGTGAAGTTAACAGTAGTTGAAGTGATACACTCAGAGAATATCAGAGATGATGAATCAGAGAATAACAGAGATGATGAATGTAAATATTTGACTTAGATCATGTAAATGTACATTCCCATTGGCATGATAAACATAGCTCAATGGTACTCAGAGGTGTAGGCTATAGAGTCGACCTCACACACTCAATGATTGATACAGTAATGCCTCGGGATGAGTGAAGAAGCTACTGCGACTTTTGATTTGTAGTTTTTATAGGAGTTGAGTGAGAGCTTGAATTAGAATTCAAATCAAACTCCTAAATTCTTTCGCCTAAAAAAGGTTGATTGAGATATTCTCTCAATCAATCAACAACCGTTTCCACGACTTTCAATCAATTAGGCGTGATTGCATACTGTGCCAAGTTATATAGACTTTTACAATAGTTAAAAGAGTAATAACTCATAAGCTAGTGTTCCTATGCTCCTTGCGTCATGTAGAGATATCCTTCAAGGGTTCCAAGCCAAAGGTGAAGGCTTGAATTGCACCAACAGCTCCCCCTCAAGCCAAACATTTTGGCTCAAGTCTTCATGTTCATTCTTCAATCACATCCTGTAATCCAATCATGGATTTAAATCTGCATAACTTGTTTCCATCCAAAGCTTTAGTGAGTAAATCTGCACATTGCATATTAGTAGACACATAAGTTAACTGAATGTCTTTGCTTAGCAACTTTTCTCTCACATAGTGGTAATGAACCTCTATGTGTTTTGTTCTAGCATGATATATTGGATTTGCTGCAAGGTGAAGAGAACTTGTATTATCTCCAAATATAATTGGTGGTCTTGTGTATAAGCCTAACTCTGTATACAAAAGCTTCAACCAGATAGCTTCTTGAGTGGCATTGGCTAGCCCTCTATACTCTGCTTCAGTAGATGACAAAGCTACTGTAGGTTGTTTCTTGGCTGACCAAGAAATTGGTTTATCACCTGCAAAACATATGTATCCTGATGTGCTTCTCCTATCATCCTTGCATCCTGCCCAATCAGCATCTGAATACACTTTAATATCAATGTCTGATGTATAAGGAAAGTACAAACCATGGTTCTGAGTTCCCTTTAGATACTTCAAGATCTTCTTTGCTGCCTCTAGGTGAGGTACCCTTGGTTTGTGCATGAATTGGCTGAGCACACTAACTCCATATGCTATGTCAATTCTAGTTAAGGTAGCATAATTCAAACTACCTACCATACTTTGATATCCTGTAATGTCTTGGACTTCATCACCTTCATGAGCACTAATTTTTAGGTTGACTTCCATAGGAGTACTTGAGACTTTAGCTTCCTGCAAATTAAATTTCTTGACCATATTCTGTACATACTTCTTTTGAGTGATATATATACCTGAATTAGTGTAAACTAACTCAAGACCTAAGAAGTACTTCAATAATCCAAGATCATTGATCTTGAATTCCTTCATCATCTGTCCTTTGATGTGTCTAATCCCACTGACATCATTGCCTGTAATGATGATGTTGTCCACATAAACACACAAGTAGATTACCTCTGTACTGCTCCTCTTTATAAATAGAGAAGTGTCTGCTTTACTCATCACAAATCCTTGGTCTTGGAGATATGTTGTCAACCTGTAATTCCATGCTCTAGGTGCCTGCTTCAATCCATATAAAGCCTTCTTCAATTTACAAACATAATTTATCTTCTTGGGGTCTTCATAGCCAGGTGGTTGTGACATGTAGACTTCTTCAGATATCCATCCATTCAAGAAAGCATTCTTGACATCTAATTGATACATGTTCCAATTCTTGGATGCAGCTACACTCACCAATACTCTGATTGTTGGCATTTTAGCCACAGGAGAAAATGTCTCCTCATAGTCAATGCCTTGGGTTTGTGCAAAACCCTTGGCTACCAACCTAGCTTTATACCTGTTTATTGTACCATCTGAATTCCTTTTGAGTTTGTAGATCCATCTGGATCCTATCACCTTCATGGAGTCCTTCTTGGGTACCAAGTCCCATGTGTCACTCTCCTTGAGAGCTTCTATTTCTTCATCCATAGCTTCTTTCCATTCTGTCTTTGTGATTGCTTCCTCATATGTACCTGGTTCTTCATTCAACAAATCCTTTGCAAGATATACAGAATGCTTAGTTACAAGAGAAGTGTCATACCCATATCTGATAGGCTTCTTACTTTCTCTCTGAGATCTCCTCATTGCTTGAGTTGAGGATTCTGGTATATCCTCTAGCTTCTTCATTTTCATCTTTCCTTTGGATTTCCATGCTTTGAATTCCTCATGATTAATTGTATCATCATCATCTGAGCTTGAGTCTATTTTCTGGAATGGTTCCTCCTTGGTGAGCTTTGGGAAGTCTTCTTCCATGTCATAAGGTAGACTAACCTTCCTGCATTCATTCTCATACCATGATTCATTCTCATCAAAGATGACATCTCTGCTTACCTTGAAACCTTTGTTTGAGGGGTTGTAGAATCTGTACCCTTTCTGGTTTAAGTCATAACCAATGAAGATACATTTTTCAGCTTTAGGATCTAGCTTTCCCCTTACCTGTGAGGGAATATGCACATATGCAATACAGCCAAAGATTTTGCAATGATCTAATGATGGTCTCTTACCATGCCAAGCTTCATAAGGTGTCATGCCATCAAGAGACTTTGATGGCAACCTGTTGATGAGATAGGTGGCAGTAGATACACTCTCTGCCCAAAGATAATTTGGCAACTTCTTTTCATTAAGCATAGACCTTGCTGTTTCTACAATGAGTCTATTTCTTCTTTCAGCTACCCCGTTTTGTTCAGGTGAGTACCTTGTGGTTATCTCCCTCTTGATGCCTCTTTCCTACAAGAAGTCTTCAAACTCATTTGAGAAGTATTCTCCTCCTCCATCTGACCTTAGCCTTTTCAAGTTTCTTCTTGTTTGGTTTTCAACCAATGCAAGATACTTCTTGAAACAATTAAACACTTCATCTTTATGTTTCATAAAGTATAAGATAGTCCATCTGCTATAGTCATCAATGAAGGACACATAGTACCTTGATCCAGATATGGATGGCTCCTTGCTAGGTCCCCAAACATCTGTGTGTACCAAGTCTAGGTAGTCTCTATGCATAAAACCTTTCTTTGAATAGGGCAATCTGTGTGACTTACCAAACTGACAAGCACTACACTTGTAAATCATATGTTGCTTGGATACATTAGGTATCCCAAGCACACATTGATCCCTGCACATTTGCTTTATGGTCCTCTCTCCAATGTGACCTAATCTCTTGTGCCAAATCTCCAATTCTGATAGGGTTTGATCTTTATAGTTGTACAAAGCAATATTCTTAGTGTCTTCAAGTTCAAAGGTAAACAATCTACCTGATTTTTCCCCCTTGGCTATCCTTCTGAATCCATGTCTTGGATCCTCCACATATGCACCATGTTGAGTGAACCTGACCTGTAGACCCTTTTCCACAATCTGACCTACACTCATCAGATTCTTGGTGATTGTTGGAACATACAATACTCTGCTCAATAAATTCTGATTTCCATCACTAGTTTTGACATTGCCTACTTTAACAACTGAATGTTTAGTGTCATCACATGTTTGCACTTGATGCTTGCCTTTGGGTTCTTCCAAATCAGAAAGTAGTGCAACATTTCCAGCTACATGATTAGAGCAACCTGAATCAATATAGAATAAGTGATCATCATTGATACCTGACTTAGATGTCATATTCATGATTAATAGGGAATCATCTTGCTCCTCTGCATAATTGTTGTAATCCTTCCTATTTCTGTATCCACCTTGATAATTGCCATTGTGATTGTAGTTGTTGTTATAATTATTGTTGTAGCCATGGTAGCCTTGAGATTGGTTGAATCTGCCTCTGCCTTGAGAGTATCCTCCTCTTTGGTGACCTCTTCCTCTTTGGTTCTTGTAGTTTTTGTAACATTCATCTGTAGTATGGTTAGACAAGCCACAAATATTGCATGGTGATGAGTTGTAGGGTCTTCCCCTACCTGACTTACCTCCTCTGCCTCTACCTCTTGAAGATCTACCTCTCCTTGCATAGTTGGCTTGGGAGGTAGAGCCTTCTTCATCAACCTTTTTGTTTTTACCCTTGTCTTTAGCCTTCTTATCAGTATATAGGGCAGAGGGATTGTTACCTTTTGATTGCTCTCCATTCTTTGTGATCTTTGCTTCATGTGTGAAGAGTTGTCCAATCAGGGTTGTTAGATCAGGTGCTTGGATGTCCATGTATAAGTCCATTGCTGTGGTAAAGCTCTCCCACTTGTCATCTGCCTTTAGTCCATTGATCACTTGTCTGACTATTTGCTCTTCTTCAATCTCCTCTCCAACACTTGCAAGATGGTCTGCAATGTCTTTGACCCTAGTGACAAAGTCTGAAACTGATTGCTTTGATTGCTTTCTAAGAGTAGTGAATTCAATCCATAGTTGATTCTTTCTGGCCCTTGTGCTTGATGAAAAATAAGTTGACAAGGTTTCCCAAGTTTCTTGGGAAGTCTTGCAATTCCTGATGTGAGGTAAAAGGAAATCAGATATAGAGTTAAGAAGATAAGACCTTGCCAATGCATCTTTTGCACACCATGTGTTGAGCCTCTCTTGTTCATCTTTGGTGGGTAGGCCTCTAGCTTTGAATGAGGGCAATTCCTCATCTCCTGATATGAATCCAAATAAGCTTCTTCCTTGTAGATAGGTCTTCATCCTTAGAGACCAAGCTTGGTAATTGTTCCTGTCCAATTTGTCAATGAATGAAGGAAAACCATCTCCCATGTTACCTTATTTGCTCTGATACCACTGTTGGGAGAGATGGTTGGATACACTCAGAAGATTGAGTTGGTACTGCTAATCCTGCTTTGCACCAGCCCTCTTTGATTCTTTTCTCTGATTCTACTCCTTGATAATGCGACGAAGACTGTGTCTTGCGGAAACCGCCACGCCAAGAAGAACTAAGTTAGAATGATTCAGAAACTCTCTGTAATCAATCAATAGCTTAGAATGTGCTCTAACTTTACTGGAAAAAATTCACCAAAATTTCACCGGTCTGCCACTGGACTGACACCGTAATCGTACCGGAATTGTACCGGAATGAACTTCAATTCTATTTATAATTACTTCAAGTGAACATACATGAAGTAAGGAAGTGACACGTGAACTTTCTTAACTTACAGAACTCTTACTAAAGTTTAAGAAAAAAACTCCTCTAGTTCAGACAGCCTCTTTCCGGTCAGATTTTGTACTGTGTATAGATATCTTTTTCATCGGAAAGATTGATCAACTAAAAGTAGAGATGTTTAGCTATAGAATAAGCTATCTCTCATATAAAGCTTCCCATTACTCTGCGAGATCTACTTCGTTCTTCTACCGGAAATTACTTGTTTACTGTAAGAACTGCAACAGTAAGCACTTTGACCATGATTTCTTGAAATTGGCTGAACCAAGTTGCTTCAAACTTTGTATGCTTGAGGTATGCTTTGAGCTGAATCTATCAAGCTTTGAATCACTTGATTTAGCTCAGTAGGCACTGAGATATGTCTCTGTGAAGTTAACAGTAGTTGAAGTGATACACTCAGAGAATATCAGAGATGATGAATCAGAGAATAACAGAGATGATGAATGTAAATATTTGACTTAGATCATGTAAATGTACATTCCCATTGGCATGATAAACATAGCTCAATGGTACTCAGAGGTGTAGGCTATAGAGTCGACCTCACACACTCAATGATTGATACAGTAATGCCTCGGGATGAGTGAAGAAGCTACTGCGACTTTTGATTTGTAGTTTTTATAGGAGTTGAGTGAGAGCTTGAATTAGAATTCAAATCAAACTCCTAAATTCTTTCGCCTAAAAAAGGTTGATTGAGATATTCTCTCAATCAATCAACAACCGTTTCCACGACTTTCAATCAATTAGGCGTGATTGCATACTGTGCCAAGTTATATAGACTTTTACAATAGTTAAAAGAGTAATAACTCATAAGCTAGTGTTCCTATGCTCCTTGCGTCATGTAGAGATATCCTTCAAGGGTTCCAAGCCAAAGGTGAAGGCTTGAATTGCACCAACAGTGCAAAGGATGCTTTGGCAAGGTCTTACCTTCTTAACTCTATATCTGATTTCCTTTTACCTCATGTAAGGAATTGTAAGACTTCCCAAGAGACTTGGGAAACTCTATCAATATATTTCTCTTCCAACACAAGGGCCAGGAAGAATCAACTATGGATTGAATTCACAACCCTTAGGAAGCAGCCCAAGCAATCAGTCTCAGAGTATGTGACCAAGATTAAAGATGTGGCATATCAATTAGCAAGCATTGGAGAGGAGATTGAAGAGGAACAAATAGTCAGGCAAGTAACAAATGGACTCAAGGCAGATGATAAGTGGGAAAGCTTCACCACTGCAATGGATCTGTACATGGATATGCATACCCCAGATCTCACAACACTTATGGGCCAACTTTTCACACATGAAGCAAAGTTTACAAAGGCAGGAGATCAATCAAAAGGTAACAACCACTCTGCTCTATATACTGATAAGAAAGTTAAGGATAAAGGTAAAGGGAAGAAACAGGTTGATGAAGAAAGCTCTACCTCCCGAGCAAACTATGCAGGGAGAGGTAGATCTTCAAGAGGAAGAGGCAGAGGAGGTAAGTCAGGTAGGGGGAGACCCTACAACTCATCACCATGCAACATTTGTGGATTGTCCAATCATACCACAGATGAATGCTACAAGAACTACAAGAATCAGAGAGGAAGAGGCTATCAAAGAGGTGGATACTCTCAAGGGAAAGGCAGGTTCAACCAACACCAAAGCTACAATGGATACAACAATCAATACAACAACAATTACAACAACAATCACAATGGTAATTACCAAGGTGGATTCAGAAATATAAGGGATTACAACAACTACACAGAGGAGCAAGATGACTCCCTATTGATCATGAATATGACCTCCAAGGCAGGTACAAATGATGATCATTTATTTTATATTGACTCAGGATGTTCTAACCATGTAGCTGGCAATGTGGCACTACTTTCTGATTTGGAAGAACCCAAGGGGGAACATCAGGTACAAACAGGTGATGATACTAAACATTCTGTTATAAAAATTGGAAATGTAAAGACATGTGATGGTAACCAGAATCTATTGAGCAGGGTACTCTATGTACCAACCATCACCAAGAATCTAATGAGTGTTGGTCAGATTGTGGAGAAAGGTTTGCACATCAGATTCACTCAACATGGAGCATATGTGGAGGACCCAAGATATGGTTTCAAAAGAATTGCCAAAGGGGAGAAATCAGGTAGATTGTTTACTTTTGAGCTAGAAGACACCAAGAACATTGCTTTGTATAATTACAAGGATCAAACACTTTTAGAGTTAGAAATATGGCACAAGAGGTTAGGTCACATAGGTGAAAGAACTCTAAAGCAAATGTGCAGGGATCAATGTGTGCTTGGGATACCTAATGTGTCCAAGCAACATATGATTTACAAGTGTGGAGCATGTCAGTTTGGTAAGTCTCACAGGTTGCCCTATTCAAGGAAAGGTTTCATGCATGAAGACTACCTAGACTTGGTACACACAGATGTTTGGGGACTTAGCAAGGACCCTTCCATTTCAGGATCAAGGTATTATGTGTCCTTCATTGATGACTACAGCAGATGGATTATCTTATACTTTATGAAGCATAAAGATGAAGTGTTTAATTGTTTCAAGAGGTATCTTGCACTTGTTGAAAACCAAACAGGAAGAAGCCTGAAAAGGCTAAGGTCAGATGGTGGAGGAGAATACTTCTCAAATGAGTTTGAAGATTTCTTGCAGGAAAGAGGCATCAAAAGGGAGATTACCACAAGGTACTCACCTGAACAAAATGGGGTAGCTGAAAGAAGGAATAGACTCATTGTAGAAACAGCAAGGTCTATGCTTAATGAAAAGAAGTTGCCAAATTATCTTTGGGCAAAGAGTGTATCTACTGCCACCTATCTCATCAACAGGTTGCCATCAAAGTCTCTTGATGGCATGACACCTTATGAAGCTTGGCATGGTAAGAGACCATCTTTGGATCATTGCAAAATCTTTGGTTGTATTGCATATGTGCATATTCCCTCACAGGTAAGGGGAAAGCTAGACCCTAAAGCTGAAAAATGTATCTTCATTGGTTATGACTTGAACCAGAAAGGGTACAGATTCTACAACCCCTCAAACAAAGGTTTCAAGGTAAGCAGAGATGTCATCTTTGATGAGAATGACTCATGGTATGAGAATGAATGCAGGAAGGTTAGTCTACCCTATGACATGGAAGAAGATTTCCCAAAACTCACCAAGGAGAAACCAATCCAGAAAGATGAATCAAGCTCAGATGATGATGATACAATAAACCTTGAGGAATTCAAGGCATGGAAGTCCAAAGGAAAGATGAAAATGAAGAAGCTAGAGGATATACCAGAATCCTCAACTCAAGCAATGAGGAGATCTCAAAGAGAAAAGAAGAAGCCTATCAGATTTGGGTATGACACATCACTTGTAACTAAACATTCTGTATATCTTGCAAAGGATTTGTTGAATGAAGAACCAGGTACCTATGAAGAAGCAATAACCAAACCAAAATGGAAAGGAGCTATGGATGAAGAAATGGAATTTCTCAAGGAGAGTGATACTTGGGACTTGGTACCCAAGAAGGACTCTATGAAGGTGATAGGATCCAGATGGATCTACAAGCTAAAGAGAAATTCAAATGGAACAATAAACGGGTACAAAGCTAGGTTGGTTGCCAAGGGTTTTGCACAAACCAAAGGCGTTGATTACGAGGAGACATTTTCTCCTGTGGCTAAGAGGCCAACTATCAGAATATTGGTGAGTGTAGCTGCATCCAAGAATTGGAACATGTACCAATTAGATGTCAAGAATGCTTTCTTGAATGGATGGATATCTGAAGAAGTCTACATGTCACAACCACCTGGCTATGAAGACCCCAAGAAGCTAAACTATGTTTGTAAATTGAAGAGGGCTCTATATGGTTTGAAGCAGGCACCTAGAGCATGGAATTACAGGTTGACAACCTATCTCCAAGACCAAGGATTTGTGATGAGCAAAGCTGACACTTCTCTATTCATAGAGAGAAGTAG
>CM035420.1:110097006-110102006 GCA_020310875.1 Ceratopteris richardii
TAGATAGATAGATAGATAGATAGATAGATAGATAGATAGATAGATAGATAGATAGATAGATAGATAGATAGATAGATAGATAGATAGATAGATAGATAGATAGATAGATAGATAGATAGATAGATAGATAGATAGATAGATAGATAGATAGATAGATAGATAGATAGATAGATAGATAGATAGATAGATAGATAGATAGATAGATAGATAGATAGATAGATAGATAGATAGATAGATAGATAGATAGATAGATAGATAGATAGATAGATAGATAGATAGATAGATAGATAGATAGATAGATAGATAGATAGATAGATAGATAGATAGATAGATAGATAGATAGATAGATAGATAGATAGATAGATAGATAGATAGATAGATAGATAGATAGATAGATAGATAGATAGATAGATAGATAGATAGATAGATAGATAGATAGATAGATAGATAGATAGATAGATAGATAGATAGATAGATAGATAGATAGATAGATAGATAGATAGATAGATAGATAGATATAGATATATAGATAGATAGATTGATCGATCCATCGATAGATAGATAGATTGATCGATCGATCGAGAGACAAACAGACAGACACATAGACAGAGAGATAGATAGATAGATAGATAGATAGATAGATAGATAGATAGATAGATAGATAGATAGATAGATAGATAGATAGATAGATAGATAGATAGATAGATAGATAGATAGATAGATAGATAGATAGATAGATAGATAGATAGATAGATAGATAGATAGATAGATAGATAGATAGATAGATAGATAGATAGATAGATAGATAGATAGATAGATAGATAGATAGATGGATAGATAGATAGATAGATAGATAGATAGATAGATAGATAGATAGATAGATAGATAGATAGATAGAAAGACAGACATACAGATAGACAGAGAGACAGATAGACATAGAGACAGACAGACAGACAGATAGATAGATAGATAGATAGATAGATAGATAGATAGATAGATAGATAGATAGATAGATAGATAGATAGATAGATAGATAGATAGATAGATAGATAGATAGATAGATAGATAGATAGATAGATAGATAGATAGATAGATAGATAGATAGATAGATAGTGTTGTGACTTCACTCACTAATTAGACATGAATATATGAAGATATATGAAGGAAAAAGAAAGACAAGGAGAAGTGAAGACAAAGCACTCAGAAAATTAAGCCTAAGTGAAGGGACAAATTCACTATTGTAATTTAGTGCAAAATTATCCGTCTAGTCTTGACATAGAACTTCAAAACTTACACATCAGAGTCTAGGAGTATGTAAATCAGATGTATATAAGCTAATTTGAGTTGAAAAATAGTAGTAGAACTCAATTTTGTAATCCTTGAGTGAATAGAGAAAAAGTCGGGTTTTTCTGAGAGAGATGTTGAGGATGAACTATTCAGTATATGAGAGTTTTCTGTGGCTATGAGCAGAATGAGGCCAAGCCATTTTGTACACATTCTCTCTGATAGTTAATACATGTTTGTGTAAAAGGAATTGACTGAATTCCTCTTGTACATTGAGTTCTAAGTGATTTCACATCAGTGTGTAAGTTAGTTGACAGTTACGAGTTTTCTGGCGCACTTTTCCCTGATCTTCTTAAGGTCAGATCTGATAGTACAGTGTAAAGCTTTTAATGAGCAACAGCTCATATTAAAGCTACTACCTTCAACTACAATTGGTCAAAAGATCTTTACGAAACGGGACGCATACTCGGAGAAATAAGTCTAACAGTGAAGGTATGTCAAATCGATGAAGTCATTTTTCAGATTTTAGACATAGTGCAAATGTTGGAGTAAATTCAAAAGAATTTGAAGTTATTACTTGAAAGTTTTGCTTAATATTTGTTGCTTAACATTAGCAAGAACTTCTATTAGCAAGTGATCAAAAGAATTTACAAAGATCAAGCTAATATAGATCAGATTTGAAGCTTGAAGAAAAGGCATAGATTTCTGAGAAGTAAATTTTTGAAATTTACTAAGTTCAGTGGTAAAGTTTTTCAAATTCAGAGTATTTCTAAGCTATTGATGGTTATGGAGGTATTCTAATACCACTTTAGCTTAGTTCTTGTGATGTTTCACACATCAACAAGTGGTATCAGAGCAGAAAGGTTCTTGTGAGTGAAAGGAGGAGCAGATACAAGAGGAATTGAAGAGTTCTCCATTAAAGAAGGTAAAAGCTGAGGTGTTCAACAACAAAAGACATCAGAGAAGTGCTTTGAAGCTATTCTCAAGGGTAAAGATCTACAAAAGGTACCATTCTTTAACTGTATACTCATAGATTGAAGCAGAAGAAAGAAGACTATGGCAGATCATGTATCTATTGACAAATTGGACAGAGATAATTATCCTGCTTGGGTAATGAGAATGGAAGCCTTACTTATGAGTAAGGATCTAATGATATATGTGACAGGTGAAGAAGAAAAGCCTAAATTTGAAGATGAGAGTCAACCAAGGAAAGAAGAACTAGAAGCTTTGAAGCTATGGCAGAAGAGAGATGCAAGTGCAAGGGCTTATATATATAACACTATCACAGATCATTTGTTACCACATATCAGAGGATTAGAAACAACTGAAGATATATGGAATGCTTTGGAAGATCACTTTCAGAACACTACTAAAGCTAGGAAACCTAGCTTATGGTCAGAGTTCACTACATTTAAGAAAAAGCAAAGTCAGAGCATTAGTGATTATGTCACTAAGATGAAGGACTTGGCAGATAGCCTTGGATCTATTGATGAGGATATTGAAGATCATAGGTTGATAGCACAATTGCTTGCCGGATTGAGAGGAGATGAAAGGTGGAAACCTTTTGTACTCTCAACTGAAATTTCATTAAATCATTATGTGCCAAAATTGAATCAATTACTTGGATTGATGCTCACATTTGAGCAAGACTTGAAGTCAGATGGAGATAAAGGATATAGTTCAGCTATGTATGCAAAGAATAAGAAGAAAAATGAGAAAGGTAAAGCAAAGGATGAAGAAGAGGTTTCTACTCAAGCAAATTATGCAAGATGAAGAGGTATTGGTAGAGGTAAAGGTCGAGGAAATGGAAAAGGTAGAGGTAATCAGAACAATAACAAGAACACATGCTGGATTTGTGGATTGAGCAATCATCTAGCATATGATTGTTGGCATAACCAACAAGGGTCAAATCAAAATCAAAGCAATAATGGCAGAGGAAGAGGTGGAAGATTTCAGAATCAATTTCAAAGAGGAAGACAGAATTCAAGAGGAGGTTTTGGTAGAGGTGGTGGAAGAAATTGGAATCAGAATCAGTCTTATAACACTACCTATTACAATTATGCAAATGATACACAGAGTGATAGTTATACAACATTGATTATGAATTCAATAAGTACATCAGAGAAGGAGGATCTCAAGGTATTCTATATTGACTCTGGTTGTTCAAATCATTTGTCAGGTAATATAGAACTGTTGTCAGAATTGGAAGAAGGCAATTCAAGTCATACAGTACAAACAGGTGACAATACAAAACATAATGTACATTCAATTGGAAAAGTGAAGTGCACGAGTGGAGCTGATTTGTTAATAAATGTTTTGTATGTTCCAACAATACCAAAGAATTTGATTAGTGTGGGACAAATAGTGGAAAAAGGTTTTCAAGTCAGATTTACAAATGAAGGGGTATTTGTTGAAGATCCAAAGGATGGATACAATCAAATTGTTTGTGGTAAGAAGGAAGGTAGAATTTTTACTCTCAAAGTGCAAGGGAATGTTGGTCAAGCCCTAATCACACATGGTGATGGAGTAATTACAGAGTTAGATCTCTGGCATAAGAGATTAGGACACTTCGGTGAAAGAGGAATTAAAACCATGGTGGAGAATCAATCTATAATAGGGCTACCAAATGTAAAAAGTCAACATATGATCTACAAGTGTGAAGCTTGTCAAATGGGAAAGGCACACAGATTATCATTTCAGAAGAAAGGTTTCAAGCATGATGGTTTGCTAGAGCTCATACATACAGATGTATGGGGACCAACAAAAGAAGGATCAATCAATGGGTCTAGGTATTATGTTCTTTTCATTGATGATGCTACAAGGTGGATAACCATTTATGTTCTAAAGGAAAGATCAGAAGTATTTGGAGCTTTCAAAAATTTTCATGTTTATGCAGAAAGAGTTACAGGTCAAAAGCTCAAGAGATTAAGGTCTGATGGAGGGGGAGAATACATCTCCCAAGAGTTCAATGATTATCTTTGGAATGCAGGTATCAAAAGAGAAATAACTTGCAGGTATACACCTCAACACAATGGGATGGCAGAAAGAAGGAATAGAACATTAGTTGAGTTTTCAAGAGAAATGTTAAAAGAAAAGAATTGCCCTAATTATCTTTGGGCTGAGGCTGTAAATATAGCTACATATCTTGTGAATAGGTTACCATGTGCAGCTCTAAATGGAATGACCCTTATGAAGCATGGTGGGGTAAAAAACCAACACTTGATCATTGTAAGGTGTTTGGATCAATTGCCTATGCTTATGTACCATCACAACTCAGACATAAGCTTGAACCAAAGGCTGAAAAATATGTATTTATTGGGTATGATGAAAAGCAGATGGGTTATAGGCTATGGAATCCTCTAACTAATCCTCTATGGGTTATTGTTTCCAGAGATGCGACATTTGATGAACAGAAGAGTTGGTATGTAGATAAAGATTGTAACCTTGAAACATTTTAAGAAGAGGTAAGAAGAAGTGAAAGAGGTTAATCACATATGCAGGTAGATGGAGATGAAGATCATATGCAAGCAAGCACATCTAGAGTTGGATCATATAGAAGAAATGAAGATGAACCAAGATTTGATCAAGAAGTATATCCAGATACACATGAAGAGTGTGAACCAAGAAGATCAACCAGAATGAGGAAACAACCTACAAGGTACTCTTATGATACTTCTTATTTGACTCACAAAAACTATGCTTACTTGATTAAGGAA
>CM035420.1:110107006-110124506 GCA_020310875.1 Ceratopteris richardii
CAAGTGACCAATTTTTGTCAAGGAAAAATCATAAACAAGAATATCTACATCATCCATTTTAAGAGTGGATGTGCTTTGAATATTCTTTTTCCTTTTTGAACCTGTTCGTTTAGTATCACACACCATTTCTAAGTTATATTTACCTGTGAATGCATTACTACTTTTAGTGTAATACCAATGCACCATCAAAGCCTCTATTCTTCTCTGATCAATATCTTTAGTTATCTCTAAAACCTTTGCAATCCAAAATGGTCTGATAGCCTCATCACCATCAGCAAGTACTGCAATAAGCGTTCCAACATTTATCTCTATTAAATTTCCTTGCCATCTTGCTTCTGCCTGTTTTGTCATCCTTGGGCCTACATAAATATTTCTTTCTGGTGGATGTATAAAACTTTGAAGTGCATGTGCATTACATGCTTGCGCCACATTCACGGATCTTTGTGTACAAAAATCCCATGTGAATGGAACATCAACTGGCCAGTGACCTGCAATTGTATACTGTATAATCTCTTCTTGATGATTGAAAAAGTCCTCCCACCAAGATACATCTTGATCTCCAGCATATTTTTTTGCACGCTCAATATGTCTCTTCTTTTCAATGAGTGCATGCATCCAGCTTTTACTTTGATCAACCACACTTCCACATCTTTCTGTATTGTTTTTATCTTCATATGGTGATTGTTTTGCACCATACACTGTTACAGTAGACAAATTAGGCACCTGCAATAAGAATCTACATCCCTCTTTAGGCTCCCACCCAAGAGAAGATGAATACTGCTTTGCAAATAAAAGGGTTATTTCATCAACCCTCCTCATCAAGAATACATGGTTGAAACTAATATTGTGCAATGGAGCCAAAACCTTAGCACTGTTATCAAGGCCCATTGAGCAAAAGTGCTTAAAGTCATAAATCTGTGTGAGGTGTTGAACTTCTGGTTTTGGAGTATATGCTTCTGAAATCAGCTCAGATAAAATCGGAAGAGTAAAAGCATTGTTACGTGCCAACTTCTTAGAGAAAGTACTGAACATTTGATCAATGTGATCATGAGTGTGGCCAACCAGAAGAAAATTTACCTTAACCTTCTGAAATACCTATTTTTCAACAAGCATGCTTAAATATCCAAAGACTGTAGAATTTTTATTCTCTCTTGCAGTATTATCTAGTTGCAAATATAGAGTTGGTGGCAAAAGACCCTTCCATGATTGCAAAACACGATGAATGACAGTAACTGTAAGGTTTGGATCATTATGCACATTCGGATATGTGAAGAAAACCTTGGACATTACAGTTCCATTGTATACCAAAGCACCAACCAAATGCATTTGCACAAGGACTTCATCTCCAATGTCCTTAGGGATGCGATAAAAATGTGGCAAACAAGTTTTTTTTTATCCATACCATCGATCAACAAACACATATAACGCTCCGGATTTCTGAGTGCCTTACTTCGATGATGAATTGCTTTCTTTCTCTCTAATGCTTGACTGTCACGATGGTTGTTAAGAAGGTTTTTAAAATTATGCTTTTCCTGTGGTGTTGTAGCCCCTTTTGCCATGTTTTTCAAAGTGGCGCAAACTGAACATTCACCCATTCTAACTTTACGAGGAATAGAAACATTGTTAAACTCTTCCTTCCATAATCGAGTAAAGTGACGATACAACACATACTTCTCATTTCTATTTTCCATGTCTTCTCTATATATTTGAAATACCTCTCGACGAGTAAAGTTATCTGACAAGTGCAACCTTCCAGTTGTAGGCATAACTTCACAATGCAAGCTAAAATAGTTCATCATCCAATTCATTGCATGACGTCCAACAGATCCTTTGGTCCCAACATGGAACGTATCCAAAATGAGATCCCCATTCAAAAACCCTTGTTGAACCCTATGTATTCTAAAATTTCCTACACCCATTGCAATTTTAAATGCAGCCCTACAGCATGGCATCCCTTGAGTAAAGAAATATTCAAAACCAACACGCATTACTGACATGTTATCCTCAATCATTTGCATGCAAGAAACAAGGTATATATCTTGCCTTTCACTATCTAAATGGAGGAATTTTTCTCTTATGTGCTTTAGTTTCTTCATTCCTAAATTATACAAACATTTCAAACCACAACAATGCTTCACAATATCCAATGCAATCTGTCTATCTGAAGTAAGAAATTTAAATCTTTTTCGACTTACTTCACGAGACCTTCTTTTAAATCATAGATTGAGCTTGCTTTGCTTTTTCGTTGCTCCATATGCACTTGATTCAGAAGGGAGATCAATGGTTGGATCAGATGGGAGATCAAGAGGTGCATTTGGTTGAGCAGCATTGCACTGTGAATTGGATAACTTAAATGACTCAACAGAAAACGTGGAATCATCAGCACGTTCTAAATCATAGGGATCATCACTTCTCTGGAAAGGCTCAAGTGAGAACAATGAATCAATATGAGCAGAGGAAGCTGATGCCCAAGCATCCACTGAAAAGATTGAGCTCATCTTCACTGAGTTCACAGAAGACTGAAGATGAATGACCTTTTTAAATAAGTAGAAATTTGAGATCAAGTGAAGATGTCACATCAAGAAGATATGAAATCAAAAGCTTATTAAAGTACATTAAATAACATTAAACATCAAATTACATCAAATCACTTAATTACTCAAATATACACTAATAAGGGAACCAAAGATTTGATTCACTTTTGATTCAAATGAGAAACACAGTTGATTTCTAACTACATATGAGTCATTGAGTCTAAGCATTGTGAATGAATCAAAATATATCCAAGTTGAGTTCCAACAGGAATATATAATAAAATTGTTTGGAGAAATTTTACAAGAAGAAATTTTACAACTGGAATATATCCAAGTTGCGTTCCAACTCGAATATGCTATGCCATTGAACACTATACAAGAAGAAATTTTACATTTCGTTAAGATTTCAAGGATTAGGTTTTATTGTGGTCTTGGCTAGATATCAAAGAGGTAGATGAAAGTATATTAAAAAAGAATTATGTGTAAAAGAGGTACACAAAATGTTTATTCATACATTGATTTTCCATTTCAACAATGTGTTACAAGATAAATGTGAATATGAACTAAAGTGTGGAGGATAACACTATAAAGATGTCATTAATCTCACAACTTAGACCTGATTTTCTCCCAAGCAACAGACTCTAAGAAAAAACTTCTACATGAGATTAGAAATCCTCATGTACATACCATATTGTTGCCATTGAAGCTTAATTTCCATGCAAATGTATATAAATAGTTGCAAGGTTCTGTACTTGAATGTTTATTCATACATTGATTTTCCATTTCAATAGTGAGTTACAAGATAAATGTGAATATGAACTAAAGTGAGGAGGGTAATACTATAAAGATGTCATTAGTCTCCCATAGTTAACACAACTTTGACTTGATTTTCTCCCAAGAAAGAGATTCTAAGAAAAAAATCTCTACATGAGTTTAGACATCCTCATGGACATACCATACTCTTGCCATTGAAATGTAATTTCTATGCAAATGTATATAAATAGTTGCAAGGGTCTATGAATATTTCATTAAAGTGGCTCTGAAATAGCCTATTTGTGTGGGTGCTATTCCCTGGTTAGATAAGTTGACAGATTTAGTTAGCAACTAGACTCATTCAGTTAGATCCAGTTAGTCTCTGGTTCAAGTTACCCAATTGCCTATAAATACCAGAGGAGGAGATCATTCGCATTTTCAAAATCCACGAGCAAGAGAGAGCAGCAGAGCACAAACAGCCATGGAGCACAGAGCTCAGCATACCAGCAAGCCAAGTCTGATGGAGAAGAAGAATGTTGGCAAAAGTACCAAGAGGTAGACAAAATAATACCATAAATAAAGATTCCAAAAAGATTCCCTCTGTATGTCTGTGAAAAAATCTGATTTCTAGGTATTTATTTTTCTTACCTCTAGAAATATGGATCCAAAGAATGTACAGCTCGATGCCTGGCATCGACTTTAAGGTGTAAGTCGATGCCAGGCATCGACTTAGGATTGCAAGTCGATGCCAGGCATCGACTTGGGCCCAAAAGTCGATGCCAAGCATCGACTTGCAGGCATCAACATGCACTGAAAAGTCGATGCCAGGCATCGACTTTAGGGTGCAAAGTCGATGCCAGGCATCGACTTTTGGGCCCTAGTCGATGCTTGGCATCGACTTTTGGGCCCAAGTCGATGCCTGGCATCGACTTTCACCCTCAAGTCGATGCCGGGCATCGACTTGCACACAAAGTCGATGCCTGGCATCGACTTGGGCCCAAAAGTCGATGCCTGGCATCGACCTGAAGCTCAAAATCGATGCCTGGCATGGACTTGGGCCTTTGAAAACCACATTTACGTTTGATATGATATTTCCAAGTGCCTTCAGGGATGCGGAGTACAAGGATGAAAGGCCCATCAAGAAGCTCAGAGTCACCATGGGCTGTGTTGACCAGCAACGTGACAAAGGCATTGGTCACCAAGCAAAACCAAAGAAAATTATTGCACCATTATCCTCTGAGAAGGCCAGCAACCCACTAGGAATATCCTCAGGTGGACAGAGTAGCATAAAACTTCCTGAGGAGGATCCAAGTATGAGGGAAAGGTCTAGGGAGACGGAGGTCATGAGGACAGATCGTCCACTTCGGGACATGACAAATCTAGAGTGGTGCCTTCAGTACGTTGAAGAGAAGAATGCAGTCCTCCTTTTGTTCGCAGGGGCTTATGGCAGAGGAAAGATCACGACAACACAAGGTTTTCAATATGGCCTTGTTTACAAACTAGATTATGAAGATGAAGATTCTGACAACCTACTTTTCTTGGTGGAGACATCGAAAGGATTAAGAAATGTCATATGCAAGATGGATTTCTTGTGCCCAAAGTGCTGTGTTCCAGAAGGGCTAGCTCAGATATGCAGAGACTCCGTGAATTTCATCAAAGACCTGATGCCATGGATCCAGGGCAATATCATGCCAACACAATAGAAGAAGACGATCCCTGTAAAGGCAAGGGGTAAGCAGAGCATGCAGAAAAAGCTCCAAAAGAAAAAGAAGATAATTTCAAAAGAGGAATTTTTTGACTCAAGCTCTAGCTTTGAGGACATTATTGTTGCACCTGGTGGAGAGCTTGCATCTGGTGTTCTTGGTACTGAGCAAAATAAGATGAGGGAGGACATAGCTAGAAGAAAAGTTGTGAAGAAGGGGCAGTTGTTCCACCTGCCAATCAATATCATCCACAGGCCACCCGTAGATCCAGTCACAGGGAGGAGGCCCCTTGAGATCAGGGAGCCACATAATTTGCACGTCCAGAATCTTAAGAAGAAAATGAAAATAAATCCTCATGCTACTGTTGTGCCATTCCTTGTCATGGTGGATCGGAATGAGTGCAGCTGTGTGGACGATTTCAATGAGGGTTCGTTTGAGGATTACACTTATTATGTGATTGGAGGTTCACACTCTGCAGAGGCTCGTAGACAGTTAGTGAAGGAGCACCCTACTACATTTTTCTTTAGGTATGCAGAGTGTAAGATATATGCTGGTCTTACAACTGAGGAAGCCAAGCTTCTTGCTTGGGATCACAACAACGACAATGACTACAGGCACAAAATGTCCTCCATAGAGAGAATTCGGTTCTTCCACCATGAATATGAAGATTGTCTTGTGAAGGAAGCTGGAAGAATACATCCCAATCTACGAAAGCAATGCCTTATTGAGGTTGGAATTGCATTGGATGAGAATAGAAAGTCTGATGCTTTGAGGAAGTATGATCCATGGTTTCAACTGGCATTCAGATCAGGTGAGATCTGGGATCTACAGGATAGAATTTTCACAATGTGGGAGAACAAGGAGGTCAAGGGCCAGAAGCAACGAAAGTCGAGGCCAGACCCACAAGTTGATCTGAAGGGAAAGGGAAGGAAAGTTGACCTTTCAATTGAAGAGGCTCCTAAGGACATACCCCATGGAGGGCCCTTCAAGGAATCAAGGATGATACATTGATCATATCAACTTTGTCAAGGGTAATCTCGAAGGAGTTAAGCCTGGAGGAGATGGTGACTGAGCTCAATAAGTATGTATGTTATTCTCAGATCCTTTTTCCCTCCTCCCATGCTTCTGGTCTAACTAAGTGTGGTACCCCTAGGCATGCAAGAGGACTGAAGAAGATAGAAGAGAAAGTCAAGCAATGGAAGGCAATTGTTTGTAACATGTAGGCTTGTGATACCTCTTTAAATAACGATTGCCGAGATCGGGAGAAAAGCTCTCAGATGCCTTGGGTTGTAGCTTCAGGGAGTGCTCTCTTCCATTACACGGGCATATTTGAGTTCTGTGCATCGTCGCTTTCACTTTGGGTGCCACCTCGGTCGATTTGTTTTACTACTCTCTTTCCCCCTCTCTCGGTCCTTCTCTTTCTCTCTTTCCCTCTTTCCCCCTCCTCTCTCTCTTTTCCCTTCTCTCGGTCTCTCTCCCCCTTCTCCCTTTTTTTTCTTTCTTTCTTCTTCTCTCTCTCTCTCTCCCCCTCCCGCTGCCCCGCACCCTCCCGCACCCCCCGCCCACCCTCCCTCCCCCTCTCTCTCTCTCTCTCTCTCTCTCTCTCTCTCTCTCTCTCTCTCTCTCTCTCTCTCTCTCTCTCTCTCTCTCTCTCTCTCTCTCTCTCTCTCTCTCTCTCTCTCTCTCTCTCTCTCTCTCTCTCTCTCCCTCCCTCCCTCCCTCCCTCCCTCCCGCACCCCCACCCACCCTCCCTCCCTCCCTCCCTCTCTCTCTCTCTCTCTCTCTCTCTCTCATCTCTCCTCTCTCTCTCTCTCTCTCTCTCTCTCTCTCTCTCTCTCTCTCTCTCTCTCTCTCTCTCTCTCTCTCTCTCTCTCTCTCTCTCTCTCTCTCTCTCTCTCTCTCTCTCTCCTCTCTCTCTCTCTCTCTCTCTCTCTCTCTCTCTCTCTCTCTCTCTCTCTCTCTCTCTCTCTCTCTCTCTCTCTCTCTCTCTCTCTCTCTCTCTCTCTCTCTCATCTCTCTCTCTCTCTCTCTCTCTCTCTCTCTCTCTCTCTCTCTCTCTCTCTCTCTCTCTCTCTCTCTCTCTCTCTCTCTCTCTCTCTCTCTCTCTCTCTCTCTCTCTCTCTCTCTCTCTCTCTCTCTCTCTCTCTCTCTCTCTCTCTCTCTCTCTCTCTCTCTCTCTCCCCTGCCCCCCCCGCCCCCCCAGCCCCCCCTTCCCCCCGCCCCCCCGCCCCCCCGCCCCCAGCCCCCCTTCCCCCCCCGCCCCCCCTTCCCCCCCGCCCCCCCGCCCACCAGCCCCCCCTTTCCCCCGCCCCCCGCCCCCCCTTCCCCCCGCCTCCCCCGCCCCCCCGCCCCCCCACCCCCCCGCCCCCCAGCCCCCCCTTCCCCCCGCCCCCCCCGCCCCCCCTTCCCCCCCCGCCCCCCCTTTCCCCCCCGCCCCCCCGCCCCCCAGCCCCCCCTTCCCCCCGCCCCCTAGCCCCCCCTTCCCCCCGCCCCCCCCCGCCCCCCCGCCCCCCCCGCCCGCATCCCCCGCAAGCTCTCCCTCCTCCTCCCCCCTAACCTCTTCCTCTCTCTCCCCCGCCCCCCCAGCCCCCCCCTTCCCCCCGCCCCCCCCCGCCCCCCCCCGCCCCCACGCCCCCCCCGCCCCCCCTTTCCCCCACCCCCCCCCGCCCCCCCCGCCCCCCCCGCCCCCCCGCCCCCCCGCCCCCCCGCGCCCCAGCCCCCCCTTCCCCCCCGCCCCCTCCGCCCCCCCGCCCCCTCCGCCCCCCCTTCCCCCCGCCCCCCGCCCGCACCCCCGCAAGCCTCTCCCTCCTCCTCCTCCCCCCTAACCTCTTCCTCTCTCTCCCCCGTAGCCTCTCCCTCCCCCTCCCCCGTAGCCACCACCTCACCCCCCCTCAGCCCTCCCCCTCACACACCCATACACATATACGCACGCACCCACACAATCACACACACCCACACATACACACCCACATACAGGCACCCTCACACACAGCACATGCACATATGCACACACACACACCCACATGCACACATTCACACACATACATGCACAAATAATCACTCACACACACATATACATATACTCACACTCACACACACACACACCCTCACCCTCTCGCACCCGTATAAATACACACGCATACCCTCACACACACATATATGCACACACACACCCACACCATCACACACCCACACACCCACACTCAATGAGTTTTGAGGCAATAACAGGTCTGTGATGCCCTTAGATGTTCTGGGCCGCACGCGCGCTACACTGATGAATTCAACGAGTTTACCACCTTGGCCGATAGGCTCGGGTAATCTTTTGAAATTTCATCATGATGGGGATAGATCACTACAATTATTGATCTTCAACGGGAAGCAATGCAGGCTGGCATCATTACTATCAGGGTGTCTGAAGCTCAAACCCAACCTTTACATGATGATATTGTTTCAAACGGCATCTGAGATGGCTCCAACATCAACATCGGAATCAACTATGAAAAGGCGAGTTGAATTTATGCCATGACCACAAAAGGATTGGTCTGAAATGGATGATCAGGAATGGATGCAGGGCCATGTCATCCAGCTTCATTTAAATTTCCCGGGAATACATCAGTGAGGAAATGACAAAACAACATAAAGTGAAAATCTCAGATGGCAGGTGAAAAGGTAAAAGTGAATTGATAAACAAATGTCACCGCCTACCATTCACGGTGACTACCTAATTTTGTGGATCCAATTCAAATCAAGAGGTATATTTGACCTACTCCCTAATTTTGGAAAATCAACCGGCGCGTGATCAGTGGACGTGAAGCAAGGCTCTCTTGGCCTATTGGGGCCTATAAAAACAATGGATTTGTGCTCATTAAGAACACAACAAAAAAAAAAAAATTTGGTGGATACCTCATTTCGGTTACACTATACGTACGGGCAGAAGTCCTCTCTTGCCTTGGTGGTTTCAATCCTATTGTAGGAGCTACTCTGTAGTGTGGATACAGAGGGTAGGCTTCTCAGTGGAGGGCTATGAGCACTATAGTGTAAGAGAGTGCCTTGGACTTTGTTTCTTTTCTGTGAGTCAGTATTGGTGTTAAGATCTATCCTCTTGAGCAATTTCTTCACCATTTGTTTTGATCTGTGTTTATCTGCATGGATTTTCACGAAGCTCTGAGCACTAGTTTTTGAGCATTTCCTTGTCAAACCTTGTAATCATCTGATTCGAATCAAGAAGTGTATGATCTTCCTTGGTCAATTGTTGTTCATATTTTTTTTGAAGTATACACCCTCTGTGCAATCCTTGTCATCTACCTGCTCACAGAAATGTTAAAGGGTATACTTCCCTAAAGAGAACCCCCCTTGAGTAGGCGACGTACTGGATGTGATAATCTTTAATCTCTATTTTTGTTAAAAGTAAATACCCCAGTACCTCCTCTACAGTTTGGCACGCCCGGTGGGACCTTTGCATTTCTGTGAGAGGTACTTTTTGCCCTATTACATTGGCAAGTAGGTACATGACCCATACACGAGCAGATAAGAAGTCTCTTCGTGTTCGGAGGAGTCTTAACAAGTTAACAATAACCAAGGCTAGTGAGTCTACCTCCCCTCTGCCTTCCCAAAATTTATCTATTGATTTGGGTATGACACCATTGTCAAAAGAGAGGTATAGGAGAACCCTAGACTTCTCCTCAGATACGTCCAAAGAAACACCAGTACAAATGGAGGACCTTTCTCATTTACTCTCTAGATTAAACATCAAAGTTCCTACCTTCAAGGGACAAGCTTATGAGGATGCGGATGATCATGTGAGGAGATTCATCGCTTTATGCCGTGGACGAGGTCTACAGAATAGAGAGGATGCAATGTTGGCACTTTTTCCATCTACATTGGAGGGTCTTGCAGATAAATGGTATAGTCAATATGTAGATGGCTATTTTACTACATGGGAGGCTCTGAAGGAGGCATTCTCACAGACATTCCGACCAAGTGATTCTTCGGAAAGAGCTCTAGATCAGCTAGAGAATTTGAAGCTAAGATCAGGTGAATCTTTTCATGAACTTCACACTAGAACAAAAGCGCTTGTTGCACGTCTGCCACATGCTCCAGGTGACTTTTTGGTTAAAAAGTGGATAGAGAAGGCTCTACCCAGGTCATCTCAGCAGAAGCTTCGTGAGTCTCTTAGATTGGATGCCACCCTCAATGATTTTGTTGTTGCGGCATCACGCATTGAAGAAGCAAGGCAACATTTTGAAGGGGATACACAACAAAAGTATGCTGCAGATCTGGATCCAATTGAGAAACTAAGGAGGGAACTGGAAGCATTGAAGATGCAACAAAATCAACAAGAAGAGAAGGTCTTGCCACCACTGCGTCGCACTGATGATGAAGTAGTTCAACTTCGCCGAGAATTAGAAGACTTGAAGACCACTCAGGATATAAGGAGACAAATCTGGTGTACAATCTGTAATAACAATGGACACTCCAATGCTAATTGCCCTATTAAGGTAAGCTGTCAATTTTGTGGAAAAGATGGTCATGAAGCAAGGGATTGCTACTACCTCAAGGGTACACAGCAGAGAGGTAACCCTCCGAATTTGGATTCATATTATGCTAGTACTTCAAATACATCTAATAGAGAGGAGAATAGGCCTGCAAAGCCTAGATACAATAGACCTTTGATGTGCTATCGTTGTGGTGAGTATGGTCACATGCAAAATAGGTGTTCTCTCCCAGAAGATGCACCCCCTTGTCAACATTGTCCAGAGGCCAAGGATCATTATACCAAAGATTGCCCAAGAGGTCGTCCTGCTCCAATTCATATGATCGCAGTCTCTCCACATGAAGAAGGAAAAACCACTCAGACTTATGCTGTTTTATCCTCTATAATGCCCATGATGACTAGAGCTAGGCAAGCAGCTACAACCCAGAGAGATGAACAACAAGGAATTCAGGATAAAGATGAAGAAAAGGAGTCTGGATGGAAGGACCAAGCACAAATTGAAGGAGCTTATAATAAAATGACTACTTCTCTAAAGAGCCAACCAACAAGTCTGCAAGAAAACACTCAGGAGGTAAACATTGAACAGATCTTGAAAGGTATTCATCACAAGGTTAGTCTATATGAACTTATAAGGATGGATTCAAAAATAAGAAGTCACTTACCGAAGATTATACACTCTACTCATTTGGTCCAATCACCTAGTATAGATGGTTTCATGGTTGATTTTCCCCCTGCACCCTTAGTAGACTACCAAAGTTCAGGATTATCAGTTTGTATAAAGGATGAAGCTCTTACAGGTTTGATCATAGATGGAGGCTCTGGTATCAATTTGATGCCAGATTTTACAATGAAGAAGCTAAATTTGAACCCCACCAAAATGGCACCATTTACAGTTACACTAGCAGATCAACATCGGGTTGTGCCTCTTGGCATTATTGAAAAGGTACGGATGATAGTACAGGGTTGCCATTTTGTGTTGGATTTTGTTGTTATTGCACTTCCACAGGAGACTTCCTATCCTTTGCTCCTGGGGAGACCTTGGCTGAGACAAGCAAAAGCTTTGCAAGATTGGGGGAAAAATAAACTATGGATTTCAACTAGCACCAATAGCCAACTGCAACTACACTTGGAAGAAGGATTTGATTCAGGAAAAACCACTGGATATACTGTGGATACTCAGGTAATGCCCTCTCTACCCCAAGAAGATGATACATTGTTAAATTGGATGATGGGAAGTGCAGAGTGTTGCACAGTGGAGATCAATGAAATTGAGGAAGAAGTTGCAGATAAGGAAATTACAGAAAAGGGAAATGAAGACCACAAGGTGTTGGAGAATGAACAATTGAAGGAAAATACAAGCTTTGAGGAGGCAACTGATATAAAAGTATCAGAGAAGGAAGATTATGAACCTAAGAGCAGAGAAGATCTTCCTTTTGCAGATATACCCCAAGGATGGATGAAAGAACATGTTGCAGAATATAAATTAAAATCCACTCCTGCATATAGTGGAGATGATTTCTCAAGCAAGACCAGTCCTGAAACATTGGTTCAAGAAGTAAATTTAGGGGATGAAGAGAACCCTCAAATGGTCCATTTGGCATCCTGGTTGTGGCATTATCCTCCCTTGCTACAGAAGGTAACTTCTTTGCTTTTCACTTATTAAAGTGTCTTCGCATGGTCCTACAAAGATCTAACAGGGATACCAGAAGAGCTTGGGTTACATCGGATACCCTTAGTTGAGGGAGCCGCGCCTGTAAGAAGTAGGCCATATCGACTCAATCCGAAGTATGCAGAGGCGGTAAAAGCAGAGATTACAAAACTAGAAGAGGCGGGTATAATTGTTCCAGTAGAACATTCCCGATGGCTTTCTTCTATGGTTATTAGTGGAAAAATAAGAGTATGTGTTGATTTTCGCGCTTTGAATAAAGTGACTATTCAAGATGGATTTCCTCAGCCTTTCACAAAGCAGGTGCTTGAGGAAGTAGCTGGTCACACTTTGTATAGTTTCTTGGATGGTTTTAGTGGCTACAACCAGATAGTAATTCACCCTGATGATAGGGACAAAACAGCCTTTGTTACTCCCTGGGGCACTTATGTCTATACTCGAATGGCTTTTGGTTTGAAGAATGCACCTGCTTCATTTAATAGAACGATGTATCTGATATTGGGCAAATGGTTAACAACCTTTCTACGCATTTTCATGGATGACTTTTCAGTATTTTCAGGTACAGATAGAAGAACAGCAGTGCAGGATTTCCATGACCATTTGGAAAATCTAAAAGAAATTTTTGAGCAATGTCTCAAAACAGGTTTGAAATTGAACCCGGATAAATGTCACTTTTTGGTCACTAAGGGCACTCTTCTTGGTCACATAGTATCTGCTGAAGGCATAACTGTTGACCATGCAAAGGTTATAGCTATTCTTTCCATGTCAATCCCACAAAGCCCAAAGGAAGTGCAAAGTTTCTTGGGCCATGCGGGGTATCACAGAAGATTCATTAGGATGTATTCAGAAATTGCTAAGCCCTTATCAAGGCTTACCAGTAAAAAAATCCCTTTCTCATGGAGTGCTGAAGCTGACAAAGCATTTTGTGAACTAAAGTTGAGGTTATGTACTGCTCCACTTTTAAGTGTTCCTAACTGGTCATTGGAATTTCATGTGCATACAGATGCTAATCTTCATGCTGTTGGTGCAGTTTTAGCTCAACCATCATCTCACAAAGTGGATAGACCTATCTCTTATGCAAGCAGACTGCTCAACCAAGCTGAAAGAAATTACAGTACAACGGAAAGAGAAGGTTTGGCTATCGTATTTGCTCTTCAGAAGTTCCGACATTATCTCCTTGGTGTACATTTCATTGTTATTTCTGATCATCAGCCCTTGAAGTATCTGATAAACAAGCCTAGAGTAGCAGGAAGGATTTGGAGATGGTTACTCTTGTTTCAAGAATTTAATTTTGATATTCATATTAAGCCAGGCAAAGAGCACTACATGGCAGATCAAGTGTCTAGGACGGCAATGAGCGAAAAGGCAACAGGTATTAATGATGAATTGGTGGATAGCAATCTTTTTCTAGTAGCAATTCGGACTGGTTGGTATGATGAAATTCTCCATGTTCTTACTACTGGAAAGATCCCTGAACATTTGACACCTGTAGAAAAGAGAAGATTGCTCCTGAAAACCAAAGCATATTCTCTTATAAATGGAAATTTATATAAATACTGTCAAGATGATATATTGAGAAGGTGTGTCTATCCAGAGGAGGTAAATCTTCTGCTAGAGGCTGCACACAGTGAAGGACATCTAAAAGGGGAAGAATTGGCTCATAGAATCATCCACAAAGGTTTATGGTGGCCTCATATTTTCAAGGATGCCATCAAGTTTGCAAAAGAATGCCACATCTGCCAGAGGTGTGCTCCCGCGCCAACCAGATTGAATTTCTAACCATTAGTCATATCTACCGGATGGCTTCCATTTGAACGATGGGGTCTTGATTTCATAGGGCCTATTAGCCCAACTGGTCAACCAGGAGGTAAAAAGTATATTTTGATGGCCACATGTTATGCCACTAAATGGATAGAGGCTAAAGCTATTGTGGACTGCACGGCTTTAACAGTAGCTAAATTTGTGTATAAACGTATTTTCTCAAGATTTGGTTGCCCACTGGAAATTACTAGTGATAGGGGCACACATTTTGTAAATCAATTGCTCCAGTTTATATTTGACAGGTACAAAATCTTCCATAAAAAGTCTTGTGCCTATTACCCAAGGGCAAATGGCCAAGCAGAGAGTTCCAATAAGATTTTGATTGGATTGCTTCGGAAATTAGCTTTTGACCATCAAAGCTCGTGGCCGCTAGCATTGATCGGTGCAATTTGGGCTTTCAGAACCACGAAAAGGGGAACCACAGGCGAGACTCCATTCCGTTTAGTATATGGAAAAGAGGCATTGGCCCCATTTGAGTTCATTATCAGAAAGGAAATAGGAATCAAAACCATTGGAATTGAACCCCCCATTCAAAGATTGGTGGCATTAGAAGAATACAGAGAAGGAGCAATGCAGAAACTTCTAGTAACACAAGAAGGGCGCAAGAGATTGCATGACAGGTATCTGAGATCCAATGAAGTTCAGGAAGGGTCTATGGTTTTAGTGCATCAGGTTCCACCAACTCAAACTAAATTGGCACCCAAGTGGATAGGACCTTATAAGGTAATCAAGGTATTGCCACATGGTGCAGTGCATCTGGAAGATCTGCAGGGTAAAAGGATTCCCCTGGTCAACATCTCCAGGGTGAAGAAGTATCTGAATTAGGTCAAAATGGAAGTATTCCACCCCTTGTACATACCGTGTTTCTTTACAGTAATTGCAGCATAACTAGATCTCTTTGAAATAAGTAGAATAAGGGAGAAATTGCACCAGGGACGGTGCAAAAGCTTGATGTGGGGGTCTGTGGTACCCCTAGGCATGCAGGAGGACTGAAGAAGATAGAAGAGAAAGTCAAGCAATGGAAGGCAATTGTTTGTAACATGTGGGCTTGTGATACCTCTTTAAATAACGATTGCCAAGATCGGGAGAAAAGCTCTCAGATGCCTTGGGCTGTAGCTTCAGGGAGTGCTCTGTTCCATTACACGGGCATATTTGAGTTTTGTGCATCGTCGCTTTCACTTTGGGTGCCACCTCGGTCGATTTGTTTTACTACTCTCTTTCCCCCTCTCTCGGTCCTTCTCTTTCTCTCTTTCCCTCTCTCCCCCTCCTCTCTCTCTTTTCCCTTCTCTCGGTCTCTCTCCCCCTTCTCCCTTTTTTTTCTTTCTTTCTTCTTCTCTCTCTCTCCCCCTGCCGCTGCCCCGCACCCCCCGCCCACCCTCCCTCCCTCCCTCCCTCTCTCTCTCTCTCTCTCTCTCTCTCTCTCTCTCTCTCTCTCTCTCTCTCTCTCTCTCTCTCTCTCTCTCTCTCTCTCTCTCTCTCTCTCTCTCTCTCTCTCTCTCTCTCTCTCTCTCTCTCTCTCTCTCTCTCCCTCCCTCCCTCCCTCCCTCCCGCACCCCCGCCACCCTCCCTCCCTCCCTCCCTCCTCTCTCTCTCTCTCTCTCTCTCTCTCTCTCTCTCTCTCTCTCTCTCTCTCTCTCTCTCTCTCTCTCTCTCTCTCTCTCTCTCTCTCTCTCTCTCTCTCTCTCTCTCTCTCTCTCTCTCTCTCTCTCTCTCTCTCTCTCTCTCTCTCTCCTCTCTCTCTCTCTCTCTCTCTCTCTCTCTCTCTCTCTCTCTCTCTCTCTCTCTCTCTCTCTCTCTCTCTCTCTCTCTCTCTCTCTCTCTCTCTCTCTCTCTCTCTCTCTCTCTCTCTCTCTCTCTCTCTCTCTCTCTCTCTCTCTCTCTCTCTCTCTCTCTCTCTCTCTCTCTCTCTCTCTCTCTCTCTCTCTCTCTCTCTCTCTCTCTCTCTCTCTCTCTCTCTCTCTCTCTCTCTCTCTCTCTCTCTCTCTCTCTCTCTCTCTCTCTCTCTCTCTCTCTCTCTCTCTCTCTCTCTCTCTCTCTCTCCCCCCCTCCCCCGCCCCCCCCGCCCCCCCGCCCCTCCCACCCCCCGCCCCTCCCACCCCCCCCGCCCCCCCACCCCCCCCGCCCCCCCAGCCCCCCCAGCCCCCCCTTCCCCCGCCCCCCCGCCCCCCTGCCCCCCACCCCCCCCTTCCCCCCCCGCCCCCCAGCCCCCCCTTCCCCCCCGCCCCCCCAACCCCCCCAGCCCCCCCTTTCCCCCGCCCCCCCAGCCCCCCCTTCCCCCCGCCCCCCCCGCCCCCCCCACCCCCCGCCCCCCCCGACCCCCCGCCCCCCAGCCCCCCCTTCCCCCCGCCCCCCCCCGCCCCCCCGCCCCCCCTTTCCCCACCGCCCCCGCCCCCCAGCCCCCCCTTCCCCCCCGCCCCCCCGCCGCGCCCCCCCAGCCCCCCCTTCCCCCCGCCCCCCAACCCCCCCTTCCCCCCCCCCCCCGCCCGCACCCCCCGCCCGCACCCCCCGCAAGCCTCTCCCTCCTCCTCCCCCCTAACCTCTTCCTCTCTCTCCCCCGCCCCCCAGCCCCCCCTTCCCCCCGCCCCCCCCCTTTCCCCCCGCCCCCCCCCGCCCCCCCTTTCCCCCCGCCCCCCCCCCCCGCCCCCACGCCCCCCCCCGCCCCCCCCCCCCGCTCCCCCGCCCCCCCCCCCGCCCCCCCGCTCCCCCGCCCCCCCCCGCCCCCCCGCTCCCCCGCCCCCCCCCGCCCCCCAGCCCCCCGTTCCCCCCCGTCCCCCCCGCCCCCCCTTCCCCCCCGCCCACACCCCCCGCAAGCCTCTCCCTCCTCCTCCCCCCTAACCTCTTCCTCTCTCTCCCCCGCAGCCTCTCCCTCCCCCTCCCCCGTAGCCACCACCTCACCCCCCGTCAACCCTCCCCCTCACACACCCATACACATATACGCATGCACCCACACAATCACACACACCCACACATACACACCCACATACAGGCACCCTCACACACAGCACATGCACATATGCACACACACACACCCACATGCACACATTCACACACATACATGCACAAATAATCACTCACACACACATATACATATACTCACACTCACACACACACACACCCTCACCCTCTCGCACCCGTATAAATACACACGCATACCCTCACACACACATATATGCACACACACACCCACACCATCACACACCCACCCACCCACACTCAATGAGTTTTGAGGCAATAACAGGTCTGTGATGCCCTTAGATGTTCTGGGCCGCACGCGTGCTACACTGATGAATTCAACGAGTTTACCACCTTGGCCGATAGGCTCGGGTAATCTTTTGAAATTTCATCATGATGGGGATAGATCACTGCAATTATTGATCTTCAACAGGAAGCAATGCAGGCTGGCATCATTACTATCAGGGTGTCTGAAGCTCAAACCCAACCTTTACATGGTGATATTGTTTCAAACGGCATCTGAGATGGCTCCAACATCAACATCGGAATCAACTATGAAAAGGCGAGTTGAATTTAT
>CM035420.1:110129506-110134506 GCA_020310875.1 Ceratopteris richardii
AGCAAGTACAAGAACTCTCAGAATGGAGCTTCCTACAAAGAGAAAGTGAAGTCCTAACAGGCTGCTACAGAAATGGAACACCCTTTGGAAAGGATAGGAGAGATATACAAGAGAATAAGAGCATCTATGAGAGCCTATGGCTCAATGACACATATGTATGCAGCACCACGACTTCCTAGAATCCACACACGCCTTGAATGAGCTTGGATGGTGTTTATATAGCCTTGGGAGCCTTCTATGACTCTTCATATGTCCTCCATGTCTCTTCACATGCCCTCCTTGTCTCTTCACTTGCCTTGTGACTTTGTCTCTTCATTGCAGTGGCTTTGGTGGTCCAATGCCTCCTTTTGGATAAGGTTGCACCTTCAACTTTGTACTTTGACTTTCCTAAGGTTCAAAAGCCTTCAAATGAAGTTATTTTATGAAAAACAAAACTTGAGCTTGCCCTAGAAATGCATATCTTTTAACACTCTCCCTCAAGCTCAAGTTTCTTTTGCATTTGAAGTTGGTTCCTTGAGTTGTATGGCTTGCTTCAGCTTGGAAAGCTTTCCAGCATCCAAGAACTTTGTTAGTAGATTAGCTACCTGGTCACTTGTACTTACATGATGAATATCCACTTCCTTTTCAAGCACCTTCTCCCTTATGAAATGATAGTGGACTTCGATGTGTTTGCTCCTTGCATGAAACATAGGGTTGTTTGCAAGATATATGCTTGATATATTATCTCCAAACAAAGGAACTGATCCAACCTGCACATTCAAGTCTTTCATTAGCTTTTTCATCCACATTATCTCACATGTAGCTTGGCCCAAGGCTCTATATTCAGCTTCGGTTGAAGACAAAGCAACCGTGGGTTGCTTGTTTGAACTCCATGATACACAATTGTTTCCTAGCATGATCACATAACCTGTGGTGCTTCTTCTATCATCTTTGGAGCCCGCCCAATCAGCATCCGCATATCCTTTGAGCTCTAATGATCCTCCATAAGCATAGAAAAGTCCTTGATTTATTGTACCTTTGATGTACCTAAGTATCCTCTTTGCTGCATTCAAATGATCATTAGTAGGAGCATGCATGTATTGAGAAAGTACTCCTACACTAAATGCCAAATCAGGTCTAGTTATGGTTCCATATATAAGTGAGCCTATTAGGCTCCTATAGGTATGAATATCCTCAAGTTCTTCTCCTTGGGTGGAGCTAAGTTTGGTATTTACATCCATTGGTTGCTTTAGTGGTTTGCATCCACTCATTCCAAACCTGTACAATACATCCAACAAATATTTTCTTTGCATCAAGTAGAGACCATCATTTTTGTACATAACCTCAATGCCCAAGAAGTATTTGAGGATTCCAAGATCTGAAATCTTGAATTCCTTCCCAAGTTTTGCCTTAATTTCTTTGATACCTGCATCATTATCACCTGTTATGATAAGATCATCAACATATATGCATATGTATATAGATTCTCCATCAACCCTTTTGAAGTAAAGTGAAGGATCTGAATCACTTGCAACATAACCACACTTCATTAGGTACTCAACCAATCTCTGATTCCATGCTCTAGGTGCTTGCTTGAGTCCATACAAAGCCTTCTTTAGTTTACATACAAAATCATGCTTCTTTTCATCTTCATAACCTATGGGTTGATACATATAAACCACTTCTTCCAAATTTCCATTAAGAAAAGCATTTTTAATGTCCAATTGATACATTCTCCATCTTTTAGAAGCAGCCACTGAAATCAAAGTCCTAATTGTATTCTTATTTGCAACAGGACTAAAAGTTTCTTCATAATCAAGCCCATATGTTTGTGTGTAGGCCTTAGCTACTAACCTTGCTTTGTACCTTGCTAAAGCTCCATCTGAATTCCTTTTGACTTTGTACACCCATTTGTTTGTGACTACCTTCATGCCTTCTTCTCTAGGTACCAATTCCCAAGTTTGGTTTTCCTTGAGAGCTTGAATCTCCTCATCCATAGCATCTCTCCATTCCTTGTGTTGGCTAGCTTCCTCATAGCTTGATGGTTCCTTATCTTTGATAACCTGTGTCATATAAGCATAATGCTTTGCAATAAAGCTATCATAAGTGAGCTTTTGAATAGGATGTTTTACCCTTTCTGACCTCCTTTCACTACCTGTGATTGGATATTTCTTCAATGTCCGTTTCTTTTGTACTTCAGGAGTTACAAATTCTTCAAATTCATCTTCATCTTCACTTGAATGAAAATCTCTTACCAAGTTACCTCCATTACCTCTATTGTGGCTACATTCTAATGTATGCTCTAAATCCTTTTGCTTTCCCTTCCATGATGATGAGCTTTGTGAAGGACTTGGCATACTTGGTCCACTCAATGTAGTGCTAACTTGCACTTGCTCTTCATGTACCTGATCTGCATGTACAAAGTCTTCTTCCTGCAAATCATTCACATCTCCATACCAAGGTTTTAACTCATCAAACACAACATCCCTTGACACTCTAAGATTTTTAGTGACCGGATTATAACACCTGTACCCCTTTTGCTCATTTGAGTAGCCAACAAAAATGCATTTTTCAGCCCTAGCATCAAGCTTACCTTCTCTTACTTCCTGTGGGACATGAACATAGCATATGCAACCAAAAATCCTTAAATGAGACAAATCTGGTTTCCTTTGATAGTATACCTCATCTGGAGTAAGATCATGAACTCCTGAAGTCGGTATCATGTTCACAATATATGCTGCTGTGGTTGCTGCATCCACCCAATATGAGAAAGGTACATTCATCTCATTCAACATGCATCTAGCTACCTCTGCAATTTGTCTATTCTTTCTTTCTGAGATACCATTTTGTTGAGGGGTATACCTGCATGTGTATTGCCTCCTTATGCCTTCATCTTCTAAGAACCTTGTGAACTCATTGGAGAAATATTCTCCCCCTCCATCTGACCTTAGGGTTTTACTCTCAACAAGTGCTTTGTACTTTTTGAATACTTCAAACACATCTGATTTTTGCTTGATTATATACAACCAAATTTTCCTTGAACAATCATCAATAAAGGTAACAAAGTACCTATTACCTGCATGTGAAGGTTCTCTTGAAGGTCCCCATACATCTGTATGCACTAAATCCAAAACCCTTGGAGAAACATACTTGCTTGACTTGAAAGGCAACCTAGTTTGCTTCCCAAATTGACAAGCTTCACATACCTCATGAAGATGTGATGTTGAGAAGTTTGGAAGCCCTTTGACCAATGCACTTTTCTCCATGTTCTTCAGCTTTTCAATGTTTACATGTCCTATCCTTTTATGCCACAAATCCAAATCTGCAATTCTTCTATTTCCTGAAGTGATGAACATTACCTTGTTGGGGTTTTGCTTGATATTGAGAGTAAACATCCTTCCATGCTTCTCTCCTTTTGCCACAAGCTGAAATCCATTCTTTGGATCCTCTATGAAGCAACCTTTGCTATTGAACTTCACTTGGTATCCTTTATCTACCATTTGACCAACAGAAACGAGATTCTTTGTAATAGTAGGGACATATAATACCTCGGATAGTGTCTTGCTCTTCTTGCCATCCTGAAATTTGACATCTCCAATGTGTTTGATCTCATGCTCGGTGTTGTCACCTGTCTCTACACATCCTCTTTGCTTTGGAGCCTGTAAATTGCAAAACATGTCCTCCCTACAAGACATATGATTGCTACAACCACTATCTATGTACCAAGTATCATCCTTCTCATGTTTACTATCCCCATATGCATGACTCATGGCAAGAACTTGACCAGTAGACTCATTTGAAGCATAGTTACCTTGAGCATTGTTCCTCCTTTGGTAGCATTCATTTGCCCAATGTCCTAGCTTCCCACAAATGAAGCATCCATTGCCTCTTGATCCTCTTCCTCTTCCTCTATTGTTCATGCCTCTACCTCTTCCATTTGAAGATGAGCCTTCATTTGAGTCCTCTTGGTTGTCACTTTGCTTGCTTTGGCTTTCCCTTCCTCTTCCTCTACCTCTTGATGATTTGCCTCTTCCTCTACCTGCATATAGCATTTGACCTTGGGCACCTCTGCCCTTGCTTCCACCTTGCAATATTTCTTCATTAACCATTAAAGTGTTCAATTGATCAAAATCAGGCATGTTTTCCCTAGCATACAATGAGGATATGAAGTTCCTCCACTTGTCATCATCTATAAGACCATTAAGTACAAATGCAACCATGTCATCATCATCAACTAAATGTCCTATGGCTGCCAATGAATCTCTAATACCTTTGGCTTTAATTATGTAATCATGTATGGATTGGTTACCTCCTTTCTTGAAGTTGTTGAGTTCATTTTTGAGTTGTACCTTCTTTGCCTTTGTGTTTGTGGTGAACATCTTCTCCAAATATTCCCACATCTCCTTGGTCGTTTCCATGCTTTGAATGTGACCTATCATTGTGTTGCTTACATGTTGAGATATCATAAACATAACACTTCTATTTCTTACCTCCCATTCTCTAATTTCTCTCCTTTCTTGGTCGGTAGGGTTAGTTGGATCCGCAGCAATTGGCTTGGCATCACCTCCATTGATTATGCCTCCTAAGTCCTTGCTCATGATGAAGTTTGTCATCCTAAACTTCCAAGGTTGAAAGTTGTCTTTGTCCAACTTCTCAATCTGGTTGGATACCTCTCCCATCCTCTTGAATCACCTAAAATTGAAATATGGTGTGGGATTACCTCCTTTGTTGAAAATGAAGTCCCTTTGTGTGATGAAGATGAAGCTCCCCCTTGGTTCCAAGTTTGCAACCTCCTTAAAGCTTTGAAAAGGCTTCAATGGTTGATTCCTTGGCTTTGCCTCCTTCTTTATACTCTCCTTGATGTCCACAAGGAGCTCTGATACCACTGTTGGAAGATTTCTCCTCCAAATGCACAACAAGAAGCTTGGACCCTTCCCAAGACCTATCTGCCCTCATACCAGTACTCACTAAAACTGGTATATCTCCCAATTCCCGACTCCAATCACAAAACCCTTTTAGCC
>CM035420.1:110152006-110387006 GCA_020310875.1 Ceratopteris richardii
GTTCTCTCTATCCAACTTCTCTATCTGAAGAGAATCTCCCATCCTTTCTTCTCTTGTGTATTGAATTCTTCAAACTTTATGAGTAATAGATGTACCTTTACTTCGAATGATACTCCTTTTGTCTTCCTTGATGTTGTATGGCCTCCTTCTCTAGCTTTGCTCTCAAACTTTCACCTTTTGAATCTTCAGATAATGAATTCTTTATGATTGCAGCAGTCGGAATCCTTCTTTCTTCAATTTTAATACTTCTTGCTCTGATACCACTGATGGAGAGTGTAAATCTCCAAACCAACAAGCTAATCTTGAAGTTAGAGCACCTCTATATCAAGAGTAACTCAAAACATTCACCAATTTGGAGGATTGATGATCAATTATAAAGATTTTGAACAAACTATGAAGAAGATGATTCTACAGAAAGTCTATTGCTTATATCTCTCTCATTGACTTATCAAATGTGTAAAGGTCTTGATAAAATTTTGCACAAGGTGTCATATATATTTTGCACACCTCCTCCAAGTTAAATCACGTCAAAAGAATCAGTAGAACTTGAGAAATGATCTCATCAATTTGCCTATGTCTAAAACAGTTCTTCTGAGAAGTCGATTCAGACACCTATAACTTCTAGCACTTGGCTCTCTCAAAGTAGAACCCATTTATGCAAATGCTTTTAGCCATAGATGGCTTACCTTCCAACTTAAATTTTGACTCCTCACTCATGCAAAACTTTAACATGTGCACTGAGAAATGATCAAATCTTTGACCATCCAGAATGCGCCTGTTTTAGAAAACAGTGAACACTTCTTCACATATGAATGTTCCTACTCATAATTCTCACTGCATGTTTACAATTTGAATCTCAAACTTTAACCATAGACTCAATAACTATGGAGTTAGACATCTACAAAAGGATTCTTGAAATGATCAAGCATAGAAGGAGAATGCACAGAAACATCGGGTGCAATTTTTCTTTCATTGAAAAAACTTCAATGTCTGCAGCAATCGGGGCCTCCAATGCTCTTATTTCACCTATATTGCACCTTTAGCTCTGATACCATAGTTGGAGACCTCTAAATCTGCAAACACTTGATCTGTACTAGTTTAAGAGCACCTCTATATCAGTTATAGACCAAACTTTACACAAATAATACCTTAATTCATCAAGGCATTCACTATCACTTCTCTGAGTGAAAATTTTTCTTCTTCAAGAAGTCTACTTCAAAGATTGACTTCATTACCTGCACATATCTTTAGATTTCTTCAATATAATGATATGCATACCTCCATGCCACCTTTGTGCAATCATATCAACCATTATTCCTTCAAAAGAGTCATTAAAACTTTAATTTGATCATTAAGATCAAAAGTATGTTAGAAAGTGTTCTCGTGAAACAATGACTTTGACATAGTCAACTTCTAAGGTTGATTTCTCACAATATAGATCCCATTTTGCTAAATGCTTTCAGCCATAGCTTCCTTATCTTCCAACTTAGATTTTGAATGCTCAGTCCTCAAAAACTTTACACTATACACTGAGATCTAAGCAACACACTCACATGCAAAAGTGCACAACTCTGAGAGGTCTATTTGCAAACTTCACATATACATGTTCTTATTGATCATACTCATAGAATGAAAGGAATTAGACCATGAAACTTTGAACATAGCTTCATTAGCTTCTAGATTAGATGTGTACAAAAGATTTCCTGATCCACATGATCAGGCTAAGAGAAATCAGAGAAAGACTCGATGCTAACTTCTAAAGATGACTCTCTACACATCTATCTCATAGACACTTGACTTCTAATGACTCTCTTTTTCATTTCTTTACATCATTGACTTATATACATATGATTCTAGAGTCATCTTGCATCTATTACTTATTCCTTATCATCCTAAGGATCATCTATATCCATTTTACAAAGATTCTCAACTAATAATGTACATATATGTACAAACCATATTTATGAGATCTCTTCACTTCCTCCAATGGCTTTTTGACTTCATTCTGATCCTTGACTTGCTTCAAGCTCATTATAATCATCAATTTGGGATTGCTTTGTTCCAACACTCATCAAGACTCTTTTCTGAACTGCTTGAATCTCCATCAACATCTTCAAAACTTGCACATGTTTTATGACCAACAGAAAGCTTTTCTTTACCTTTCTTGGATGTATTTGATGAATTTGTTGGCCTGAAATTTCCACGCAATCTTCCACTCCATGGATTTGAGTTGGAACTATTGCTTGATGATGCATCCAGTCCACTCAAAACTTGAGATTCTGCACCTGAGTTTTTAACATTTTCTTTGTGATTTGGTTCAAGATTCAGTCCTTCTTTGGCATTTGCATAGAAGCTTGACTTTTCATCGATAAATACCACATCTCTGCTCACCTTTACCTGTCGTGTGGGTGGGTTATAACATTTATATCCCTTTTGCTCAAGGGAGTATCCAATGAAGACATAGTTTCTGCTTTTGGATCAAGCTTCATCCTCAATTCATCTAGAACATGTACATATGCAATACAACAAAAAACATTTAGATGTGATAAGTTTGGATTTTTACTTGTAAACTTCTCTTCAGGTGTAACTTGATGTACAATAGTAGTCGGAGTTCTGATCATGATGTATACAGCAGTATGCACAGCTTCTACCCAATAACAATGAGGCATATTCTTCTTAGCCATCAAGGCTCTTACTATTTCTGCAATATGTCTATTTTTTCATTCAGCAATGCCATTATAGTGTGGTGTGTACCTGCATGAAAACTGATGTTGAATTCCATGATTTTTTAGAAAACTGCTAAACTCATTTGACATGTATCCACCTCCTCCATCAGATCTTAATGTCTAAATGTACTTCCATGTCTGCTTTTCCACCATAGCTTTAAAATTATGGAAGTGAGTGAACACCTCACTCTTCTCTTTCATGAAATATACCCATACTTTGTGTGTATGGTCATCAATGAAAGTAACATAAAACCTAAAACCGCCCATAGATATGGGCTTTGCTACACCCCAAACATCTGTATGTACTATTTCTAGTATGTTCTCACTAACATGCTTGTCATGTGGAAATGATGCTCTTGACTGTTTTTCAAATTGACATGCTCCACATACCTTTTGCATTTTTGCAACTGTGAAATTGGGTAGTCCATGGACAATCTCCTTTGACTGCATCAATTTCAGCTTTAGCGACTTTGCATGTCCAATCCATTTGTGCTACATCTCTATATCTGCAATAACTCTTGCACCTCTTGCAAACATGGTTGCATTCATTTCAAGAATCTTCACATTTAAGGTGAACATCCTACCCACGTTGTTTCCTTTTGCAACCAATCGTCCATCTTTCTTGTACTCTTCTACATATAATCCATCAGCATTGAACCTAATTTGTAATCCCTGGTCAACCATTTGTCCAACAGAAACCAGATTCTTTGTTATATTTGGAACATGCAGCACATCAGCAAGATGTTTTACCTTTCCATCCTCCATAGATAGTGCTATGTTTCCTGTATGGTCAATAGGATGTGATGTGTCATCACCTATTTCAACATATCCAAGAACTAGCAAATTTTGCAAAGTACTAAACCATTCTACATGATTGGTCATGTGATTTGAAGCACTTGAATCAACATACCAGACATTATCATTCGATTTTGAAACACCAGTAGACATCGTATTCATCATGTGATGTTGAACCATGAACAGCTTCTCAAAATCATCTGCACTTATGGATGCCTAGTTGTTTTGCTACCTTTTGTTATTTTGATTCTTCAACCTGCAATCACATTCAAAGTGTCCAGGTTTACCACAATTCCAGCATCCTTTAGTTTCATTAACTGAATCATTTCTTTGAAAATTTCTTTGACCTCTTTGGCTCCCCCTGCCTTGAAACTGTCCTCTTCCTCGTGCATGATTCTGTTATTGACCTTGTTCTTGGTTATTGTTTCCTCTTCCACTTCCAAAACCTCTGCCTCTTCCTCTATGAGAGTAGAATACTTGCTCACAATTGGGATTTCCTTCGGAGTTTGAATCCTCACCAAGATTCTTTTCTTCAATGATCAGCATGGATACCAAATCAGCAAAATTCAGAATATTTTCTCTAGTCTGTACAGAAGTTCTGAATTGCTTATATGCAACTCCTAAACCACAAAGGCATACTTCCACCTTATCATCATCATCTACATTCATGCCAATAGATGTAAGTGACTCACATATGCTTTTGATTTTTAGAGTGTAGTCACTTATCGACATGCCCTTCTTCTCCAATGTATGCAACTCATTCTTGAGTTGCAATTTCCGTGCCTTTGTATTGGTCTCATACAAACTCTTTGAAGCCTCTTTCGGAGTCTTGGCATCCTGTATGTGCCCAATCATGCTATCCTGAATGCTAACAGAGAGCCAGTATATTACCTTTCGTGCTCCTTCACCTCGACCAGGTCGAGATGGAACTTGATTTTATCCCATATCTCTTTCTCCTGACCGTCAATAATTTTCCCCTTGTTATTCCAACGGTCCGCAGGAAATTCAACCATGTTGAAGTCCCCACAAAGCAAAACATTGTGTGAGAGGGAGTCAAGGGAAGTCCAAGTGTCGATTCTATCCATCGCTCCATTAGGGGCATAAATTGAGACCACAATGAACTACTTAGGTGGCCCAAAAGGGGTAGCAATCCAACGATGATTCCGATCTTCACAAGTCGAGGTCAATCTGCTGGAGCAGAGATGACTAATACCAATTGCAGCACCCCCCACCCCCTAGGGTGCGAAGTGGAGAGCCAAAGGTGGTTCGGAGAAATGCGTTTAAGCCATTTTTGGAGATCCGCTGTGTTGATTTTAATCTCTTGTAAGCATATAAAGTGAGGGTTGAGGCACTTGTCTTTGAACCATTGACCTAGAATTTCCGCTCTTGAGGGGTCCAACAAACCCTTGGTGTTTAGCGAAGTGATTTTCATTATTGATGGTTGCCCTCTTTGAGGGGAGGGACCCGATCTTTTTTTTTCTTTTGATCTTCTTTTTTCCTCCCAACTTCTTGATTTAGGATCCTACTCTTGAGGGGGCTCTTCCAAGGCAAGCCGGACGATTGTTTCCCTTTAAGCTTTGACTTTTGTTGAGGTAAGCTTGGCATGCATGCCGGAAGAGTAGGGCCGAGAGAGAAGCTTTCACTGTCTTGGTTGTCTTCATTGCTAGTAGTGAAGCCATCCTCTTTGCTGGTGGTGTAACCTTCTTGGTTGTCTTCTTTGCTGGTAGAGCATCCAATGGAATTGTTAGCTGGGTCTTCTTTGTAAAGGTTATCCCCTGGGAGGTCGACCTCATTAATCTCCTTTTCTAAGTTGCAGTACATGTTATTCGAAGGAGCAATGGTCGTAACGTTCCTTGCTAATGATCTTTGAGGGCTGACTTTCCTCCTACATCTGACTTCGGTGAATCCTTCTAAATCCGTCTCTCCAACACGAGTGCCTTCTTCTTCCTCCATGAGAGGGGGATGCCCCGAGTGCCAACTTGAGGGAAAGAATCCAGGGCCACATTTGGTTTAAGCTTGTTTTTATTGGTATTTTGCTTCAGGGGGCAATCTTTGATCCTATGACCTTGGTGCCCACAATGGAAGCACGCATTGGGCAAATTCTTGTAGGTAATCTCCTATACCCAAAACTTACCATCGCCATACTTTACAGAGATCTTCGAGGGGAGGACCTAGTTCAAGTCCGTTTCAATGCAAATTTGAGGGTGCCATCGTGCATTGAAGGAGTATTGCGCACCCTCGTAGATTAATCCCCCAACATCCTCTCTTGAGGCGATTGGGCGACCGATCGGTGAAACGATTTCTCGAAGAAACCCATACAAGAAATACGAAAGATTGGGAAGCTCCACTGGCATAGCAGGTAATGAAGAGGCTTTGACTTGTTTGGAATAAAGTCTAGGGTCCACTTAAAAAGGCATAAAGTGGATCGGCCCATAAGGAAGGAGCCAGCTTGTAGAGCCAGGAAGGCCATCTCTTCATTCTCAAACACTAGCAATAGGTGATTCGCCGGCAGGAATTGACATTTGCACACAATTATACCACGTGGGAGCCATTCCTTCTGCAGCCAAGCTCTCACATTTTCTAGAGGGGGCCTAGGGCCAAATACTTGACCGATGAGACAAGTTTTCATCAGTTTTTCTTGCTTTTCCACCATAGACTCCTTGCACAGAGAGACCATTGGAGGTGCGGCGTCTGAGGGGACGGAGTCCACCTCGAGGGGGCACTGGGACTGGGGAGGAGCCACATTGCTTAAGACCGAAGAGGGAAAGAAGGAAGACATGGAAGGGGGAACCAAAAGCCCTCACACGATCAAAAGATTTGAAGACCACGAGCAAGCAAAGGATTAATGAAAAGCTCCCCTAAAGAGAAAGGAAATGAAACCCCCCAACAATCAAGAGTTTTCCCCCCAATCCTCGCGTGAAGAAAAAAGAGACGATGCTGAGGAAAGAAAACACCTTTTAATTTTTAACCCTTAGAAAGCTTCTTTTACCCTTGCTTTCTTTCTTTTTTCACAGACCTGCTTGTTTTCTTCCCTTAAAAACCTTTTGAGTAAACTCACTATTCTCATGCTTTGAAGTTCTTAATTTTTCTTTTTTTCTTAATTTTGTTTTTTTTTTCTTTCAGTTGCTATATCGAGGAAAGGAGACTCTTTTTCTTTAAAACCTACTTTAAACCAAAACAACGATAGGCCTAACACGAGGCTGCGGCCACGCACAAAACAAAGGGTTGGCCTAACACGAACGGTTGGCCTAACGTGAAGGTGCAAAAACCAATAAAACCGGGAGGAAAGTGCACACTCGCTATGTCACCACCACTTGGCCAATCGCGATGGCGATTGACCTGAGCCTAGTCACGATGCCGTGCACGCGAGCACAAAGCCTCGAGAAAACCGCCCCAAGGAAAGCCGTTGTGATGGGAGGAGAGGACCCTCTCGATGGGAAGAGTGCAGATTGTCGCTGTCGGAAAGATTTCAACCTTTCCGTTGATGACCAGAGAAAATGAAAACAATTTTATTGGTGAACTCAAACCTTTTATATCACTGTTGATCAGTTGTTCTGGATTGATGTAACTACTTTTGAAGTGTTTACAGGTACAAGAAATTATGAAGAACATATGTTCATATTAGGGTTTTCCCTAATTTCACATTTAATTGTTGGTGCAGACCAATCATCAATTGAATGTTTGGAAGATTAAAGAATGAAGGAAGATTCAATTCTTGAAGCTTGGAAGAAGGATACATTCAGAGGATATGAGAAATGTACATATATGTACATTAGTATAGTTATAGTTCACTTAGATCTTTGGTTAGTCATAGACTTGTACAAATTTCTCTATAAATACCTTGAAAATGTCGAGGCGTGTTATGAGAGCATATGAAAGAATAGATGAGTGAGCATAGAAGTCAAGAAAGGAGAAGTTAGATGTCATGAGACATGTGAAATGTTAGTTGAGTTTTCCTCTCATCACTCAACTGTAATTTTCTGAGTAATCAAGAAAATATTGCGCCCGATCTTTCTGTGTCTGCTCCGTCTGTGTTAGATCATTTGAGAAATCCTTTTGAGGATATCTAAGTTCATAGTTAATGATTCTATGACTTGAATTTCAGAGTCTAATTGTAAACAGGCTAGGAGAATTGTTAATAGGAACATTCATATGTGTTGAGTGTTCACAGTTCTCTGAAACAGGTGCAAATTTCAATCTTGATTTTTTGGTCTGTTCTCACTCCACAGTTTAAAGTTTTGTGCAAGCAAGCACTTAATCTTTAAGTTGGAAGGTAAGCTACTCGTGGCTAGAAGCATTTGCTTAAACGGGTTTTATACTGAGAGAATTGAAGTTAAGAAGTTAGGGGTGTCAAAATCGACTTCTCAGAAGTGCAGATTTAGACATAGGTAACTTGTGAAGTTGATTTCTCAAGTTATACTAAACCTTTTGAAGAAATTTAACTTGGAGGAGATGCGCAACTTCTAGGCAACACTCCATACAAAATTTCATAGAAAACTTTACATGTTTGATAGGTCAATGAGAAGAAATTGTGCAACAGACTTTCTGTGTTTTATCTTCTTCACAGAATTTTTCAACTTTTAATAATATGGAGATTGAACTTATAATTTGGTGAAGATTTTGACTTACTCTTGGTATAGAGGTGCTCTAATCATAAGAGTAGGTTATTCTTTTGGAGAGTAACACTCTCCATCATTAATGAGTGTTTTATATTTATACATGCAAGAAACATGGGTATATAACCCTACGATTTCATAAGTTCATATGATTTTATGTTAGTTGGGTTAAACAAAAGGGTCTCAAAAGGATTCTAATGGGTTAGTGTTAGGGTTTATTTAAGTGTTAATGGGCTCATGAGAGGGTTCAGAAGGGTTTTAAGGGGTTTTAGTGTGCAAGATGAGTGGGAATGAAAAATAGCCTTAGTTTAAAAGGTTGAAACAACTAATATTTAAGGAAATTAACATTGGTTAACTTATAAAATTAAAATATGGTCTAATTAGTTACCTTAATAGTATGTGTGAGTTTAAATATTAAGGTTCTACTTATTTGATTTCTTAACCTAAGCTTAAGTTAAATGCATTATTAAATTAAGAAAATTAGGCTAATTAAATTAAAATGAAAATGAAGTGGATAATTAATGAGTGGTGTATGTGAGTGGTATTTAAAGAGTGGTGTGAGTTAAGTGTGTAACTAAAGTGGTTAAAGTAAACAATTAAAGATGTGGTAGCTATTTGTGCAAAATAAAAGAATGGTTTAGATAATTTATGCATTTAAAGTGCAAAAAGTATGTGGTTAAAAGAATGGAACAAGTGAGTTATGTGAGAAAAGTTAATTTAAAGTATGATGGATAAATGTGGGTTAAAGAATGGATGAGAAATAAAGTAGAAACCAAAAGAGTGGTAAGCTGAGGATTTGTGTAAGTATATATATGTGTAATATGCTCTAGTTTTCTCTAATGTTTTTGCAGATATTCTTTTCTCTGTTTGTATGCTTATCTTTCTCTGTAGAAGTCGTAAGATCTTGCTTCTTTTCTTTGCATAACGGTAGCATATGTCACTAGAGAGAGAAGAATTCAATAGTTCACTCTGACGATGACAATGAGACTCTGGCTGTGTGAGGAAGTGGTTGAAGGATAGGTTTAGAGAGAGAATCGGTTGTAGCATACCGAATGAGAGGACAAGTTTTCAAAGAAAAGAGATTTGGTGCGCGCAGTTATTCTGTCAGAGATAGGAATGCGCATAGAGAGAGAGGAGAGCAGCATGGCGGCGTTCTCATCAGATTTTTCTGATTTTTTTTAGTAATTCTCCTCCAGTTTCCCTCCATTCTCCACGGTACCGTTCAGGCGCGTAGAGCACAAGCTGAGACAGAGGGAAAGTTAGAGAGAAATAGAGAGAGTGAGAGATGAGAGAGAAAAATTTACTCTTTCCTTATTTCTCCTTCAGGGATTTAGAGTGTGTCTGGCGGCGCTCCGGCTGACTACGCATAGATCAAAGCTGGAGATGATTTAGACTCTAGAGAGAGAGGATGATTGAGAGTCTACCCCACTTCTGACAGTTCTGAGGTCTACTGACTGCCGGACACACGACCATAGAGTCTGGTGCATCACGTTCAAAACAAAATCTGAGAGAGAGATCTGGCGGCTGACAGTTGCGTAGAGAAGTTTTAATAATTGTTTGATTTTGTTCCTCCCTTCACAGACTCTGCGCGCGGCAGCGCCGCAAAGAGAGAGAGAGAGAGAGAGAGAGAGAGAGAGAGAGAGAGAGAGAGAGAGAGAGAGAGAGAGAGAGAGAGAGAGAGAGAGAGAGAGAAAGAGAGAGAGAAAGAGATAGTTAAGAGAGAGAGAGAGAAAGAGTTAATTAGATAATTAGTTAATTATAGTTAAGTAATTTAAATTAAGTATTTAATATTGCATTGTTTAAATAATTACATCTATTTAGTTATATTATTACATTATTTTCATTAGATATAAGTAAGTTTATTAAGTTATTTAAGTGCAAATGTGCATTAATGTGTAGAAATACTAACTAAGTGTTTTGAGAGCATACATTTAAGGTCGATGCATGTGGTTCTCTGTATGCATACATGAGTTATTAGGTCTTTTATGTATTAGTATGAAATTTTAAATTATTGACATAAGCATAAGTGCATATGTATGTGCATATGCATGGGAATGTATATATGTCTGTAATTGAATGAATGAGCATAGGTTAATGCGTGCATTATTGTGTTCATTTGCATAGGATTAAGTGCTTGAGAACATGTTAGGATGCCTAAATTAAATGTTAGCATGTGCATGAATGTATGTTAGCATGCATGGGCATGTGTATGTTTTAATGTATGTGAAGAATGTCTTTTATGTTTCTTATTGATTTCTTGTTTGATTACTAATATGGCGAATGTTTTTGCAGAAACATTGAAGATTACAAGCAATTGAAGTGAAGTGAAGAGAATTGAAAAACATTGAAGAAGATTAAAAGAACAGTTGAATTGATGTGAAGTGAAATGAAGTGAAGTGAAGTTGAATTGATGTGAAGTGAAATGAAGTGAAGTGAAGTGACAGATTGATGACAAACCATTTACCTTATATCTCCTTTAGTTTTCATTTGAGCTATTGTTAGCCATATTTTACATTTATCTTGTATTAGAACTCAACTTTTAGCTTTAGCAAGAGCATTTTTGTCAAAACCTGATTTGATTAATTTATTATCTCTTTTAATGTCTTTAGAAGAGTCAAAAAGCAATGAAGTTAGAGTCTCATCTGAATCAACTCGTACTAATGAAAATTCCGATACTCCAACTGTTGAAAATTTCCCGCCAACTCTAGATAGACCAGAAAACTCTAGCGTAACTGATAATTTAGAAGAAGAAACCATTAAGGAGCGCTTAACAGAAGAGTCACTAGTTTTAATCTCATATCAGGAAGTTGTGTAAAAGGATCGATATGCTTGTTTATAGTTATTATTGAAATCTGATTTTCAAGTGTTGCTTTCTTGCGAGACGAAAAACTAAATACAAAAACACCTGAGCTTGCTCCAAGCACTCGGCGTGCGCCGTATTTTTTGGCGGTCGCCCTGATCCACCGACCACCGCTTTTGCACTGACAACTTGGTGAACCCGACATGAACAAACAGCATTGCGACTCAGGTACATCCGATGGGAAACAAATTCCAAGTATTTATATTTGAAATTTCTTGGCTTGCATATAATTAAACAAACATGACATCTAATGTAGAAACCCTTCTGCATGATATGGAAGCCCAATTAGTTTCTTCTATAGATTTAAAGCTTAATTCCAAGTTTGAGTCAAACTCATTTCTTTCAATCTTAACTACAGTAGTATTTGATTTTAATGCAAATTAAATTTGAATGAGCATATGGAAACATTAGCAAATCATGTAAACGAAATTTTAGCATTCAAAACTATTGGTCATGACATTGCAAGTTTAAAAGAGAACATTGAAAGGTTAAACAATCAAATACAAGAAAGTGCTACATGTGAATGCAAAGATAAATATCATGTACAAGTTCAAAGTAGATCTATATATTCTATTGACCAAAAACCTCTACCCGATCATAGAAGAGTCGTTCCTAGACCAAAGAGAACTGTAAGATGCTTTTGGTGTGACCAACTAGGTCATACTTATGGGAATTGTATGGCCTATGAGAAAGCATGTAGCCAACAATTGGTACTAGAAATTGAACAAAAAATATGTGATTATCAAACACAATTACCCTTGAGATTAAACTTACGTAGAGGGGGGATGATAGACTATTTTGATCAAACAAAATTGAGTCCTAAAACCAAACTTCAAAAACAATGGAAACCTAAGAGTCATGATGAGAAAAGTAATGTATGTCAATTACATTCTATGAACACCAAGATTGAGACTAAATGTGAATGCTTGGACAATGATCAAACATTTCTTAAACCTAAATCTATGAGTAACATTGATATTCAAATTACATCTAAGGATCAAGATACATTGAAAAAGATTAGGAAAGAAGAAGATGTCAGGATAAAAGATGATGAAAATGAACAATCAAATAATGGAAATGAAGACATATATGTGGATAAAACAGAACCTAAAGTCAAAGAAAATGACAATAAATGTGATCAAAATAAAACTGATAAAAGAATAGTACAAACATCTGAAGATGAAAATCTTCAAATTCAATTAGAACATGACAGGAAGATGGAAAAATGGGTACAAGACGCCATATGGAAGATTGAAAATAATATTAAAAACTCATCTAAAGTTAAGAAAAAGGATAAGAATTTAAGAGAATAGTTTTATTGTGATGGAATTGTTTATTGAAGAGAAAACTTTTCAAATTATTGTTATTGCTTGCTGTATATATGTTGGTTTCCTAAAGGTGAGAAACATATACCTACATTGTTTTGTTTTATGAAGTTTTATGCTTGGAAAAACTAGCTTATGATAAAGTTTTACATTATGCTTTGATGAACTTATGATTTTCTTTCTTTCACAAATAGGAAGAAATCTATTATGATGAACAATTATGAAGAACATTGTTATAATGAAATGATGAATATTTTGAAGAAAATGATTTTTGTTTACAACAATGATGATGGTATAATTTAAAAGAAAGAAATATACATGATTATGATTAATATGAAGAACATGAAAATATGATACAATATGATGATCATTATAGTGAAATACCATATGATGAGGAAGAGGAACTTTCATAATGCAGATATGAATTTTTCATTGATATCAAAATATGATGCTCATTTATAATAATACAAGTTAAAAATACTATGAACATTATGATTTTCCTTTAAAAAAATATAAATTTTGTTTCAAAGGTTGAGAAACCTAATGTGAAAATTATGAAGTTTTGTTGAAAAACCTATTTTAAAAAATAAGAATGCATTATTTTTTACAATTATAATCACTATGTTTTTTTTTTTATGATGAAATTTGTGTCATGTTGAAGATGAATCTGATAGAATCTATGAATTTATATCTGCAAGATAAATGATAATGAAGGTTACTTGTAGCTTCTACTTTATGAGTGCTTACAGGTTCTGAAGATGAATTGATCAAAGCAATTGAAGATGTTATGCCAAAAGTTCCGATGAACTTAAAGAGAGCATGAAGATGAAGTGCAGGAGATTGATGATAGTACATGAAGTTCAAAAATTCAAGCAATCAAAGCAATATTTGGATGAAAAGCAATATTGAAGAAGAATTCTATATTGATCAGGTGAAACAGTTCTAAACCTGATTAATGTTTAATGTTTTAAATTTATCCTTGCATTTCATTGTAGGATATGTACAAGTTTCAGATAGGTTAAGGAACTTCTTAAAATTATAAAAAGTAGAATTTACATTGAAGTAGGAACGTGCTTGAAAAGAAGATAGGGTTTAGAGACCTATGGCTGTCATATGAATAGTTGAAGGAACCCTTAACTTGCAACTCCTAGTAGAAATACGCTTGTTTCATATAGGTAAGCTTCCTTAAATCTGACCCATTTAGCTAAAGAGATCCTAGTTCTCGCTTTAGCTTACATCTAGATCCTTTGCTCTGATTAGAGGCTAAGCCTTTCCCCTTCATCAAAAAAGTTACGAAGAAAAATTGAAAGCAGTACATTAATGGTTGCTGCATATAAAAAAAAGGAAAAAATGACAAAAAGAAAAAAAAATATGATGAAAAAAGAGATGAAAGAAAAATCAAATCATTTCAATGAATCAGATGTGGTCTTGAAATAACTTCTGAATTGAAAAGCGGGATGTATAAGGCGGATGTATGCTAGAGGGGAGAGAGTTTTTTGTATCTTAACGGCAAATGATTAGGAGATGAGGATAGAAGGCTTATATAACATATGTTTTACTTATGAACAGAGTTAATAGAAGAGTTAGTACGAACACTATTTGAATGACTTCTTAGTAGTTTCCTTCTAAAACCTGTTTTCCAACTCATGCATTGAACGAAAAGGTTGAAATTCAAGCTTACATAATTTTAGAAGTTTTCTTTGCTATTTGAAGATGTACTAATGATAGAAGCATTTATTTATATACCGTCTATTTGAATTTGAGTCATGAATAAGTTTCAAAAGAATTTGATATTGCCTTCTATGATCTGCAGGTTTGGCCCATCGAGGACGATGTGCAGGATTGGTCGGTGCGAATGTCGGAAAGATTTCAACCTTTTCGTTGATGACCAGAGAAAATTAAAAAAAACTTATTGGTGAACTCAAACCTTTTATATCACTGTTGATCAGTTGTTCTGGATTGATGTAACTACTTTTGAAGTGTTTACAGGTACAAGAAATTATGAAGAACATATGTTCATATTAGGGTTTTCCCTAATTTCACATTTAATGAGTGTTTTATATTTATACATGCAAGAAACATGGGTATATAACTCTAGGATTTCATAAGTTCATATGATTTTATGTTAGTTGGGTTAAACAAAAGGGTCTCAAAAGGATTCTAATGGGTTATTGTTAGGGTTTATTTAAGTGTTAATGGGCTCATGAGAGGGTTCAGAAGGATTTTAAGGGGTTTTAGTGTGCAAGATAAGTGGGAATGAAGATTAGCCTTAGTTTAAAGTGTTGAAACAATTAATATTTAAGGAAATTAACATTGGTTAACTTATAAAATTAAAATATGGTCTAATTAGTTACCTTAATAGTGTGTGTGAGTTAAAATATTAACGTTCTACTTATTTAATTTCTTAACCTAAGCTTAAGTTAAATGCATTATTAAATTAAGAAAATTAGGATAATTAAATTAAAATGAAAATGAAGTGGATAATTAATGAGTGGTGTATGTGAGTGGTATTTAAAGAGTGGTGTGAGTTAAGTGTGTAACTAAAGTTGTTAAAGTAAACAATTAAAGATGTGGTAGCTATTTGTGCAAAATAACAGAATGGTTTAGATAATTTATGCATTTAAAGTTCAAAAAGTATGTGGTTAAAAGAATGGAACAAGTGAGTTATGTGACAAAAGTTAATTTAAAGTATGATAGATAAATGTGGGTTAAAGAATGGATGAGAAATAAAGTAGAAACCAAAAGAGTGGTAAGCTGAGGATCTGTGTAAGTATATATATGTGTAATGTGCTCTAGTTTTCTCTAATGTTTTTGCAGGTATTCTTTTCTCTCTTTGTATGCTTATCTTTCTCTCTAGATGTCGTAAGATTTTGCTTCTTTTCTTTGCATAACGGTAGCATATGCCACTAGAGAGAGAAGAATTCAATAGTTCACTCTGACGATGAAAATGAGACTCTGACTATGTGAGGAAGTGGTTGAAGGATAGGTTTAGAGAGAGAATCGGTTGTAGCATACTGACTGAGAGGACGAGTTTTCAGAGAAAAGAGATTTTGTGCACGCAGTTATTCTGTCAGAGATAGGAATGCGCATAGAGAGAGAGGAGAGTAGCATGGAGGCGTTCTCATGAGAGTTTTTTTATTTTTTTTATTAATTCTCCTCCAGTCTCCCTCCATTCTCCATGGTAGCGTTCAGGCGCGCAGAGCACGAGCTGAGAGAGAGGGAAAGTTAGAGAGAAATAGAGAGAGTGAGAGATGAGAGAGATAACTTTATTCTTTCCTTACTTCTCCTTCAGGGATTTAGAGTGTGTCTGGCGGCGCTCCGACTGACTACGCATAGATCAAACCTGGAGATGATTTAGACTCTAGAGAGAGAGGATGATTGAGAGTATGCCCCACTTCTGACAGTTCTGAGGTCTACTGACTGCCGGACACACGACCATAGAGTCTGGTGCATCACGTTCAAAACAAAATCTGAGAGAGAGATCTGGCGGCTGAGAGTTGCGCAGAGAAGTTTTAATAATTGTTTGATTTTGTTCCTCCCTTCACAGGCTCTGCGCGCGGCAGTGCCGCAAAGAGAGAAAGAGAGAGAGAGAGAGAGAGAGAGAGAGAGAGAGAGAGAGAGAGAAAGAGAGAGAGAAAGAGAGAGTAAGGAGAGAGAGAGAGAGAGAAAGAGTTAATTAGATAATTAGTTAATTAGAGTTAATTAATTTAAATTAAGTATCTAATATTGCATTGTTTAAATAATTACATCTATTTAGTTATATTATTACATTATTTCTATTAGATATAAGTAAGTTTACTAAGTTATTTAAGTGCAAATGTGCATTAATGTATAGAAATACTAACTAAGTGTTTTGCGAGCATACATTTAAGGTCGATGCATGTAGTTCTATGTATGCATACATGAGTTATTAAGTGTTTTATGTATTAGTATGAAATTTTAAATTATTGACATAAGCATAAGTGCATATGTATGTACATATGCATGGGAATGTATATATGTCTGTAAGTGAATGAATGAGCATAGGTTAATGCGTGCATTATTGTGTTCATTTGCATAGGATTAAGTGCTTGAGAACATGTTAGGATGCCTAAGTTAAATGTTAGCATGTGCATGAATGTATGTTAGCATGCATGGGCATGTGTATGTTTTAATGTATGTGAAGAATGTCTTTTATGTTTCTTATTGATTTCTTGTTAGATTACTAATATGGCGAATGTTTTTGCAGAAACATTGAAGATTACAAGCAATTCAAGTGAAGTGAAGAGAATTGAAAAACATTGAAGAAGATTAAAAGAATAGTTGAAGTGACGTGAAGTGAAATGAAGTGAAGTGAAGTGAAGTGAAGTGACAGATTGACGACAAACCATTTACCTTATATCTCCTTTAGTTTTCATTTGAGCTATTGTGAGCCATATTTTACATTTATCTTGTATTAGAACTGAACTTTTAGCTTTAGCAAGAGCATTTTTGTCAAAACCTGATTTGATTAATTTATTATCTCTTTTAATGTCTTTAGAAGAGTCGAAAAGCAATGAAGTTAGAGTCTCATCTGAATCAACTCGTACTAATGAAAATTTCGATAGTCCAACTGTTGAAACTTTCCCGCCAACTCTAGATAAACTAGAAAACTCTAGCGTAACTGATAATTTAGAAGAAGAAACCATTAAGGAGCGCTTAATAGAAGAGTCAGAAGTTTTAATCTCATATCAGGAAGTTGTGTAAAAGGATCGATATGCTTGTTTATAGTTATTATTGAAATCTGATTTTCAAGTGTTTCTTTCTTGCGAGAGGAAAAACTAAATACAAAAACACCTGAGCTTGCTCCAAGCACCCAACGTGCACCGTATTTTTTGGCGGTCGCCCTGATCCACCGACTGTCAGTTTTGCGCCGACAACTTGGTGAACCGGACGTGAACAAACAACATTGCGACTCAGATACATCCGACGGGAAACAAATTCCAGGTATTTATATTTGAAATTTCCTGGCTTGCATATAATAAAACGAACATGACATCTAATCTAGAAACCCTTCTGCATGATATGGAAGCACGATTAGTTTCCTCTATAGATTTAAAGCTTAATTCCAAGTTTGAGTCCTTAAACTCATTTCTTTCAATCTTAACTATAGTAGTATCTGATTTTAATGCAAATCTTAAATCAATAGATACTCAATTTGTTGACGAGTTTAGGAATTTAGAAGGAATTCTTCATTATGAACTGTCAAATTTGAATGAGCATATGGAAACATTAGCAAATCATGTAAACAAAATTTTAGCATTCAAAACTATTGGTCATGACATTGCAAGTTTAAAAGAGAACATTGAAAGGTTAAACAATCAAATACAAGAAGGTGCTACATGTGAATGCAAAGATAAATATCATGTACAAGTTCAAAGTAGATCTGTATATTCTATTGACCAAAAACCTCTACCCGATCATAGAAGAGTCGTTCTTAGACCAAAGAGAACTGTAAGATGCTTCTGGTGTGACCAACTAGGTCATACTTATGGGAATTGTATGGCCTATGAGAAAGCATGTAGCCAACAATTGGTACTAGAAATTGAACAGAAAATATGTGATTATCAAACACAATTACCCTTGAGATTAAACTTAGGTAGAGGGGGGATGATAGACTATTTTGATCAAACAAAATTGAGTCCTAAAACCAAACTTCAAAAACAATGGAAACCTAAGAGTCATGATGAGAAAAGTAATGTATGTCAATTACATTCTATGAACACCAAGATTGAGACTAAATGTGAATGCTTGGACAATGATCAAACATTTCTTAAACCTAAATCTATGAGTAACATTGATATTCAAATTACATCTAAGGATCAAGATACATTGAAAAAGATTAGGAAAGAAGAAGATGTCTGGATAAAAGATGATGAAAATGAACATTCAATTAATGGAAATGAAGACATATATGTGGATAAAACAGAACCTAAAGTCAAAGAAAATGACAATAAATGTGATCAAAATAAAACTGATAAAAGAATAGTACAAACATCTGAAGATGAAAATCTTCAAATTCAATTAGAACATGACAAGAAGATGCAAAAATGGATACAAGAAGCCATATGGAAGATTGAAAATAATATTAAAAACTCATCTAAAGTTAAGAAAAAGGAGAAGAATTTAAGAGAATAGTTTTATTGTGATGGAATAGTTTATTGAAGAGAAAACTTTTCAAATTATTGTTATTGCTTGCTGTATATATGTTGTTTTCCTAAAGTTGAGAAACATATACCTACATTGTTTTGTTTTATGAAGTTTTATGCTTGGAAAAACTAGCTTATGATAAAGTTTTACATTATGCTTTGATGATCTTATGATTTTCTTTCTTTCACAAATAGGAAGAAATCTATTATGATGAACAATTATGAAGAACATTGTTATAATGAAATGATGAATATTTTGAAGAAAATGATTTTTGTTTACAACAATGATGATGGTATAATTTAAAAGAAAGAAATATACATGATTATGATTAATATGAAGAACATGAAAATATGATACAATATGATGATGATTATAGTGACATACCATATGATGAGGAAGAGGAAATTTCATAATGCAGATATGAATTTTTCATTGATATCAAAGTATGATGCTCATTTATAATAATACAAGTTAAAAATACTATGAACATTATGATTTTCCTTTAAAAAAATATGAATTTTGTTTCAAAGGTTGAAAAACCTAATGTGAAAATTATGAATTTTTGTTGAAAAACCTATTTTAAAAAATAAGAATGCATTTTTTTTTACAATTATAATAACTACAATTTTTATTTTTTAATGATGAAATTTTTTGTCGTGATGAAGATGAATCTGATAGAATCTATGAATTTATATATGCAAGATAAATGATAATGAAGGTTACTTGTAGCTTCTACTTTATGAGTGCTTACAGGTTCTGAAGATGAATTGATCAAAGCAATTGAAGATGTTATGCCAAAAGTTCCGATGAACTTAAAGAGACCATGAAGATGAAGTGCAGGAGATTGATGATAGTACATGAAGTTCAAAAATTCAAGCAATCAAAGCAATATTTGGATAAAAAGCAATATTGAAGAAGAATTCTATGTTGATCAGGTGAAACAATTCTAAACCTGATTAATGTTTAATGTTTTAAATTTATCCTTGCATTTCATGATAGGATATGTACAATCTTCAGATAGGTTAAGGAACTTCTTAAAATTATAAAAAGTAGAATTTACGCTGAAGTAGGAACATGCTTGAAAAGAAGATAGGGTTTAGAGACCTATGGCTGTCATATGAATAGTTGAAGGAACCCTTAACTTGCAACTCCTAGTAGAAGTAGGCTTGTTTTATATTGGTAAGATTCCTTAAATCTGACCCATTTAGCTAAAGAGATCCTAGTTCTCGCTTTAGCTTACATCTAGATCCTTTGCTCTAATTAGGGGTTAAGCCTTTCCCGTTCATCAAAAAAAATGCGAAGAAAAATTGAAAGCAGTACATAAATGGTTGCTGCATATAAAAAAAAGGAAAAAATGACAAAAAGAAAAAAAAATATGATGAAAAAAGAGATGAAAGAAAAATCAAATCATTTCAATGAATCAAATGTAGTCTTGAAATCACTTCTGAATTAAAAAGCAGGCTATATAAGGCGGATGTATGCTAGAGGGGAGTGAGTGTTTTGTATCTTAATGGCAAATGATTAGGAGATGAGGATAGAAGGCTTATATAACATATGTTTTACTTATGAACAAAGTTAATAGAAGAGTTAGTACAAACACTATTTGAATGACTTCTATAGTTTCCTTCTAAAACCTGTTTTCCAACTCATGCATTGAAGGAAAAAGGTTGAAATTCAAGCTTACATAATTTTATAAGTTTTCTTTGCTATTTGAAGATGTACTAATGATAGAAGCATTTATTTATATACCGTCTATTTGAATTTGAGTCATGAATAAGTTTCAAAAGAATTTGATATTGCCTTCTATGATCTGCAGGTTTGGCCCATCGAGGACGATCTGTAGTATTGGCCGGGGCGAATGTCAGAAAGATTTCAACCTTTCCGTTGATGACCAGAGAAAATGAAAACAATTTTATTGGTGAACTGAAACCTTTTATATCACTGTTGATCAGTTGTTCTGGATTGATGTAACTACTTTTAAAGTGTTTACAGCTACAAGAAATTATGAAAAACATATGTTCATATTAGGGTTTTCCCTTATTTCACATTTAATGAGTGTTTTATATTTATACATGCAAGAAACATGGGTATATAACCCTAGGATTTCATAAGTTCATATGATTTTATGTTAGTTGGGTTAAACAAAAGGGTCTCAAAAGGATTCTAATGGGTTATTGTTAGGGTTTATTTAAGTGTTAATGGGCTCATGAGAGGGTTCAAAAGGGTTTTAAGGGGTTTTAGTGTGCAAGATGAGTGGGAATGAAGATTAGCCTTAGTTTAAAGGGTTGAAACAATTAATATTTAAGGAAATTAACATTGTGTCACTCTAGCACAATGGTGAGTACCAACGTGAGGAGATACACCTCATAAATGTCAATCTGTGAAGACGAGAGGACCGGTATGAAGACCGTGAGCACGTGATGACACAAGTGCGTGAGTAAAAGCACACAAGCATGCAGACACATACACACACGCGCATAAAGTAAGAGCAAAGAGCGGAACAATGGAAGATCTTAGATTACACAAGAGATCTCTTACAAAGCTGAAAACTACAACAAGCTAACCTCAAAAATGAGCTCTCCAGCCCTTTTTATAGTTTTTGAGTGGTTTTGGCCCTATCCAGACCTAGTGTCCGGCCTAGTTAAAAAATAGGTTCCAGGGCTTATTTGGGAGCTCAAATGGAGTCTAAAAATTATGAAAATTGGTAGGATGGTAGCTCTAATACTCCTCAAGCTCGAGGATTCCTCGGTTTGAACAAAATAGAGTTACAAAAATGGAAAATGGTATTTACAATGGTTTTTAGTGATAATAATCACTATTTTTATAGGGATTTCATCTGAAAATTTGACAGGTGCTTCTTGGAGTCCCTACTTGCTCCTTCTTCTTGTGTGTCCACTTCCTTGATGCGCTTCCGTGCTTTGTCCTTGACCTTGAGCTTCAACACTCCCCCCCTTCGTGAGTCTGTCGTCCCTGACAGACCCTTGTTGTCGTGGTTGTTCCATGTAGTACATTGAGAGGTAGTGTTCGCTACGTTCATCAAGAGCGATCCATTTGCCCAATGTAGCCTGGTCGTTTGTCTAGTTCTTTACTTTGCCACTGCTAGATCTTGCAGTTTGTAGTTCCTTTGTATTTACTACTAGTTGCTCAAAGGAGGTGTTCAATGTTGATTATGAGCAACTATCAATGGTGGATGGCTCCCTTGTTTTTGTAGTGGTCACCGTGATGTCCTCTGATTCTTCCAAAGATGGCTTTCATAGTTTTCATGCCAAGTACTTGTAACCCATAATGGATGATGGGTAAGTGCTTTAGTGCGTGGGTTGAACAAAATATGTGCCTTGTGCATGGCCTTGTAATGTGGCCCTACGTATGCGTACTTGGAAAATGCATGGCAAGAAGTATGGTGCAAGAGACTGGGTCTTGAGCTAAGTGCTCAAGGGTATGCTGACGAAGAGGTTTCCTAATCGATCATGGTTATAGTGTTGTTGAAGCATACATGTCTTACCATGGTGAAGGGTCCGTTGATCTTCATCTCTTCATGTTGTAGTTCCATCATGGTGTTTGACCATCGGCTTGTCCTTTTTGTTGATGGATGTCCTTGCTGAAAGTTCACTGATGAGCATTTTCAAGCATAGTCCTCTTCTTTGCCCCTTTTTTTTTTTTTGCACACGATGGCATCAAACAAGAAGAAAAGAGGTTAGTATCAATAACATATTTTGCATGTGAAAATTGTGTCTCATGTGCCTGGGATTTCTCAATTGTGTCTATGCACGGCCATGTAAGGTGGCCCTATCTTGATGCATACTTTGGAAATGCATGACCTAAATGGTGCAAACGACTGGGTTATGCCAAAGGCACATGGTTGCTGCTGGTCGAGGCTTTTGATGTTACTTGCATACTTGATGAATTCTTTGATTGGAGGTGTCTATTGGATCTCGAAATGATGTAATCCTCCGGATTGGACCCCATTTTGGAATAGGGTTTGGTGCTGTAGAGATCACCTCAGGCCACGTCATCTTTGGATGCTTTCCAAACTTTGGTATCCCGTGTCGTTGGCCTTTTGGTTCTGTGGATGTTGTTGGTGCTTTTGGCTTCCAAACCCATATCCTTGATGATTGCCTGCTTTCTTTCCCAGAAGGGTCAAGTTTATCTTCGTTTGTTCTTTGTGTTTTGTTCTTACCCTTTGCTTTCCTTGGCTTCTTTGTTGAGACCTTTTGCCTGATGGGGAGCATAGGCCGTTGTGTATGTAAGAGATTCTTTGGTACCCACATCTGTAATCGCCCGTGTTGAGCTGTAGCTAATTTTTTAGGCACCCAAATTTGTACCTGATTGTGGTCGGCCTTCATTGATAACTTCGGTACCCAAATTTGTTGGAGTCTTCGTGCTTGAGCCTGTCGTGGGTGCTTGGCCCTTCTGTTGTCATGGTCGATCTGGTTGGGTGGGAGTCTTTGAGGCAACATCGATGGTTGTACTCCTTTCTTTACCCAGATCTGTGTCATGCCCAACACTTCTTTCCTCTTGAAGGCCCTTTGTCTATTTGATAGACTGGCTGTCTTGCACTGTTTTGCTTGCTTCTGAAGTCGAACTACCGTAGATGCTTTACTCTTTGAAAAAAAAGAAGAAGGTTCATCTTGCCTTTGCGACTGTCCTTCCGTGATTGCGTCCGTCTGGATCATAGAGCTTTTAACATCTACAACATCTTGTTCGAGAAGATTAGCCTCAGAGAAACAAAGAGAGTGTGTGATGTCAGTGTCAGTGGGCATGCGATTCTCCAATTCTAATGTAATGCATTGACTATATACCCAAACTTGAAGAAGTTGACTTCTTAGGTTCAAGTTGACAGCATGATCGTAAATCCAATCTTGACCGAAGACAAGTGGCTCTGTGAGGTCCTCATCATGACACACTAGCATTTTTACTTTTATTGGAACATCTTGAAGGTAGATGGGAAGTTCCACCTCTCCCAAACAAGGGTTTCCACACCTCCCAATCCTATGAGATAGGCTTCTATGGGCTTGATGTCCAATTGCAGGTCTTGGCAGTATGAAAGTCGAACTGCACTAGTTGCTGCACCTGAATCAACTAATGCTCTAACGGTCTTTACACTCTTTCCTTGTCCTACCTCTATAGTCACAAAGGGCGGTCGATCAATTATTTGAGAAGTAGTTATGCCCGATTTTTGGCACATGTCCATGTGATATTTTGGAGCTTTTGTGTTGATATCTAGGCCTAGCTGCCGTAGCTTATTTCTTCTGATGCGCTCTCTCACCTCTGCTTGTGCTTCTTCTCTAACCCTTAATTCCTCTTCTTTTCGCTTCTTAGCAGTGTTGAGTCTCATGAGCATTTCCTCTGTAAGAGGTTCTTGATATAACTTGACTCGGCATCCACTAATATAGTTTGGTAGGATATCACCTTCTAAAGTGGCCAATTGAACTGCACCGCTAGTGGAGAGTCTATTAATGATCATGGGTCCATATCCTTGTTTCTCCAATTTGCGGGCATGTTGCTTTAGCGTATAAACCGGCACTAGATCTCCTTCCTTCAATCCTTTATCCTTTACATGGGCATCAAAGTATGCCTTTTGCCTTTTCTTTGCAGCATAAATGCCTGCTGCTGCCCGTAGCCTCGTCTCACCTAAGCGTTCTAGATCAAAGATCCTGGAAGATAACTCATGTCCATTCCACTCATGCTCTTGTGCTACTTTCAAGGCTGGGATTAGGAAGTCCAATGGTAGCACGGCATTCTATCCAAAGACCATCTGAAATGGGGTAGCATTGAGTACTGTTTTGTAGGCAACTCGGTATGCCCAAACAGCATGATGAAGTTGTTTGTCCCAATCAGAGCGTTTATTATTTACAAGTTTCGTCAATACGTTACATAGGATCTTATTCGTGCTCTCGGCTTGTCTGTTAGCTTGTGGGTGATAGCGGGCAGACTTCTTATGTGTTGGAACATCAAGCTTACACTATGCTTGAGGTGGATTTGATCTACATCAAAGGCTATCGCGTCGAAAGAATATCCGTTGGAGAGTTCTTTTTCATATGCTCATTTATTGTATTTTTTGAGAATATTTTGATGGCTCATTTACCGTTGTAAAAGCCTTGAGTTGTACACATGTAAAGGTACAAATATAGGGCCAAAATCCCACGAAATTTTTGTGGTTGAAGTTGCATCCAATCAAGCAAATCAAGTCACCTAAAAGTAGATCAATCAAGATCTTCACTTTTCCTAGATTGTAGGGAAGTGAATTGATTCCCTCCAACAACCATTCCCACCTTCATTTGAATTCAAATTCAAGTTGTAAAAGTCATGGAACACTCCTAGAGGCTATATAAGGAGTTGAAATCACTTGTAAAAAACATGGAAGCAATATACATACACTTGTGACCATCATTGTCTTGCTCCTTCAATTTTCTGCATCATCTTCTTCGCCAACAGTAATCTTTCAGAGGCTGCTGCTCTCTCCTCAGAGCTCCAAATTGAGTGCAAGAGGACGCATTGGAAAGCTATCATTGTTTAGTTTATGCCTCTAAATTTTCAAAGAATTTGGTTCAGCAGATTTTGAGAAATCTTAGTTTTTCTGCCTCGGGGTAAATCTCTGTGTATTCCTGAAAAATAGGAAGTACCACCGGTGAATGTCGCATTCATTCCTATAGCATATTTTGCTTATTCCTTATACTTTTGTGCATTCCATACACTAAACCCTATGTGTATCACTCCCATAAAAGGATTTTTTCTAATTGTAATCACGCTGGTCGCTATGGGCATTTGAAGTTCATTGTCTCTTCCATAGATAGTAAGTTTTTTGAGCTAGTCGACCTGCGAACCTATCTATTTTGTATCGACTCATTCTCCTTGATGCTCCAAGGTACATAGTGTGTTTCTTTGCAATTATAGCATGCCTATAAGGTCTATTTGAGTCTCCAAAAGCTCAAGGGCTGGTCTTGTGCCGGTTGGCTTGACCAAACTTCATCGCTTCGAAACGCACTTTTCTACCTTCGACAAGCTTCTCCAAGTTCTTTCAGTGGTATCAGAGCTAGTTCAAGATGGGTGACAGCTTTCCCTCAATGATCGAGAAGCTTGATCGACACAACTATGCGGCTTGGAAAATCAGAATGGAGGCCTATTTGCAAGGTAGAAATCTTTATGGAATTGTAGCAGGTGATGAAGCTATGCCTATTCCAAGATCCAAAGGAGGACCTACACAGGAGGAGACAGATAAGCTCACACTTTGGTGCGCAAGGGATGCTCAAGCAAGGTCGTACATACTAAACTCTATCTCTGACTTTCTATTACCACATATTAGAGGATGCAAGACATCTCAAGAGACTTGGGATGCCCTAGAGACTTTCTTTTCTGCTAGTACCAAAGCAAGAAAGAATCATCTTTGGAACGAGTTCAACCAAATGAAGAAGACACCTAAACAAACCATCACAGAGTTTGTTACCAAGGCCAAAGAGGTTGCGGATCAGTTAGCATCCATTGGAGAGCTGATTGAAGAAGAGGTCATCATGAGGTAAATTCTCAACGGCATTCGAAGTGATAAGCAATGGCAATCCTTCACGACGGCCTATGATCTCATCATGGATGTGCAGACTCCAGACTTCAACATCTTTCTTGGACAACTCTTCAATCAAGAAGCCAACAATAGCATAAAGGAAGGTAACTCTTATCATGGTAATTCAACTAGTGCTCTATATGCAGATAAGAATGATAAGAAGCAGAAAGGCAAGAAGAAGGAAGAAGACGAAGAAGAGACTTCCCAAGCCAACTTCGCAAGCAAGAGCAAGTGGAAAGGGAAGAAGAAAGGATCAAAGCAAGACAAAGCCAAAGGTCAGAATGTTCAACCTTGTGCCATATGCGATAAGACCAACCACACCACTCAGAATTGCTGGTTCAATGGGAAGACCCAGAAAGGAAGTGGAAGAGGTGGATATGGCGGCAATAGAGGCAGAGGTGGACACAACTTCAACAACAACAATAGAAGCTATAATAGAAGGGACTACAACAATTATTCAGAAGATCAACCACATGAAGACTCATTACTTCTTATGAACCTAAGCCACAAAGAAGGTAAAGAAGATGATCATTTGTTCTACATAGATTCAGGATGCTCGAATCATGTTGCAGGCAACATTGCTCTTCTATCTGACTTGGAAAGTCCAAAGCATAGACATGAAGTGCAAACAGGGGATGACACGAAGCACAATGTGGGGAAGATTGGTAATGTCAAAGCTTCCAATGGCAGGACAAACATTCTGAGTAAGGTTCTCTATGTACCCACTATCACTAAAAACCTAATCAGTGTAGGCCAAATAGTTGAAAAAGGCTTGCAAGTTAGGTTCACCCAACATGGAGCTTTTGTGGAAGATCCATGTCAAGGCTTCAAGAAGATAGCCTGAGGTGAGAAGCATGGTAGGCTCTTTACTTTTGAAGTAGGAGATACCAGGAACATAGCTCTATTCAACTTTGGGTCTCAAACCCTAAGTGAGCTTGAAGTGTGGCATAAGAGACTTGCTCATGTGAATGAAAGAACCTTGAAGGATATATGCAGGGATCAAAGTGTTCTAGGACTGCCGAACATATCAAAGCAACACATGATCAACAAGTGTGATGCATGTCAGATTGGGAAGGCACAAAGACAACCATTCAACCACAAAGGCTACATCCATAACAACTTATTGGACTTAGTACACACAGATGTATGGGGACCAAGTCAAGAACCTTCATTGGCAGGATCAAGGTATTATGTCTCATTTATTGACGACCATAGTAGATGGACTATTCTATACTTTATCAAGAGTAAAAATGAAGTGTTTGATTGCTTCAAGAAGTATCTTGCACATGTGGAGAATCATACAGGTAGATCACTAAAGAAGCTCAGATCTGATGGAGGGGGAGAATACTTCTCCAAAGATTTTGATGAGTTCTTGCAGGACAAAGGTATAAAAAGGGAAGTGACTACTAGGTACTCTCCTCAACTAAATGGAATTGCAGAGAGGAGAAACAAGACATTGGTTGGATCAGCCCGAACAATGCTTGAAGAGAAGAAGTTGCCACATTATCTTTGGGCAGAAGCTATTTCAACTGCAGTGTACCTTGTCAATAGACTACCATCCAAATCACTTCAAGGTATGACTCCTTATGAAGCATGGCATGGAAGAAAACCTAGTCTTGGACATTGCAAGGTTTTTGGTTGTTTAGCTTATGTTCATGTACCATCACAAATAAGAGGTAAGCTAGATGAAAGGGCAACAAAGGCAGTGTTTATTGGATATGATTCAACTCAGATGGGTTACAGGTTCTTCAATCCTTCAACCAAGCAATTCACTACAAGTAGAGATGTTGTGTTTGAAGAACACAGATCTTGGTATGATGAAGACAAACAAAAGGTAACACTACCATATGATCTTGATTATGACTCTCATCAATTAGGAAGCAAGCATGATACACAGGTCCAGGATCCAAGAAGTGATACAGACGATGACCAAGATGAAAGAGAAAGGGATTACAAGCTATGGAAGTCAAGAGGCAAAGCAAAGATGCAAGAGGTTGGAGAATGCTCCAAACAAGCACCTAGAAGATCAGCAAGAGAGAAGAAACAACCAGAAAGGTATGGATATGATTCCACATTTGTTACAAAGCATTCAATCTACTTGGCAAAAGACTCTATTTCAGAGGAACCCTCAACCTATGAAGAGGCAAAGGGAAACCCTAATTGGGAAAAGGCCATGAACGAAGAGATAGATGCATTGAAGGAAATGGACACTTGGGATTTGGTTCCGATGTCACCGAATCAAAAGGTAATTGGTTGCAGATGGGTATATAAAGTTAAAAGAAATTCAGATGGATCAGTTTGCAGGTACAAGGCAAGATTAGTTGCCAAAGGATGCTCACAAACTCATGGTATAGACTATGAGGAAACATTCTCACCAGTTGCAAAGATGACTACAATCAGGACATTGATAAGTATAGCTGCTGCAAGGAATTGGAGACTCCTCCAACTTGATGTGAAAAATGCATTCTTAAATGGTTGGATAAGTGAAGAGGTATACATGTCACAACCACCAGGTTTTGAAAACCCTAATCATCCATCTTATGTTTGCAGACTTAAGAAAGCATTGTATGGATTGAAACAAGCTCCAAGAGCTTGGAATTACAGGTTGGTTACATATCTTCAAGACCAAGGGTTCAAAGCTAGCAGCTCCGATCCTTCTCTATTCATCAAAAGGGATCACAATGAGGTTATCTATCTATGTGTATATGTAGATGATATTATTGTGACAGGTGATGATCTAAATGGCATTCAAAGGATCAAGAGACACATGCAAGAGGAGTTCAAAATCAGTGACCTAGGTGAGCTCACATATTTTCTAGGTATGCAGGTGATATATACAGATGAAGGAATGTATTTGACTCAAAGAAGATACATTCAGGATCTTCTTCTCAAGTTCAAAATGGAGAACACTAAACCTGCAGGTACACCTTTGGAGATGAATCATAAACTTAGTGTTTATGAGGGTGAGAAAATTGAAGACATTAAAGAGTATCAAAGTTTGGTAGGTAGCTTGATATATGCTACTCATACAAGGGCAGACATCTCATATAGTGTGGGAGTGCTTAGTCAGTTCATGCACTCACCAAGAAGACCACACATGGATGCGGCTAAGAGAGTACTTAAGTATCTCAAAGGTACAATCAACGAAGGTATATTCTATCCTTACTCTTCCGATTTGGATATCAAAATCTACTCAGATGCAGATTGGGAAGGAGCTAAGGATGATAGAAAAAGTACATCTGGTTACTTAGCATTTGCAGGTTCGAAGCTAGTGTCATGGAGTTCCAAGAAGCAACCAACAGTTGCTTTATCTTCAATTGAAGCAGAGTATAGAGGCTTGACCATAGCAACTCAAGAGGCAATATGGTTAAAAGCATTGTATACAGATTTGGGACTTGTGAGTTCCAAACCTCACATATTTGGAGATAATGTAAGTTCCATGCATCTAGCGGCAAATCCTATTTTTCATGCGAGAACCAAGCACATAGAAGTCCATTACCACTTCATCAGGGAGAAGCTCATGGCAAAGGAGATCAACATTTCTTTTGTTCCGACTGAAAAGCAAGTAGCAGATATGATGACGAAGGCACTTGATGGAATAAAGCTTTGTAGATTCAAAGCTATGGCAGGTATTCAACCTATCAGAGAATGAAGACTCAAGCATACTTTAGCTTGAGGGGGAGCTGTTGGAACATCAAGCTTACACTATGCTTGAGGTGGATTTGATCTACATCAAAGGCTATCGCGTCGAAAGAATATCCGTTGGAGAGTTCTTTTTCATATGCTCATTTATTGTATTTTTTGAGAATATTTTGATGGCTCATTTACCATTGTAAAAGCCTTGAGTTGTACACATGTAAAGGTACAAATATAGGGCCAAAATCCCACGAAATTTTGGTGGTTGAAGTTGCATTCAATCAAGCAAATCAAGTCACCTAAAAGTAGATCAATCAAGATCTTCACTTTTCCTAGATTGTAGGGAAGTGAATTGATTCCCTCCAACAACCATTCCCACCTTCATTTGAATTCAAATTCAAGTTGTAAAAGTCGTGGAACACTCATAGAGGCTATATAAGGAGTTGAAATCACTTGTAAAATACATGGAAGCAATATACATACACTTGTGACCATCATTGTATTGCTCCTTCAATTTTTTGCATCATCTTCTTCGCCAACAGTAATCTTGCAGAGGCTACTGCTCTCTCCTCAGAGCTCCAAATTGAGTGCAAGAGGACGCATTGGAAAGGTATCATTGTCTAGTTTATGCCTCTAAATTTTCAAAGCATTTGGTTCAGAAGATTTGGAGAAATCTCAGTTTTTCTGCCTCGGGGTCAATCTCTGCATATTCCTGAAAAATAGGAAGTACCACCGGTGAATGTCGCATTCATTCCTATAGCATATTTTTCTTATTCCTTATACTTTTGTGCATTCCATACACTCCACCATATGTGTATCACTCCCATAAAAGGATGTTTTCTAATTGTAATCACGCTGGTCGCTATGGGCATTTGAAGTTCATTGTCTCTTCCATAGATAGTAAGTTTTTTGAGCTAGTCGACCTGTGAACCTATCTGTTTTGTATCGACTCATTCTCCTTGATGCTCCAAGGTACATAGTGTGTTTCTTTGCACTTATAGCATGCCTATAAGGTCTATTTGAGTCTCAAAAATCTCAAGGGCTGGTCTTGTGCCGGTTGGCTTGACCAAACTTCATCGCTTCGAAACACACTTTTTCTACCTTCGACAAGCTTCTCCAAGGTCTTTCATTATGTATCACCATGAATTCTTGAAGGAGATTTTCAATGACCTCATTCAAGAAGTGCGTACCTCTATCACTAACCAACTCTATTGGTAACCCATATCTAGTGAACACATTTTCGAATCAGAACTTAGCCGTCGTTTGAGCATCATTCTTTGTCGTGGCTTTTACTTCCACCCACTTTGTAAGGTAATCTGTGGCTACAATAATGTATTCTGCATGGGAGCTTTTAGCTGGGGGGTTGATGGGACCTACAAAGTCTATACCCCACTTTGAAAATGCACGTCCTCCCATCATTGGCCTTAAAGGCATCTCGTCTTTTCTTATCGGATATTGGGCACGTTGGCATGTGTCACATTTCTTCACATAAGTATGTGCATCCATATGAAGAGTGGGCCACCAAAGTCCTGAGAATAGAATGGTCTTAATTACTCTGTCAGGCCCAAAGTGTCCACCTGCAGCACCGTTGTGTGCAGTTTCTAAGACTTTCAAATAGTCTGATTCATGAACGCACAGTCTTAGGTAACCATCCTTGCCTCTTCGATATAGGTTGTCTCCTACTAAGGCATAGTCTTGAGCCTCTTGCTCCATGCTCCGTTTTCTTGCAAGACTAGCCTGATTGGATAATGTTCCCGATCTCATGAACTCAACCAATGGAGCACTCCAATCTGGGATTAATGACACATGATAAAGAGTGGCATGCTCCACTGGGGGTCTCTTTTGGCACACTGGACAATTTTGGATCCACTCATGTATTTCTTTGTCCATGCTAGGCCAATACACTCCTAAATGTTTTAGATTCTGCAATGTTCGTTGTTTAGGGTAGTGATTTCCTAGCAGTCCCTCATGGGCTTGTTGCAACCAACTAGTATGTTCATCGTCCTCGACACAACAAGCTAATATGCCCTCGGTATCTTGCTTGTACATACTTCCGGCCAATATTTGATACTTTTGTGATTTTACAATTTCTTCTTTGCTTGTCTTCACATTTTTATTTGCAGGCCCGAAGGTTAGGACTGGTACCAACTTATTTTCCCATTTAGGAATAACTTCTAAATTGAACAGATAAGCATCGGGCAATTCATCAGACACTCCTTGTGGTGGCTCTCCTGAAGTGATACGAGAAAGATGGTCTGCCCTAAGATGGGTTCTACCTTTCCTGACAACAACTTCAAAGTCGTATTCCATTAGTAAGAGGAACCATCTCACCAAGCGGCCTGTATTGCAAGGTTTATTGACCAAATATAGTAAAGCTTGATGATCAGTGAAAAACTTGAACTTATTGGCCAATAAATAGTGTCTAAACTTTTTCACAGCGTATACCATGCCTAAGCCTTCTCTCTCCGTTGTGGTATAATTTCGTTCAGCTGCATTTAATTGCCTACTAGCATATGCTATCGGCAAATCTAGGTTTCCTTCACCTGTGGGTTGTGCTAGCACACATCCTATTGCATGATTGGAGGCATCTACATGGACATGAAAGTGTTTGCTCCAATCCGGAGTAGTCAATATTGGTGCTGTGCACAAATGTCTTTTCAGCTCGTTGAAGGAATTCTCGCATTCTTTGTTCCACTCAAAATTTGTTAACAACCCATAAAGATGTTTAGCTATGATGGCATACATGTGGATAAACCTACGGTAATATCCACAATGGCCCATAAAGGCTTGTACCTCTTTAACATTTCTTGGTCTTGGCAGCTCTGCTATCGCTCTTATCTTGTCTTCATCTGTTGAAATTCCATTCTTAGAAACAATGTGACCTAAGATCTTACCTTGTCCTACCATGAACACACACTTCTCTGGGTTCAGACACACTCGATAATCTCTACACTTGTTGAAGATTTGTCTGAGCTCAGGGATGTGGTAACTTCTTTCTTGGGAATGAGCGCATAAATCATCCACATATACTTCTAAACTCTTTCGCAAGAACTCTTTGAAGACATGACACATGAGCCTTTGGAATGTTGCAGGTGCATTGGTGAGCCCAAATGGCATCACACGAAATGCAAAGATTCCCCATTCTGTGGCAAATGCCGTTTTGTGTTGATCTTCGGGGGCAATGACTACTTGGTTGTAACCTGAAAATCCATCAAGGAAGCTATAAACTTCCTTGCCTGCAACACGCTCCAATAGATGTTCGGTGATTGGAAGTGGATAACTATCTCTGATTGTAGCGGCATTAACTTTTTTAAGGTTAATGCACACTCGCAATTTCCCATTCTTCTTGGGCACCACCACAATGGGGGACACCCATTCAGTGTGCTCAATCTCATAGATGAATCCAGCTTCAATCAGCCTGTCAATTTCCTCCTTTATTTTGGCTGCATAATTGTCATTGTATGTGTAGGGATTTTGTTTGGTGGGCTTAGCATCAGCGGTCATCGGAATCGTATGAGAGCAAATCTTTGGATCTACTCCTTTCAAGTCTCTATAGTGCCATGTGAACACATCCCTATATTCCCTTAATAGAGCTACAAGCTCTGCTTCTTCTTTTGCACTTAGGTCATCTCCTATGTACGTACATCGTTCTTCGTTCCCTTCAATGGTCACTACAATTTTTTTGGTCTTTTCTTTATTGTCATATGCTTCTCCTATAATGGCCTCTCTCTTAGGCATCCGTACCAAAATTTTTCGGTCTTCCACTTCATATTTCTTGAAATTTTCTGGTACTTCAAACAATGATTCTTCCTCTTCTTGTTTCACTGCTTTTCTTTTCTTTTTCTTTTGACCTCCTTCACTTTTTTCCTTTGAATTTATTGTTTTAATACTCGTGAGGGGTTCTTCTTCTTTTTGGGTTAACACTCCTATGTCTTCTAAATAGTGTTCCTCTGAGTCAAAGTAAGTATCCATCACAATGGATTCTAGATCATCGTCATTCTCTTCTTCTTCTATGAACTCATTAGGATCACACTCTTCCAACAGGGGCTGACACATGAACACTGAAATATCATAACCCTCCTCATCACAATGAGGTGTCCATTGTTCTTCATTGACTGCAATGTCCATGGTGGCTAAGATTTCTGCCCAACCATGAGGCTCAAATTCCTCATCTGGAAATATCATCGGTGTATAGGCTGGGTCTTTTATTGGTCTATCTCCTGGGGGAGTTCCATCTTCTCTTGCTTTTAGATGCTTTTCCTCTTCCTCTGCGACCTTGCACATCCACAAGTGAGTATCTTCATGCAGCCAGGATGGATCAGGTGAACTCCCAGAATGCACAGAGATAGAATCTTCTTTCGCTTTGTGGATAGGATTCCACTATAGGGGTGGTACATCTCGGAAGGTGTAATCCTTCAAATTGACCTTGGTGGTGACCCCTAAGTGCTGTAAGTACAAGGATTTGGTTCCCCAATCCTGTACTATTTGCAATTGTCATAGGAAGGGTCTTCCTAGGATCATTTCGTAGACATTATTTTTTTCAAAGTCACATATAGCAAATGTATGTTCAAACTCTACACCACAAGTGGTTAGAGTTATCCTTTTGAGCAATCCTAGAGGTCTTTCAAAATGACCATCTGCCATTTGAAGCTTCATTCTTGTTGGTCTTAATGTGGGTTTGCCCCATCGCTTCCACAAGGAGGTGGTCGCAATAGCAACACCAGCACCCGAATCTACAATTGCTTTGGTTGTGTAACCTTGATAGGTGATCGGAAGATAAGTGTTACCTTCTTCACCTTCGCTCATGTCTCCTATCTTGTCGAGAGGTATCTTTGGAACTTTTTGCTTAGAGCCTACTTTTGGCATATTGGATTCAAGTTCTGGAACCTGATCCTTCACATGATTCCAGAGCTCAGGTTTTGCTTTGAGTAGCTCTTCCACAGTGAGATGACATTGAACCTTAGTGTTCTTAACAACATCAGTGTTTCTTGGAATCACTGAGTCTTCATTTCTTACCAATATTGTGGGAGCTCTGATCTGGATAGATTCAGATTCCCATGGGCCTGTGAAATAAGGCAACTCTTGTAAAGAATTAGATTCAAAATCTAATCTCTCATCCTCTTGTTGCTCTATTTGATCTCCATAGATAGACGGGATGTCTTGGGGAAATTGATCATGAAGATCATCAATCTCAGGAATAGGAGGGGAGTTACCCTTCTCCTTGGCCCATTTCTCTTCTTGTATTTCCCGCAAGAACTCTTGAGAGTACTGTTGAATTGAAGGAGGTATTCCAGCATCCGTGGAATTAGGAACATAAGCTCCCATTGGTGGTGAGCTTCCTCTCTCAATAATTGGTTGAGCCTGTGGAGGTAAAGAAACTTGTGGTTTGTTTACCAACTGCTCTAATCTTTCTAGTAAGCCCTGGAAATGCAAATCCGGTTTGATAGAGTTTGTCTGATTGAACATTTGACTAGTCTCAAGTATAGCTTGAGCTTGTTCTACCATTTTCATGCACATTTTCATCCGTTCAATCTCTAAATCTGCTCTCGGGTAACTCTTGTCCAAGTTTGCAATTGTTGGCCCTTCTTGAAGACGAGCCTGGTAGGCCTTGAACATCATGTCCAAGCCTTCTGGGGTTGGATTTGCAAGAACAGACCTTGGTTGTGGGTTATTTACAATGGGTGGTGGGGTGGAATGAGGTGGAGTGGATGGAGCTTCGGTATGTGAGGGGCTTTGAGATGCAATGTCTTCTATTTTTGTTTTGGTATCCCTTAGGCTTTCTTCTAGCTCGGATAGCTTTTTGTTCCACTTGCGATTAGCCTTCTCCTGGTATCCTTCCATGTTCTTGGTTTCCTCTTACTAGGTTCTCCTGACTCACTTGACTCTGATTGCTCAGCTGGTTTTGCTTGTTGTGCAGCCTGTGCCCTAGTAACTGCCTGTACAGGAGCCACATTACTGCTACTTGAACTTGAATCTGCCACTAAGCCTACCACGTTGATGGGTGTGACCTTGGGTTCACTAGAGGGATTCCTGGGACACTCTCTAGGAAGATGTTCCTTGCCGCACTCAGGACAAAAGCCTTGTATTGTGATGTTTTGTCCTAGTCCCAGAGCTGGTTGGTGGGGACGTTCACGAATGAAATGATCGCCCTGACATCTAAAGCATGGTCCTCTAGGGGCTTGTGGTCTTACTTGTCTCACTTGGGGCCTAGTATTTGGATTCGTATACATGACATTGGAGTATTCTGGCTCCCAATTTTGTTCCATAGGTGGTGTCTCATATTGATACTGAGAAGTCTCACTTTGCTCCGGTGACTCTATGTAATAAGCATGTGGACTATCTTCATGGAAGTAGTTCGAACCATGAGCGTGAGAGTCATTTTCTGGTATCAATGGGGTTAGCGGTACCAATGCTCTATTAGGGTTCTCCTCCACCATTGTATACTTAACTGGGATCACATTGGCAGGAGTTGGTGGTTGGTTTCCTAGGATTGGCTGTGGCCTATAATATGGCTGTTGATACTGATTCTGATACCTACCCTGCTGGTAAGGTTGCTGATAATTTTGTCTAACCACCTGCCTATTGTAAGGACAATCTTGAGCCGTATGGTTTGTGTATTTTCTCTCAATGGTGCAATACAGAGCATTAGGGTTCCCTTGGGGTTGAGTCGTCAACGGGCAAACATTAGTCATGTGATCTCCTCCGCATGTATAGCATCGCTTCAATGAAGTGACCCTTGGCATTTTTCTATTTTGAACTCCTAGCTTTTTGGCCACTTGCTCCACTATCTCATCTATCTCAGTGGAGGTTCTAGAGATATGACTTGTAGAACTATCAGAGTCCTTATAGAGTTTGGATAGTCCTAACTCCTCACCCAAGTTGTCTTCTATGTCAATGCATACCCGTACACACTCTTCTATAGACCTAGGCTCTTTCAAGTACACATATGACCTTAACTTTGTGCTCAATAGGCCATCTAGAAACAAGGCCACTTGTTTGGCTGTTGTGGGTAATTCTGGCACAGGACATCTTTCCAAGTACTGTCTAAATCTTCTTCCTACGAGTCGCACTATTTCTTGGGGTGTCTGCTTGAAGCTGTGGATCAAGGATGATGTGTTATGCCTGATACCGCTTTTGGAAAATTCCACAATGAATTCTTCTAGCAGTTGACCTATCTCTCTATAGTTGCGACTGTTTAGAGGTTGAAACCAAGCTAAGGCAGTACCCTTAAGAGTCAAACCAAATGCCTCAAACTGGGTGAATAAGTCTTCAACCTGTTCAGCTCTTAGCACTTGTTTGAACTCCACCACATGATCATAAGGATCTCCAAATCCATCAAAGTAGTTCTTCATTGTCTTAACCACTTGAGAGGGTCTAAGGGTTCTTGAGTGCTCTTGTGGTCTAAGCAATGGGAAATCATGATCATCTCTTTGATGCCTATGAACTCTATGTCTCTCCCTTTCAGGTCTTTCCGTTCCATATCCTGATCTGTCTCTGCCTACAGTGTCTGCAAAGCTTACCTCCGGTCTCTCTCTAGTTCTTTCCCTCTAGGTTTCATGAGCCTTGGATGATTCGGCTCCTTGGAGGCCCTGGGAAACATTAGATCTTGGTGGAGGGAAAATTGATTCACCTTGCCAAGTGTAAGCATGTCTGTCATGATCTGATACCAAGAATAATTTCTGAGATGTGTGATCTAGATAGACAGCTTTCCCTGGTGTCTCTGGGTCCTTGAATTCATAGATGGTGACTACTGGGCTGGGTTGATCTGGCCTAAATCTCCAAAAGGCTTCCTCCGTTTCTCTATTCACGAATAGTTCTATGCTTTTGTTATCTTGAGGAATCCATTCTGGAGTGATCACTCTAGTCAAGAGTGACTTACCTCTAGGGGTCTTGGGTTCTCCTCCTAGGTTCCCTTTCTCTAGGTCTCCTATCTCATTCTCAGGAATGATATTTCCAAACTCATCTATCCTATCTGGTAAGTTGGTAACCACATACATTGTTCCTTCCTTATCAATGTAAGCACCCTCTTCAAACTTGACCACTGGGTGTTCAAGTCCAAAGGGTTGGTCAGGATTCTTGAGTTGAACCACTGATCGTCTTAGACCATCCTCATAGATGCGAGCACCTAATTGGTTGGTCCTGATATACTCCAATTGGGTCTTATAGGGACCTTCTGGTGTCTGTAAACAAGTAGTGCCTGAGCTACGTGTGGGTCTTTCCATGCTAAAAGACATTTCCGAGTGTCTATCCTTGCCTAAGTGTCTACCATATCTCAGGTTCATAAGCCTTGGCTTCTAGTCCCAAAGTTCTCTTATATTGCTCAAAATCCTTTGGAACACCTTGGTTTTCCAGTTTTCATGAGGATCAACTTCAAAATACCCTATCGAATAATCCTGGTATTATTTTTTGGTTGTACTCCCCACGAGCTTTCCAACAAAACCAAAATCACAGCAAACGGATTTCGTATGAGAAAGTTATGCCAGTTCAGGGTTCTGGGGTTTAAAACAGGGAAACAGGATCTCTCCGGGAACTCAGAACAGGCGATACGATACCAGATTTTCCACGATACAATACCTTTGTCTTACACGATACCCCTTCAGACGATACCACCTAGACGATACGATACCACTAGGATAACTGCGATCGCGATACCAACCTCACGATACGATACTGCTCTCTTAGACGATACGATACTGAAAGTGGTCACGATACGATATCTCTAATTTTGCACGATACGATACTTGATTAGTTGGCGATATGATACCAGTGATTAAGACGATACGATACCACTCCAACCGCGATACGATACTGCTTGTGCCACACGATACGATACCACAAAGTGCACGATAAGATACCAGAATAAGAGACGACACGATACTCGGTTGACCCACGATACGACACCACTAGGTGGGCGATATGATACCAGAAATTTGATGCGATACGATACTAGTATAGCTCACGATACGATACGTGTTTGCAAGCGATACGATACCGCACAATAGACGATACGATATCTTCCACGCGATACGATACCAACTTGGCCGATGATACGATACTGCAAGGTCAACGAGACGATACCAAGTGGACCACGATACGATACCACCGGGGCGACCACGATCGCGATACCAACACTTGACGATACGATACCAGAATGGTATCGCAATACCTCAAGTGGGCATGCACGATACGATACCTCAACAAGTATCGCGATACACGGGAGTTCTGGTATCGCGATACCACAACTCAACCGGACACGATACTTGGAGATTTTGACACCCAAATTCAAAAATTTTTGCAGATTTGTGTACCTTGTGTCCTCCTTGTCACTTCTATCAGCCTGTAGATGCAAAGTCACTCTCCAAAGTCACGATACAATGCTCGCGATACCAAGCACTGTTCCTCTCATGCCGCGATACCACCGCTCAGATTCTGGTGTTTTTGAGAGTTTTCAGTGTTTTTCTTCAGCGTTTTTGGTTCTCAGCTCCCCCTAAGCTTGTTCCTCATGGCCACGAGTAAAAAACGAGTGAATGTAGTGGTGAAAATGGAAAAAATCAGAGAATACGAAGAGGGAAAAAGATGGAGATGATGACGAAGATGACGAAGGAGAAAAACTCACAAACTGAACTAGAAATTGTGATTTTTTTACCTTCCAACGTCGCTACTCTATGTCTTACCGTCACACGCTCATCCTCCAAGCTCTCTCCCCAGCAACGGCGCCAAATTTGGTGTCACTCTAGCACAATGGTGAGTACCAATGTGAGGAGATACACCTCATAAATGTCAATCCATGGAGACGAGAGGACCGGTATGAAGACCGTGAGCAAGTGATGACACAAGTGCGTGAGTGAAAGCACACAAGCATGCACACACATACACACACACGCGCATAAAGTAAGAGCAAAGAGCGGAACAATGGAAGATCTTAGATTACACAAGAGATCTCTTACAAAGCTGAAAACTACAACAAGCTAACCTCAAAAATGACCTCTCCAGCCCTTTTTATAGTTTTTGAGTGGTTTTGGCCCTGTCCCAAAAATGAGCTCTCCAGCCCTTTTTATAGTTTTTGAGTGGTTTTGGCCCTGTCCAGACCTAGTGTCCGGCCTAGTTAAAAAATAGGTTCCAAGGCTTATTTGGGGGCTCAAACGGAGTCTAAAAACTATGAAAATTGGTAGGATGATAGTTCTAATACTCCTCAAGCTCGAGGATTCCTCGGCTTGAACAAAATGGAGTTACAAAAATGGAAAATGGTATTTACAATGGTTTTTAGTGATAATAATCACTATTTTTATAGGGATTTCATCTGAAAATTTGACAGGTGCTTCTTGGAGCTCCCTACTTGCTTCTTCTTCTTGTGTGTCCACTTCCTTGATGCGCTTCCATGCTTTGTCCTTGACCTTGACCTTCAACACATTGGTTAACTTATAAAATTAAAATATGGTCTAATTAGTTACCTTAATAGTGTGTGTGAGTTCAAATATTAACGTTCTACTTATTTAATTTCTTAACCTAAGCTTAAGTTAAATGCATTATTAAATTAAGAAAATTAGGATAATTAAATTAAAATGAAAATGAAGTGGATAATTAATGAGTGGTGTATGTGAGTGGTATTTAATGAGTGGTGTGAGTTAAGTGTGTAACTAAAGTGGTTAAAGTAAACAATTAAAGATGTGGTAGCTATTTGTGCAAAATAAAAGAATGGTTTAGATAAGTTATGCATTTAAAGTGCAAAAAGTATGTGGTTAAAAGAATGGAACAAGTGAGTTATGTGAGAAAAGTTAATTTAAAGTATGATGGATAAATGTGGGTTAAAGAATGGATGAGAAATAAAATAGAAACCAAAAGAGTGGTAAGCTGAGGATCTGTGTAAGTATATATATGTGTAATGTGCTCTAGTTTTCTCTTATGTTTTTGCAGGTATTCTTTTCTCTGTTTGTATGCATATCTTTCTCTGTAGAAGTCGTAAGATTTTGCTTCTTTTCTTTGCATAACGGTAGCATATGCCACTAGAGAGAGAAGAATTCAATAGTTCACTCTGACGATGACAGTGAGACTCTGACTGTGTGAGGAAGTGGTTGAAGGATAGGTTTAGAGAGAGAATCGGTTGTAGCATACCGACTGAGAGGACGAGTTTTCAGAGAAAAGATATTCTGTGCACGTAGTTATTCTGTCAGAGATAGGAATGCGCATAGAGAGAGAGGAGAGCAGCATGGCGGCGTTCTCATCAGATTTTTTTGATTTTTTTATTAATTCTCCTCCAGTCTCCCTCCATTCTCCATGGTAGCGTTCAGGCGCGCAGAGCACGAGCTGAGAGAGAGGGAAAGTTAGAGAGAAATAGAGAGAGTGAGAGATGAGAAAGGACACTTTATTCTTTCCTTACTTCTCCTTCAGGGATTTAGAGTGTGTCTGGCAGCGCTCCGGCTGACTACGCATAGATCAAAGCTGCAGATGATTTAGACTCTAGAGAGCGGATGATTGAGAGTCTGCCCCACTTCTGACAGTTCTGAGGTCTACTGACTGCCGGACACATGACCATAGAGTCTCATGCATCACGTTCAAAACAAAATCCGAGAGAGAGATCTGGTGGCTGACAGTTGCGCAGAGAAGTTTTAATAATTGTTTGATTTTGCTCCTCCCTTCGCAGACTCTGCGCGCGGTAGCACTGCAAAGAGAGAGAGAGAGAGAGAGAGAGAGAGAGAGAGAGAGAGAGAGAGTGAGAGAGAGAGAGAGAGTTAGGAGAGAGAGAGAGAGAGAGAGAAAGAGCTAATTAGATAATTAGTTAATTAGAGTTAATTAATTTAAATTAAGTATTTAATATTGCAGTGTTTAAATAATTACATCTATTTAGTTATATTATTACATTATTTCCATTAGATATAAGTAAGTTTATTAAGTTATTTAAGTGCAAGTGTGCATTAATGTATAGAAATACTAACTAAGTGTTTTGAGAGCATACATTTAAGGTCGATGCATGTGGTTCTCTGTATGCATACATGAGTTATTAAGTGTTTTATGTATTAGTATGAAATTTTAAATTATTGACATAAGCATAAGTGCATATGTATGGGAATGTATATATGTCTGTAAGTGAATGAATGAGCATAGGTTAATGCGTGCATTATTGTGTTCATTTGTATAGGATTAAGTGCTTGAGAACATGTTAGGATGCCTAAGTTAAATGTTAGCATGTGCATGAATGTATGTTAGCATGCATGGGCATGTGTATGTTTTAATGTATGTGAAGAATGTCTTTTATGTTTCTTATTGATTTCTTGTTAGATTACTAATATGGCGAATGTTTTTGCAGAAACATTGAAGATTACAAGCAATTGAAGTGAAGTGAAGAGAATTGAAAAACATTGAAGAAGATTAAAAGAATAGTTGAAGTGACGTGAAGTGAAATGAAGTGAAGTGAAGTGAAGTGAAGTGATAGATTGACGACAAACCATTTACCTTATATCTCCTTTAGTTTTCATTTGAGCTATTGTTAGCCATATTTTACATTTATCTTGTATTAGAACTGAATTTTAGCTTTAGCAAGAGCATTTTTGTCAAAACCTGATTTGATTAATTTATTATCTGTTTTAATGTCTTTAGAAGAGTCGAAAAGCAATGAACTCAAAGTCTCATCTGAATCAACTCGTACTAATGAAAATTCCGATACTCCAACTGTTGAAACTTTCCCGCCAACTCTAGATAGACCAGAAAACTCTAGCGTAACTGATAATTTAGAAGAAGAAACCATTAAGGAGCGCTTAACAGAAGAGTCATAAGTTTTAATCTCATATTAGGAAGTTGTGTAAAAGGATCGATATGCTTGTTTATAGTTATTATTGAAATCTGATTTTCAAGTGTTGCTTTCTTGCGAGAGGAAAGACTAAATACAAAAACACCTGAGCTTGCTCCAAGCACCCGGCGTGCGCTGTATTTTTGGCGGTCGCCCTGATCCACTGATCGTCGCTTTTGCGCCGACAACTTGGTGAACCCGACGTGAACAAGCGGCATTGCGACTCAGGTACATCCGATGGGAAACAAATTCCAGATATTTATATTTGAAATTTCCTGGCTTGCATATAATTAAACGAACATGACATCTAATGTAGAAACCCTTCTGCATGATATGGAAGCCCGATTAGTGTCCTCTATAGATTTAAAGCTTAATTCCAAGTTTGAGTCCTTAAACTCTTTTCTTTCAATCTTAACTACAGTAGTATCTGGTTTTAATGCAAATCTTAAATCAATAAATACTCAATTTGTTGACGCGTTTAGGAATTTAGAAGGAATTCTTCATTATGAACTGTCAAATTTGAATGAGCATATGGAAACATTAGCAAATCATGTAAACGAAATTTCAGCATTGAAAACTATTGGTCATGACATTGCAAGTTTAAAAGAGAACATTGAAAGGTTAAACAATCAAATACAAGAAAGTGCTACATGTGAATGCAAAGATAAATATCATGTACAAGTTCAAAGTAGATCTATATATTCTATTGACCAAAAACCTCTACCCGATCATAGAAGAGTCGTTCCTAGACCAAAGAGAACTGTAAGATGCTTCTGGTGTGACCAACTAGGTCATACTTATGGGAATTGTATGGCCTATGAGAAAGCATGTAGCCAACAATTGTTACTAGAAATTGAACAGAAAATATGTGATTATCAAACACAATTACCCTTGAGATTAAACTTAGGTAGAGGGGGGATGATAGACTATTTTGATCAAACAAAATTGAGTGCTAAAACCAAACTTCAAAAACAATGGAAACCTAAGAGTCATGATGAGAAAAGTAATGTATGTCAATTACATTCTATGAACACCAAGATTGAGACTAAATGTGAATGCTTGGACAATGATCAAACATTTCTTAAACCTAAATCTATGAGTAACATTGATATTCAAATTACATCTAAGGATTAAGATACATTGAAAAAGATTAGGAAAGAAGAAGATGTCAGGATAAAAGATGATGAAAATGAACAATCAATTAATGGAAATGAAGACATATATGGGGATAAAATAGAACCTAAAGTCAAAGAAAATGACAATAAATGTGATCAAAATAAAACTGATAAAAGAATAGTACAAACATCTCAAGATGAAAATCTTCAAATTCAATTAGAACATGACAAGAAGATGGAAAAATGGGTACAAGAAGCCATATGGAAGATTGAAAATAATATTAAAAACTCATCTAAAGTTAAGAAAAAGGAGAAGAATTTAAGAGAACAGTTTTATTGTGATGGAATTGTTTATTGAAGAGAAAACTTTTCAAATTATTGTTATTGCTTGCTGTATATATGATGTTTTCCTAAAGTTGAGAAACATATACCTACATTGTTTTGTTTTATGAAGTTTTATGCTTAGAAAAACTAGCTTATGATAAAGTTTTACATTATGCTTTGATGAACTTATGATTTTCTTTCTTTCACAAATAGGAAGAAATCTATTATGATGAACAATTATGAAGAACATTGTTATAATGAAATGATGAATATTTTGAACAAAATGATTTTTGTTTACAACAATGATGATGGTATAATTTAAAAGAAAGAATTATACATGATTATGATTAATATGAAGAACATGAAAATATGATACAATATGATGATGATTATAGTGACATACCATATGATGAGCAAGAGGAACTTTCATAATGCAGATATGAATTTTTCATTGATATCAAAATATGATGCTCATTTATAATAATACAAATTAAAAATACTATGAACATTATGATTTTCCTTTAAAAAAATATGAATTTTGTTTCAAAGGTTGAAAAGCCTAATGTGAAAATTATGAATTTTTGTTGAATAAACCTATTTTAGAAAATAAGAATGCATTATTTTTTACAATTATAATCACTATGATTTTTTCTTTTAATGATGAAATTTGTGTCATGATGAAGATGAATCTGATAGAATATATGAATTTATATCTGCAAGATAAATGATAATGAAGGTTACTTGTAGCTTCTACTTTATGAGTGCTTACAGGTTCTGAAGATGAATTGATCAAAGCAATTGAAGATGTTATGCCAAAAGTTCCGATGAACTTAAAGAGAGCATGAAGATGAAGTGCAGGAGATTGATGATAGTACATGAAGTTCAAAAATTCAAGCAATCAAAGCAATATTTGGATAAAAAGCAATATTGAAGAAGAATTCTATGTTGATCAGGTGAAACAGTTCTAAACCTGATTAATGTTTAATGTTTTAAATTTATCCTTGCATTTCATTGTAGGATATGTACAATCTTCAGATAGGTTAAGGAACTTCTTAAAATTATAAAAAGTAGAATTTACGCTGAAGTAGGAACGTTCTTGAAAAGAAGATAGGGTTTAGAGACCTATGGTTGTCATATGAATAGTGGAAGGAACCCTTAACTTGCAACTCCTAGTAGAAGTAGGCTTGTTTTATATAGGTAAGCTTCCTTAAATCTAACCCATTTAGCTAAAGAGATCCTAGTTCTCGCTTTAGCTTACATCTAGATCCTTTGCTCTCATTAGGGGTTAAGCCTTTCCCCTTCATCAAAAAAGTTGCGAAGAAAAATTGAAAGCAGTACATTAATGGTTGCTGCATATAAAAAAAAGGAAAATATGACAAAAAGAAAAGAAAATATGATGAAAAAAGAGATGAAAGAAAAATCAAATCATTTCAATGAATCAAATGTGGTGTTGAAATCACTTCTGAATTGAAAAGCGGGCTATATAAGACGGATGTATGCTAGAGGGGAGTGAGTTTTTTGTATCTTAATGGAAAATGATTAGGAGATGGGGATAGAAGGCTTATATAACATATGTTTTACTTATGAACAGAGTTAATAGAAGAGTTAGTACGAACACTATTTGAATGACTTCTATAGTTTCCTTCTAAAACTTGTTTTCCAACTCATGCATTGAACAAAAAGGTTGAAATTCAAGCTTACATAATTTTATAAGTTTTCTTTGCTATTTGAAGATGTACTAATGATAGAAGCATTTATTTATATACTGTCTATTTGAATTTGAGTCATGAATAAGTTTCAAAGAATTTAATATTGCCTTCTATGATCTGCAGGTTTGGCCCATCGAGGACGATGTCCAGGATTGGCCGGGGCGAATGTCGAAAAGATTTCAACCTTTTCGTTGATGACCAGAGAAAATGAAAACAATTTTATTGGTGAACTCAAACCTTTTATATCACTGTTGATCAGTTGTTCTAGATTGATGTAACTACTTTTGAAGTGTTTACAGGTACAAGAAATTATGAAGAACATATGTTCATATTAGGGTTTTCCCTAATTTCACATTTAATGAGTGTTTTTTATTTATACATGCAAGAAACATGGGTATATAACCCTGGGATTTCATAACTTCATATGATTTTATGTTAGTTGGGTTAAACAAAAGGGTCTCAAAAGGATTCTATTGGGTTATTGTTAGAGCCTTAGTTTAAAGGGTTGAAACAATTAATATTTAAGGAAATTAACATTGGTTAACTTATAAAATTAAAATATGGTCTAATTAGTTACCTTAATAGTGTGTGTGAGTTTAAATATTAAGGTTCTACTTATTTAATTTCTTAACCTAAGCTTAAGTTAAATGCATTATTAAATTAAGAAAATTAGGATAATTAAATTAAAATGAAAATGAAGTGGATAATTAATGAGTGGTGTATGTGAGTGGTATTTAAAGAGTGGTGTGAGTTAAGTGTGTAACTAAAGTGGTTAAAGTAAACAATTAAAGATGTGGTAGCTATTTGTGCAAAATAACAGAATGGTTTAGATAATTTATGCATTTACAGTGCAAAAAGTATGTGGTTAAAAGAATGGAACAAGTGAGTTATGTGAGAAAAGTTAATTTAAAGTATGATGGATAAATGTGGGTTAAAGAATGGATGAGAAATAAAGTAGAAACCAAAAGAGTGGTAAGCTGAGGATCTGTGTAAGTATATATATGTGTAATGTGCTCTAGTTTTCTCTAATGTTTTTGCAGGTATTCTTTTCTCTCTTTGTATGCTTATCTTTCTCTGTAGATGTCGTAAGATTTTTGCTTCTTTTCTTTGCATAACGATAGCATATGCCACTAGAGAGAGAAGAATTCAATAGTTCACTCTGACGATGACAGTGAGACTCTGGGTGTGTGAGGAAGTGGTTGAAGGATAGGTTTAGAGAGAGGACAAGTTTTCAGAGAAAAGAGATTTTGTGCGCGCAATTATTCTATCAGAGATAGGAATGCGCATAGAGAGAGAGGAGAGCAGCATGGCGGCGTTCTCATCAGATTTTTCTGATTTTTTTATTAATTCTCGTCGAGTCTCCCTCCATTCTCCACAGTAGCGTTCAGGCGTGCAGAACACGAGCTGAGAGAGAGGGAAAGTTAGAGAGAAATAGAGAGAGTGAGAGATGAGAGAGAAAACTTTATTCTTTCCTTACTTCTCCTTCAGGGATTTAGAGTGTGTCTGGCGGCGCTCCGGTTGACTACGCATAGATCAAAGCTGGAGATGATTTAGACTCTAGAGAGAGAGGATGATTGAGAGTCTGCCCCACTTCTGACAGTTCTGAGGTCTACTGACTACCGGACACACGACCATAGATTCTGGTGCATCACGTTCAAAACAAAATCTGAGAGAGAGATCTGGCGGCTGACAGTTGCGCAGAGAAGTTTTAATAATTGTTTGATTTTGTTCCTCCCTTCACAGACTCTACGCGCGGCAGCGCCGCAAAGAGAGAGAGAGAAAGAGAGAGAGAGGAAGAGAGAGTTAGGGGAGAGAGAGAAAGAGTTAACTAGATAATTAGTTAATTAGAGCTAATTAATTTAAATTAAGTATTTAATATTGCATTGTTTAAATAATTACATCTATTTAGTTATATTATTACATTATTTCCATTAGATATAAGTAAGTTTATTAAGTTATTTAAGTGCAAATGTGCATTAATGTATAGAAATACTAACTAAGTGTTTTGAGAGCATACATTTAAGGTCGATGCATGTGGTTCTCTGTATGCATACATGAGTTATTAAGTGTTTTATGTATTAGTATGAATATTTAAATTATTGACATAAGCATAAGTGCATATGTATGTGCATATGCATGGGAATGTATATATGTATGTAAGTGAATGAATGAGCATAGGTTAATGCGTGCATTATTGTGTTCATTTGCATAGGATTAAGTGCTTGAGAACATGTTAGGATGCCTAAATTAAATGTTAGCATGTGCATGAATGTATGTTAGCATGCATGGGCATGTGTATGTTTTAATGTATGTGAAGAATGTCTTTTATGTTTCTTATTGATTTCTTGTAAGATTACTAATATGGCTAATGTTTTCTTTTTTTCAGAAACATTGAAGATTACAAGTAATTGAAGTGAAGTGAAGTGAAGTGAAGTAAAGTGATAGATTGACAACAAACCATTTACCTTATATCTCCCTTAGTTTTCATTTGAGCTATTGTTAGCCATATTTACATATCTCTTGTATTAGCATTGAACTTTAAGCATTAGCAAGAGCATGTTGTCAAAAACTGATTTGATTAATTTATTATCAGTTTTAATGTCTTTAGAAGAGTCGAAAAGCAATGAAGTTAGAGTCTCATCTGAATCAACTAGTACTAATGAAAATTTCGATACTCCAACTGTTGAAAATTTCCCGCCAACTCTAGTTAGACCAGAAACCTCTAACTTACCTGATAATTTAGTAGAAGAAACCATTACGGAATGCGTAACAGACTAGTCACTAGATTTAATCTCATATCAGGAAGTTGTTGCTATATACAGGGCTGCTCATCCTTACGGTCCATAGCTATTTAAACTATTTAAAGACCTTAGTTTCAGTCATAGAAATAGGTAATTTAAATTGTTTTGTCATTAGAACCCTTATTTCCATAAGCCTGAGTTTGCTACAGACACCCCGCGTGTGCCGATCGATTTTGGCGGATGGACAGATCCAACATTCGAGCATCTACACGACCCAACATAGATAATTTATGCATTTAAAGTGCAAAAAGTATGTGGTTAAAAGAATGGAACAAGTGAGTTATGTGAGAAAAGTTAATTTAAAGTATGATGGATAAATGTGGGTTAAAGAATGGATGAGAAATAAAGTAGAAACCAAAAGAGTGGTAAGCTGAGGATCTGTGTAAGTATATATGTGTAATGTGCTCTAGTTTTCTCTAATGTTTTTGCAGGTATTCTTTTCTCTGTTTGTATGCTTATCTTTCTCTGTAGAAGTCGTAAGATTTTTGCTTCTTTTCTTTGCATAACGGTAGCATATGCCACTAGAGAGAGAAGAATTCAATAGTTCACTCTGACGATGACAGTGAGACTCTGGTTGTGTGAGGAAGTGGTTGAAGGATAGGTTTAGAGAGAGAATCGATTGTAGCATACCGACTGAGAGGACGAGTTTTCAGAGAAAAGAGATTTTGTGCACGCAGTTATTCTATCAGAGATAGGAATGCGCATAGAGAGAGAGGAGAGCAGCATGGCGGCATTCTCATCAGATTTTTCTGATTTTTTTTTATTAATTCTCGTCGAGTCTCCCTCCATTCTCCACGGTAGCGTTCAGGCACGCAGAGCACAAGCTGAGAGAGAGGGAAAGTTAGAGAGAAATAGAGAGAGTGAGAGATGAGAGAGAAAACTTTATTCTTTCCTTACTTCTCCTTCAAGGATTTAGAGTGTGTCTGGTGGCGCTCCGGCTGACTACGCATAGATCAAAGCTCGAGATGATTTAGACTCTAGAGAGAGAGGATGATTGAGAGTCTGCCCCACTTCTGATAGTTCTGAGGTCTACTGACTATCGGACACACGACCATAGAGTCTGGTGCATCACATTCAAAACAAAATCTGAGAGAGAGATCTGGCAGCTGAGAGTTGCGCAGAGAAGTTTTAATAATTGTTTGATTTTGTTCCTCCTTCACAGACTCTGCGCGCGGCAGTGCCGCAAAGAGAGAGAGAGAGAGAGAGAGAGAGAGAGAGAGAGAGAGAGAGAGAGAGAGAGAGAGAGAGAGAGAGAGAGAGAGAGAGAAAGAAAGAGAGAGAGAGAGAGAAAGAGAGAGTTAGGAGAGAGAGAGAAAGAGTTAATTAGATAATTAGTTAATTAGAGTTAATTAATTTAAATTAAGTATTTAATATTGCATTGTTTAAATAATTACATCTATTTAGTTATATTATCACATTATTTCCATTAGATATAAGTAAGTTTATTAAGTTATTTAAGTGCAAGTGTGCATTAATGTATAGAAATACTAACTAAGTGTTTTGAGAGCATACATTTAAGGTCGATGCATGTGGTTCTCTGTATGCATACATGAGTTATTAAGTGTTTTATGTATTAGTATGAAATTTTAAATTATTGACATAAGCATAAGTGCATATGTATGTGCATATGCATGGGAATGTATATATGTTTGTAAGTGAATGAATAAGCATAGGTTAATGCGTGCATTATTGTGTTCATTTGCATAGGATTAAGTGCTTGAGAACAGGTTAGGATGCCTAAATTAAATGTTAGCATGTACATGAATGTATGTTAGCATGCATGGGCATGTGTATGTTTTAATGTATGTGAAGAATGTCTTTTATGTTTCTTATTGATTTCTTGTTAGATTACTAATATTGCGAATGTTTTTGCAGAAACATTGAAGATTACAAGCAATTGAAGTGAAGTGAAGAGAATTGAAAAACATTGAAGAAGATTAAAAGAACAGTTGAAGTGACGTGAAGTGAAATGAAGTGAAGTGAAGTGATGTGAAGTGATAGATTGACGACAAACCATTTACCTTATATCTCCTTTAGTTTTCATTTGAGCCATTGTTAGCCATATTTACATATCTCTTGTATTAGCATTGAACCTTAAGCATTAGCAAGAGCATTTTGTAAAAAATTGATTTGATTAATTTATTATCTGTTTTAATGTCTTTAGAAGAGTCGAAAAGCAATGAAGTTAGAGTCTCATCTGAATCAACTAGTACTAATGAAAATTCCGATACTCCAACTCTTGAAAATTTCCTGCCAACTCTAGTTAGACCAGAAACCTCTAACTTACCTGATAATTTAGTAGAAGAAACCATTATGGAACGCATAACAGACGAGTCACTAGTTTTAATCTCATATCAGGAAGCTGTTGCTATATACAGGGCTGCTCGTCCTTACGGTCCATAGCTATTTAAACTATTTAAAGACCTTAGTTTCAGTCATAGAAATAGGCAATTTAAATTGTTTTGTCATTAGAACCCTTATTTCCATAAGCCTGTGTTTGCTACAGACACCCCGTGTGTGCTGATCGATTTTGGCAGTCGCCCTGATCCACCGACCATCGCTTTCACGCTGACAACTTGGTGAACCCGACGTGAACAAACGGCATTGTGACTCAGGTACATCCAACGGGAAACAAATTCCAGGTATTTATATTTGAAATTTCCTGGCTTGCATATAATTAAATGAATATGACATCTAATGTAGAAAACCTTCTGCATGATATGGAAGCCCGATTAGTTTCCTCTATAGATTTAAAGCTTAATTCCAAGTTTGAGTCCTTAAACTCGTTTCTTTCAATCTTAACTACAGTAGTATCTGATTTTGATGCAAATCTTAAATCAATAGATACTCAATTTGTTGACAAGTTTAGGAATTTAGAAGGAATTCTTCATTATGAACTGTCAAATTTGAATGAGCATATGGAAGCATTAGCAAATCATGTAAACAAAATTTCAGCATTCAAAACTATTGGTCATGACATTGCAAGTTTAAAAGAGAACATTGAAAGGTTAAACAATCAAATACAAGAAAGTGCTACATGTGAATGCAAAGATAAATATCGTGTACAAGTTCAAAGTAGATCTATATATTCTATTGACCAAAAACCTTTACCCGATCATAGAAGAGTCGTTCCCAGGCCTTTATATCAAAGACCAAAGAGAACTGTAAGATGCTTTTGGTGTGACCAACTAGGTCATACTTATGGGAATTGTATGGCCTATGAAGAAGCATGTAGCCAACAATTGGTACTAGAAAGTGAACAGAAAATATGTGATTATCAAACACAATTACCTTTGAGATTAAACTTAGGTAGAGGGGGGATGATAGACTATTTTGATCAAACAAAATGGAGTCCTAAAACCAAACTTCAAAAACAATGGAAACCAAAAAGTCATGATGAGAAAAGCAATGTATGTCAATTACATTCTATGAACACCCTGATTGTGACTAAATGTGAATGCTTGGATAATGATCAAACCTTTCTTACACCTAAATGTATGAGTAACATAGATATTCAAACTACATTTAAGGATCAAGATACATTGGAAAGGTTTAAGAAAGAAGAAGATGTAAGGATAAAAGATGATGAAAATGAACAATCAATTGATGGAAATAAAGACATATATGCGGTTAAAACAGAACCTAAAATCATAAAAAATGACAATAAATGTGACCAAAAGAAAAATGATGAAAGAATAGTATAAACATCTGAAGATGAAAATCTTCAAATTCCTTTAGAACATGACAAGAATATGGAAAAATGGATACAAGAAGCCATATGTAAGATTGAAAATAATATTAAAAACTCATCTAAAGTTAAGAAAAAGGAGAAGAATTTAAGAGAATAGTTTTATTGTGATGGAATTGTTTATTGAAGATAAAACTTTTCAATTTTTGTTATTGCTTGATGTATTTATGCCTGTTTTCCTAAAAGTTGAGAAACATATACTTAAATTGTTTTGTTTAATGAAGTTTTATGCTTGAAAAGCTAGTTAAAAGTTATTATAAAGTTTTACATTATGATTTTCTTAATCAAAAGAATTCTAAAATATGAAAACACAAAGTTTGTTGATTTCAAATTAAAAGAAAACATGTTTGAAATTATATGCACAATATGCTTGCAAATAAGTTTGATCATTATGTTTGTTATTTCCTGAACTTATGAAGAACTTATGATTTTCTTTCTTTCATAAATAGGAAGAAATCTATTATGATGAACAATTATGAAGAACATTATTATAATGAAATGATGAATATTTTGAACAAAATGATTTTGTTTACAACAAATATGATGGTTATATTATACTATGAATATTATGATTTTTTTCTAAAATTTATGAACTTTGTTACATAGGTTGAAAAACCTAATGTGAAAATTATGAATTCTGTTTCATAGGTTGAAAAACCTATTGTAAAAATTAAGAATGCATTAATTATGATAATTATAACCACTATGATTTTTTTTAATGATGAAATTTGTTTCATGATGAAGATGAATCTGATAGAATCTATGAATTTATATTTGCAAGATAAATGCTAATGAAGATTACTTGTTTTGTAACTTCTACTCTATGAGTACTTATAGGAATTGACGATGAGTTATGAAATTGCAGATTAAATGATAATGAAGATTACTTGTTTTGTAGTTTCTACTTTATGATTGCTTACAGGTCCTGAAGATTCATTGATCAAAGAAATTGAAGATTTTATACCAAAAGTTCTGATGAACTTAAAGAGATCTAAAGATGGAGTCCATAAAGATCAGGTGAAACAGTTCTAAACCTGATTTATGTTTTAAATTATTATGAAAGTTCATACATTATCATAACTAGATATGTACATTCTTCAGATAGGTTAAGAAACTTCTTAAAATTATGAAAAGTAGAATTTACACTGAAGTAGGGATGTGTTTGAGGAGAAGATAGGGATTAGAGATCTATGGCTATCAGAAGAACAGTTGAAGGAACCCTTAACTTGCAACTCCTAGTAGAAGTAGACTTGTTTTATATAGGTAAGCTTCCTTAAATCTGACCCATTTAGCTAAACAGATCCTGGTTCCTCCTTTAGCTTACCTCTAGATCCTTTGCTCTGAATAGGGGTTAAGCCTTTCCCCTTCATCAAATAAGTTGCGAAGAAAAATTGAAAGCAGTACATTAATGGTTGCTGCATATGAAAAGAGGAAAAAAATGACACAAAGAAAAATTATGATGAAAAAAGAGATGAAAGAAAAAAAATCAAATAAATCAGTTGTGGTCTCGAAATCACTTCTGAATTGAAAAGTCGGCTATATAAGGCGGATGTATGCTAGAGGGGAGTGAGTTTTTTGTATCTTAATGGCAAATGATTAGGATATGAGGATAGAAGGCTTATATAACATATGTTTTACTTATAAACAGAGTTAATAGAAGAGTTAGTACGAACACTATTTGAATGACTTCTATAGTTTCCTTCTAAAACCTGTTTTCCAACTCATGCATTGAACGAAAAGGTTGAAATTCAAGCTTACATAATTTTATAAGTTTTCTTTGCTATTTGAAGATGTACTAATGATAGAAGCATTTATTTATACACCGTCTATTTGAATTTGAGTCATGAATAAGTTTCAAAAGAATTTGATATTGCCTTCTATGATCTGCAGGTTTGGCCCATCGAGGACGATGTGCAGGATTGGCCGGGCGAATGTCGGAAAGATTTCAACCTTTCCGTTGATGACCAGAGAAAATGAAAACAATTTTATTGGTGAACTCAAGCCTTTTATATCATTGTTGATTAGTTGTTCTGGATTGATGTAACTACTTTTGAAGTGTTTACAGGTACAAGAAATTATGAAGAACATATGTTCATATTAGGGTTTTCCCTAATTTCACATTTAATGAGTGTTTTATATTTATACATGCAAGAAACATGGGTATATAACCCTAGGATTTCATAAATTCATATGGTTTTATGTTTGTTGGGTTAAACAAAAGGGTCTCAAAAGGATTCTAATGGGTTATTGCTAGGGTTTATTTAAGTGTTAATGGGTTCATGAGAGGGTTCAAAAGGGTTTTAAGGGGTTTTAGTGTGCAAGATGAGTGGGAATGAAGATTAGCCTTAGTTTAAAGGGTTGAAACAATTAATATTTAAGGAAATTAACATTGGTTAACTTATAAAATTCAAATATGGTCTAATTAGTTACCTTAATAGTGTGCGTGAGTTTAAATATTAAGGTTCTACTTAGTTAATTTCTTAACCTAAGCTTAAGTTAAATCCATTATTAAATTAAGAAAATTAAGATAATTAAATTAAAATGAAAATGAAGTGGATAATTAATGAGTGGTGTATGTGAGTGGTATTTAAAGAGTGGTGTGAGTTAAGTGTGTAACTAAAGTGGTTAAAGTAAACAATTAAAGATGTGGTAGCTATTTGTGCAAAATAAAAGAATGGTTTAGATAATTTATGCATTTAAAGTGCAAAAAGTATGTGGTTAAAAGAATGGAACAAGTGAGTTATGTGAGAAAAGTTAATTTAAAGTATGATGGATAAATGTGGGTTAAAGAATGAATGAGAAATAAAGTAGAAACCAAAAGAGTGGTAAGCTGAGGATCTGTGTAAGTTTATATATGTGTAATGTGCTCTAGTTTTCTCTAATGTTTTTGCAGGTATTCTTTTCTCTGTTTTTATGCTTATCTTTCTCTGTAGAACTCGTAAGATTTTTGCTTCTTTTCTTTGCATAACGGTAGCATACGCCACTAGAGAGAGAAGAATTCAATAGTTCACTCTGACGATGACAGTGAGACTCTGGCTGTGTGAGGAAGTGATTGAAGGATAGGTTTAGAGAGAGAATTGGTTGTAGCATACTGATTGAGAGGATGTGTTTTCAGAGAAAAGAGATTTTGTGCGCACACTTATTCTGTCAGAGATAGGAATGCGCATAGAGAGAGAGGAGAGCAGCATGGCTGCGTTCTCATCAGATTTTTCTGATTTTTTTTATTAATTCTCCTCCAGTCTCCCTCCATTCTCCACGGTAGCATTCAGGCGCGCAGAGCACAAGCTGAGAGAGAGGGAAAGTTAGAGAGAAATAGAGAGAGTGAGAGATGAGAGAGAAAACTTTATTCTTTCCTTACTTCTCCTTCAGGGATTTAGAGTGTGTCTAGCGGTGCTCCGACTCTCTATGCATAGATCAAAGCTGGAGATGATTTAGACTCTAGAGAGAGAGGATGATTGAGAGTCTGCCCCACTTCTGATAGTTCTGAGGTCTACTGACTGCCGGACACATGACCATAGAGTCTGGTGCATCACGTTCAAAACAAAATCTGAGAGAGAGATCTGGCGGCTGACAGTTGCGCAGAGAAGTTTTAATAATTGTTTGATTTTGCTCCTCCCTTCACAGACTCTGCACGCGGCAGCGTTGCAGAGAGAGAGAGAGAGAGAGAGAGAGAGAGAGAGAGAGAAAGAGAGAGAGAAAGAGAGAGTTAGGAGAGAGAGAGAAAGAGTTAATTAGATAATTAGTTAATTAGAGTTAATTAATTTAAATTAAGTATTTAATATTGCATTGTTTAAATAATTACATCTATTTAGTTATATTATTATATTATTTCCATTAGATATAAGTAAGTTTATCAAGTTATTTAAGTGCAAATGTGCATTAATGTATAGAAATACTAAGTGTTTTGAGAGCATACATTTAAGGTCGATGCATGTGGTTCTCTGTATGCATACATGAGTTATTAAGTGTTTTATGTATTAGTATGAAATTTTAAATTATTGACATAAGCATAAGTGCATATGTATGTGCATATGCATGGGAATGTATATATGTCTGTAAGTGAATGAATGAGCATAGGTTAATGCGTGCATTATTGTGTTCATTTGCATAGGATTAAGTGCTTGAGAACATGTTAGGATGCCTAAATTAAATGTTAGCATGTGCATGAATGTATGTTAGCATGCATGGGCATGTGTATGTTTTAATGTATGTGAAGAATGTCTTTTATGTTTCTTATTGATTTCTTGTTAGATTACTAATATGGCGAATGTTTTTGCAGAAACATTGAAGATTACAAGCAATTGAAGTGAAGTGAAGAGAATTGAAAAACATTGAAGAAGATTAAAAGAACAGTTGAATTGACGTGAAGTGAAATGAAGTGAAGTGAAGTGAAGTGAAGTGACAGATTGATGACAAACCATTTACCTTATATCTCCTTTAGTTTTCATTTGAGCTATTGTTAGCCATATTTTACATTTATCTTGTATTAGAACTGAACTTTTAGCTTTAGCAAGAGCATTTTTGTCAAAACCTAATTTGATTAATTTATTATCTGTTTTAATGTCTTTAGAAGAGTCGAAAAGCAATGAAGTTAGAGTCTCATCTGAATCAACTCGTACTAATGAAAATTCCGATACTCCAACTATTGAAAATTTCCCACCAACTCTGGATAGACTAGAAAACTCTAGCGTAACTGATAATTTAGAAGAAGAAACCATTAAGGAGCGCTTAACAGAAGAGTCACTAGTTTTAATCTCATATGAGTGTTAATCCGGATACTAGCCGTTGGCCGGATACATTGCTTCTAATCTGGAGTTAGAGTACTTTAGTCTAATGTGATACTTAAAAGCACTCTACTTCCCAGTCACGTGGGTTCTTGGGAGTGGTAGGGGTCTGCTAGGCAGAGGCCCTGTACTATTTTCCCAAACTCTCATATAAGCATTAAATACGCTGTCACGTCTTAGCTCAGTACTGAACACTGTTAATTACCCGACCTATTGAACGTTAGAAATTCTGGACTGGGTTTGCTATAATGAAAAAAGCAGTAATCCGATCTGACTTAAACTACTCGGCTATTTTACTCATTCACCGGATTTACTCAAGATGTACCTCTTCTTGTCTTGGGGTTACACCAAACATTATACCCAAGATATCGATCTTGTGGTATGCCGACAATAGCCGAATCGTAACCAGTTGAGCACTAGTCCCAAAGGTTCACAGGCTCTTCCAGATACAAATCCTTATGAGACAAAATCCTCAGAAACACAGACTATTATACCGACTTCAATTACTTCGCAGAACCTTAATAAAACTGCAGTGAGATCACTCTGTACTGTCTACTTTGCCGATATATGCTAGCCACACTTAACAATGCTCAACAACACACTTAATCATTACCGAACAACTTCGTAACACACTGCCACTTGTCCGTAACTACCTTTTAAGGTGAGAACAACTACTAAGCGAACGCAGCAGAGCAGAATAAACAGATCCGAAATAGGCACTCAACCAAACACAGCAGTTCCCCAGAATGGGCGTACTCAGAGACAAAATCGGAGATGCACTTCACAAATAGAATCGACTAGACGATACACCTTAACAGAACACAGCAATTCCAGAAAGGGGCGCTTCTTGCCATTCTCTTCTCATTTCCTTATATAGAGGATTTTACAGTGGTGCACGAATCTCTGCGTGTTTCTCAAAAGGCTCTTGCTATTTAAGGTGCCTGTCCTAGTACAACTGTCCTTATTCGGCGGCCGTCTAACACTGGCACGCCCGGTGGACTCGAACCCGCAGCTTCCTATGTTTCGACGACTAGACCTTCTAAGTACATACTTCGGGCGAGCCTAAATGTTCGGGTAATTTTCTTTTTGAGGGTTTCTAACATCTGTACTAAGGTGGTGGGTTCTAGTAATTGGGCGTCGGTTCTTACTACACTAAGGGCTATGGCTTGAGTTAACAAAATTTTGGCTTGGGTTTGAAGGAAAGCCTCTTGTAAGTAAAATTCGTTAGCTAATGCCGCATCTCGGGTTGTCTGCATTTCGGTCAGTTTGGTCCGCATCTCTGTAATACACTCCTTCTGGTTGCGCACTTGGTTGTCTAGGCGTTCAAACTGCTAGGTTTGGAAGTCGAGAGTTTTCCGGTATGCATCTCGTTCTCTGCGCGTCTTGTCGATGTCCTTTAGGTATTGGCCTTCCCGTATCAATTGGCGTTTTAGGATATTGTTAACCTCATCTGCGCATTCTTGGGCTCGTCGTAACTGTTCTTGGACTTGTTGGACTTCTTTCTGTTGGTCCTGATGCTTCTTGATGGTCTCCTGCAATTGAATCTTTGTTTCTGCGACCAACTCTTTGAGAGAGGCGTTGATATCTTCGTGTTCGTGGAGGGTGGTCTTCAGGGATCAGATTTCTTCATGTGCGGCGTGTAGTAGTCGTTCTTTGGCTGCAACTTGCTCGAGGGCTGCATCTCTTTGCTGTACTAGAGTCTGTTCTGCCGAAAATTTTGCTTGTAGTTCTGCTAACTGTGTCTGTAGCTGATGATTCTCAGTCTTTATGGCTTCGATTTCTTCCTGGAGGGGGGTGATGTCGGCTTCCAGGACGTGGACCTTATATTGGTATTCTACCTTCAGATTGTCCGTGGCTTCCTTAAACTGTGCTGGCAGCTGGTGTGATAAATGCACGAGGAACTGCCCCATGGAGGCTAGTTCCGAAAATACGTTGTGTGGTGGTGGTGGTTGACGAGGCTGAGAGGACGTATCGGTGAGTAGGTTCTGGGAGTTTGGCGGAGAGTAGTTAGGGGAGGAAGAGGAGGATGGTGTAGGTTCAAAACTGGGTTGGCGGGGTGGTTCCGGAGGGAGGTCGGGGTTGACAGGTGGTGTGGGAAGAACAGTGTCAGTCGTGGTTACCTTGGCAATTGTCTGTTGTTCGGTTTCTGTATGATTGATGGCGGCGATGAGTTTATCCAGTGCTTTTGTGGCGGATTCCGGTTCGTCCTGTTGATGCTCGGATTCCTTTTCGGTGGACACTATCTCTGTCTCTGCTTGGTTTTGCTGATCTTATTGCTCCGTCAAGGTGTCGTTGTGTATTGAAGTGGCGGTGTTGTGGTATGTTTCTTCTTGTTTGTCCTCTTCGGTGTCTTGTTTCTTTCCGGCGGATCCTTGGACTTCGCTTTCTGAAGAGCTGATCCGGATTCGTTTAGTGCGGAAGAGTTGATTGATCTCTTTGTCGTCTTCTTCAGTTTCATCGAGCGGTTGTGCTGATTCTTCGTGCCTAAGTGCTGGGCCTGTGGGTGGGGGTTGTGCGGCGAGAATGGTTGGGAAGAGGAATGAGATGGTGTGGGGAAGGCGAGAGTGCGGAGAGGTGCCCTTTTGGAGTTGCTTTACTGCTACGCATTCCTTATGAATTCGTTGGAAGAAGTAAGAGGCAAAGTTCATGGGTTCGTGGGCTGCTAACTCCAAAGCGGAATAGAAGGGGCGAGAGATGCCATATGGTCGTTTTTGCAGGTTGAGGATTGCTACGAGGAACTGTAGAGCGGATCGTTCGGGTTCCGGGCGGCAGAGAATGGCATATTCGTTTGATGAGGAGCGGGGAAAGAGTTCGGTCATGCGAGCGACAGGGATGCTAGGGCCATTTTCGTGGCCTTGCGGGGTGAGGCGGTAGGCTGCAGAGAAGGCTTGGAAGGTGATGACGGTTCTATATGGGAGGGAAGGGAAGACCCACTGTCTTTCGGTGATGGGGAATTGGGCGATGGCGTGGATGATCTGTGCAGAGAAGGGATGGGCTTCCACTGAGTGCCAAGGCAATTCAGCGAAGTTGGCCAACCCTCTACAACGCAGATATTCGCCTACGTCTGTAGGGATACCCTCACGGAAAGCAGCGTAGTTGGCTAGCGCTTCCATGGTGTTTACGAGCACACTTATGGTCAACACAGGGGACAGGGATAATACGTATAATCTCGAGAACACAATAGCATTTTTGGCGCAATCGAGGGGGTTAAATAAGGGGAACACGGTGGGGGTGGGAAGGGGGGGGTGGGTGTCATTGTGCGGTGCGGGAATGATATTGTTTGCATGCTGGCGTGCGTACTTGAGTAACCGGTAGGGGGAGGCGGCTGGTAACATAAAGACTTGTACAAAACACGACTAAAAAGGGGGAAAAAGAAAAACACAAAAATTTATACAGAATGCGGTTCGCCGCCGAATAATTTAATGCGTACTAGTAGTGGGATAATACGGCCGCAGCTTCGACCCATTGATTACCTTTGGAAGTGGATTTCTGGTCAACGTAGTCAACCGAAAAGTTGCCGGACCGATTTGTTCTGAGATCTTGAAAGGGCCGAACCATCGTAGTTTGAATTTTCCTGCTGCTCTATCCGATTTTGCGTTATAGAAGAGTACAAGCTGGCCTACCGAAAAGATTGGAGTTTTCAAATATCGATCGTGTGTCTTGGCTTGCCTGAGTTGTACTTCGCGCATGGTTAAAAAGCTGAGCCATCGGTGCTCATCAAGTTCCCTGAGTGCATCCATCCGTGCTATCAGTGAATTTTCCGGTAGCATCTTCTGAGTGATCGCTACACGCAGGCTTGGAATGACTACTTCCATGGGTGCTATTGCTTCTAAGCCATAAGCTAGTTTGAAAGGTGTCAAACCTGTTGTTACCTTATATGTAGTTCGGTAGGCCCATAAGACTGCAGGTAGTAGTTGATCCCATCTTTCCGGTACTTCCATGATTAATTTCCGGAGGATATTCAGTAGTGATTTGTTTGTACTTTCGGCCAAACCATTGGCACGAGGATAGTACGACGAGCTGAGTTTGTGTGTCACCTAGAAGGATTGGGTGAGTACCTTCATTAATTGATTTACAAAGTGAGTACCTTGGTCTGAGACAATTTCTAGTGGTAAGCCGAAACGTGGAAAAACATCATTCAACAGGCATTTTGCTACTGCCACCGCTGTAGCTGACCGTAAAGCCCATGCTTCTACCCATCTTGTTGCGTAGTCTGTACAAGTGAGTATATATCTGTTGTTACTGAAGACTGCTGGAGGTGTAATTGGGCCTATAAAATCCAATCCCCATTTCTGAAATGGTTCTAATGGCATGACTGGCTGTAAGGGAAAGAAGTGCCGTTGCAGCGGTTGTCCAGACCTTTGACAGTTATCGCAGTGTTTGACAAATTGGGCCACGTCTCTGTACATAGAGGGCCACCAGAGACCACTCTGCAGAATTTTCCGGTGAGTCAAATCTGTGGCAAAGTGACCACCAGCCGGTGCCGAGTGAGCCATTGTGATCACTGAGTTAATTTCATGCGGAGGAACACAGCGAAGTAGGATTCTGGTGTGGTCTACATAGTATAGTTCTCCAGCAACTAACCGAAATCGGCGGCTGAAGACTGCAATTTTTCTGTGCACTGGTCTTGAAACTTGAGAGGGAAGGCAACCATCAGTGAGAAAGGTCAAGATCTGATCATAATATGAAAATGGAATAGGTGGGTCTGTAGATTCTTCGGTAATTGGTTCTGATACATAAATTGCGGGTGTCGTGTCATCTATGCCCACCGGAGATTCACCGGAATCTAAACGGGATAAAAAATCTGCTAAGGCATGTGCATTTCCGGGTCGGTGAATGACTTCATAGTCGAATTCCTGCAAGAGTAGCACCCATCGTGCTAAGCGTCCGCCTAAATGTTGTTGTCGAACTAGATAGACAAGTGCAGCGTGATCTACATGAAATGTGAATTTTCGGCCTAGCAAGTAATGTCTAAATTTTTTGACTGAGTATACCAGTCCTAGGCATTCCCTTTCTGTTACAGAGTAGTTTTTCTCAGTAGGGGCTAACCTTCAACTTGCATAATACACTGGTCTGAACCATTTATCAATTTGTTGCATCAATACACTTCCTATTGCTATATCTGAAGCATCAACAAAGATGTGAAACGGGTGATCCCAGTCCGGTGGTTGTAAAATAGGAACTTGTGTTAATAAATGCTTTAAACGATCAAAGGCTATCTGGCATTCCTGGGTCCATTCAAATTGTCGAGGTATTTTACTGATTATCTTGTTTAGTGGTATTGCCAGATGAGCAAGCCACCGTAAGTGTCTTCCATGCCACCGTACTTGGCCCATAAAGCGCATGACCTCTTTTGGAGAGACTGGCACCGGAGCTTCTAAGACTGCCGAAATCTTATCTGGATCGACTTGGATACCTTGTGCAGATACAATGTGGCCAAGTAACTTGCCACATGAGACCGCAAACACTGATTTGTTTGGATTCAAACAGAGTCTATATTCTTTGCATTTCTGAAAGCAGCAGCACCGTAAATGAAATAGATGTGCTATCATCTTACCGAAAATTGAAAAGTCGTCGAGGTATACTTGCATAAACGAAGTAAGATAAGGAGAAAAAATCTCCTTCATGCATCTCTGAAATGTACTTGGTGCGTTTCTCAATCCAAACCACATCACCGCACAAGCAAAGACACCCCAATTGGTAATGAAGGCGGTTTTTGGGATATCTGCTTCAGCCATTCTAACCTGATTGTAACCGCTGTATCCATCTAAGAATGAATACATTTCATGACCTGCTACCCTATCAAGCATGGTATCCAGAAAGGGGATTGGGAAAGGATCCGGTACTGTTGCTGCGTTTAATTTTCGGTAGTCTACATAGATTCGTAGTTGCTTAGTTTTCTTTGGTACGATCACAATCGGTGAAATCCATTCAGCATGTTTTACTGGTACGATGAATCCAACTTTTAATAATCTGTCAAGTTCGGCTTTTACCTAAGATGCATAATTGGGATTCATCCGATAGCTAGGCTACCTATTCGTTTTAGCTTCAAGCTTTAGCATGACTCAGTGCTGATATATGCGTGGATCTAATCCTTTCATATCTTTGTAATCCCAGGCAAAGACATCTGAGAATTCGCGAAGTAGTCGAATCAAGTCAGCTTTAAATGATTCCGGTAAGTTTTGCCTTATCTTTACAGGTCATGGATGCTCTTCATCTCCTAGATCGTACGTGGTCAACTGGTCTTCTGGGACATAAAACTGTTGCGGTTTCCCTGGATCGTTTGTTGACTTGAACAGTGATTGTAATTCATCATCATGTGTGGGGACACTGCCTTCATGCTTAATTGTATTAGTGATAGGTATGATTGTACATATCGAGGTGTTCCAATTATCTATCACAGACTGTAGATCAACAGTCCCTACAGACATTAAATCAGCATTACTCTTCAGAAATTGCTCTTCCTCATCATCTGATAGTCCATCTAACATGTTGACTGGCTCAGCAAAATATGGTCTAGCGTGAAGCTCGCACGGTTGTATAGCATCCAATTTTACTACATATCTACAGTTGGAATCCTTGAACGTAAGCTCTTGTGCGGACCAGTCCTGTATTACCTTCACATGCTTCAGCCAAGGTCGGCCGAAAAGAAGGTTGTAGTCCAAAGTAGATTCTGGCAAATCTAGTATAACAAAGGTCATTCTAAAGGTCGTACCTTGTAAAGTGATGGGTACATTTTGCACAAGTCCTATAGGGTGGACTCTAGATTGATCTGCCATTCTAACAAAAAATTGCACTGGTTCAATTTCGGTCCATCCTAACCTTTTGCATAAAGATGCTGTTGCAATGTTCACACCAGATCCTCCATCAATCAATACCTGCGTAATTTTATGATTCTTGTACCATACTGTAATCAAGGGAACCGAATGATCAACGGTAGAATCAGGTTCCGGTTGAACTGCTGCTGTTGACGGAATACAAGGCACCGGACTGAACTGTTGCTGGAACTGTTGTCGAATCCCAGGTACTAATGCCAGAAGTTGGCCGAGAGGCAAAGTAATAGATGCCTTGGACAAAATTTCCCAAGCTTGTTGAGGTTGGTTGTCCTACTCCTTTGAACTTGAGGTTTCCGGTGGTATAGAAGTTTCTGCTGTTATGTCTACTGCTGATGATGGCTCCGCTGTTGTTTCCTTTTGGTGCGTTTCTTCCTTTGATGAAGCCTGAGTCACCGGAATAGGTTTTGGGAACACTGGTGGTTCTGTTGTTGTCCAGCGACTAGCCTTGTTATACATCCTATGTTGTTCTCGTATCCCTGGTTCGAATACTTCTGCTACTGTCTGTAGCGGTTTACCTGATCGGGTCTCTACTGTAGCAGCTTGCGTTTCTATTGGTGTAATTTGTACCATGTTGGCCATTGGGTTTTGCCGTTCCTTCTTCCTTTGATCGTATTCAGCTGCATCTTTGCAAAATCTTCTGATGTGTCTGTATTCACCATAAAAATGACAGCGTGGCGGTGGTAAATTGGGATTTTCCAGTGGTGGTTCATTCTGCCAGCGGTTTGCATTATAGTTATTGTTCCTCTGTCCTCGGTAGTTTCGATATCCTTGCGGTTGATTGTTTCTCAGTTGCGGAGGTACATAATGATTCGTTGCCTGTCCATGTTCTTGAATAACAGCATTGACTGTTGCTGTTCCCTGTAATCTGGCGTTGTAGACACAATTTCCGGTGGTGTGTCCGGCAGTGTTGCAGATAGCGCAGAACGGTTGATTTAGCGCACAATTGGTACTAGTATGCCCTGAATTCTTGCATGTGATATAGTACACTTGTCTGGTTATATCTTCATTCATAGTTCTGTTTGTTTTTAACCACTCCAGATCTTCTGTAAATCCACCTACTTTGGATTCTAGTTGCAGAGCCATGGCGATGACTGCATCCAGCGTCATAGCTCCCACACATCTTATAATCATGATCTGCTTCAATTGCGGAGTTAAACCATTGATAAACCACTGAGTGATGACATCATCCGGTAAGTTAGCGTGGGCCTGTGGTATCTGCCGCAAGTGTGTTCTAAAGAGTGTAGCATACTCTTGGACAGTCTGATTCGCCTTCTGTCGGTTGTTCTATAAATAATCAAAGATTTCGGCGGGATTCTTCTTTAACCTGAATCGTTGCAAAAAAGCTTCTCGAACTGCATCATAGGTGCCGAAATGATTGATATCGTATTCCGTAAGCCATCTAGCTGCTTCATTTACCAGTGTTGATTGAAAAACAATGGCCTTATACGCCTGATCCGGTGGATGGTTAAGAACTGCATAACTTATCTCGAAGGTGCGCACGTGAGCATCCGGATCATCTCCTGGGAATCCACCGAATTTCGTATATGTTACTCTTGTTGGAGGCGGCCTTGGTTGACCTAACTGTTGTTGCTGTTGTTGTCCGTTCATCGTGAGTGTGTCCGGTCCTTCTTCTGTATCTTGAGGTTGATTAGGCAAGCTATCAGAATCTGGATCGCCGGATGACGTGCCTTCTGGTGTGCTGTTTTTACTTAGAACGCGTCGCACTTCTGCTTCGAAGAGTTTTCCTTCCTTCTGGATATCCAATATCCGAAATCTTTCTTCCAAGCACGCTGGTTGGGCTGAAGATTCTGCGAAAAATGCAAAGTCTTTGCCTACAGTTGGTGACTCTATCACCGGAATATCACCGGAATGAGCCGAAATTATGCCAGAATGCAGTGTTTTTTCGCTCTTATCGATCTCTTTTCCTAAAGCATTTCTGATCGTATCTAACTCGGAGTTTAAACTAGTCTCTAACGGCGTGTTGGTGGATTTTGAAATTGCTATATCTTCGATAGGCTGGGTCGAAGTAGCACCAGAATGTACCAAAGGCGTTGATCGTTCCACCAAAATATGACCGAAATCAATCGTGACATTCTCAATTCGCCTGACCACTAGGTCAGATTGCGTTATACCTTCTTCTCCTGGGGTTGTTTTTAGTGTTCCAGTCGTATGGTTCCTAGGATACGTTTCGCTAGACCGCGTAACCGGCATGTATCATTGCTTAGTAGTACTATCTGAGCAGTTGGCAACAATCTGGCTCTGTTGCTACCGTCAGTCAATCGAACGATAACGTAGTGTTTGATTCTGCAAAATAGTTGGCGCGTTACTGCCACTTTTTACAGATAATTGGCAACTTGATGCCACTTTCCCATAGACAACGCCAAATGTTACGCCAGCTACTAGCCGTTGGCCGGATACATTGCTTCTAATCTGGAGTTAGAGTACTTTAGTCTAATGTGATACTTAAAAGCACTCTACTTCGCAGTCACATGGGTTCTTGGGAGTGGTAGGGGTCTGCTAGGCAGAGGCCCTGTACTATTTTCCCAAACTCTCATATAAGCATTAAATACGCTGTCACGTCTTAGCTCAGTACTGAACACTGTTAATTACCCGACCTATTGAACGTTAGAAATTTCGGACTGGGTCTGCTATAATGAAAAAAGCAGTAATCCAATCTGACTTAAACTACTCGGCTATTTTACTCATTCACTGGATTTACTCAAGATGTACCTCTTCTTGTCTTGGGGTTACACCGAACATTATACCCAAGATATCGATCTTGTGGTATGCCGACAATAGCCGAACCGTAACCAGTTTAGCACTAGTCCCAAAGGTTCACAGGCTCTTCCAGATACAAATCCTTCTAAGACAAAATCCTCAGAAACACAAACTATTATACCGACTTCAATTACTTCGCAGAACCTTAATAAAACTGCAGTGAGATCACTCCGTACTGTCTACTTTGCCGATATATGCTAGCCACACTTAACAATGCTCAACAACACACTTAATCATTACCGAACAACTTCGTAACACACTGCCACTTGTCCGTAACTACCTTTTAAGGTGTGAACAACTACTAAGCGAACGCAGCAGAGCAGAATAAACAGATCCGAAATAGGCACTCAACCAAACACAGCAGTTCCCCAGAATGGGCGTACTCACAGACAAAATCGGAGATGCACTTCACAAATAGAATCGACTAGACGATACACCTTAACAGAACACAGCAATTCCAGAAAGGGGCGCTTCTTGCCATTCTCTTCTCATTTCCTTATATAGAGGATTTTACAGTGGTGCGCGAATCTCTGCGCGTTTCTCAAAAGGCTCTTGCTATTTAAGGCGCCTGTCCTAGTACAACTGTCCTTATTCGGCGGCCGTCCAACATGAGGAAGTTGTGTAAAAGGATCGATATGCTTGTTTATAGTTGTTATTGAAATCTGATTTTCAAGTGTTGCTTTCTTGCGAGATGAAAAACTAAATACAAAAACACCTGAGCTTGCTCCAAGCACCCGACGTGCGCCGTATTTTTTGGCGGTCGCCCTGATCCACCGACCGTCGCTTTCGCGCCGACATTGCGATGCGAGAAGAGGTGGCCGTCGTGATGGGGGGAGTGCAAAGTCACCTCGAGGAAGACAAGAGAATGCACGGAAGCGAGAAGACTCAACTATGTCGCTCGGCTCCTATCGCACACGACTTCAGCTGTTTTTTATTTTTAAAAGGAAGTTTGGCCTTTGCCTATTCTCCCTGACTTTAATTAAAATAAAGAAGAAAAGTTATGTGTGAATAGGACTAGTGCCCATGGGACCCCCCAAATCCCACAAAGGAGGGGACAAGTTTGATAAGCTAGAGGGCATTACAAATGAGACGTAAACTATCATCTCCCTCATGCGGGACCCATTTAGGTTTCAGCTTGTTATCTACGAGGAGATAAATACACTGGTGCCTAAATGGTGGAGATCTCTTATCTCCGGGAGATTCTTTTACCTAGAAGGAACAAAGATTTCTTCCAAAGAGTCTCGCCTCTCATGGTGGACTTCAGTTGTTTTTTTTTTTTAAATGGAGGTTCGGCCGAAGCCTACTCCCCCGGGCTTTAACTTTGAAATTACAACTGGACTTCAGTTGTTGATGACGGTGAACTTTGTCGAGTTAAATGATATATTTCCTCGGATTAAGTCTTTGATGATGAGCATGAACTGCGGCGAAGAAGAACACCATCTGTTGTTGCTCTGTCAGCTCTCTCTGATCTGTTGTTGCTTCGTCAGCTCAACAATCTATTGGTCCGTCCGTAATGCTCCTCCAATGAAGCTCTCCGATCTGTTGTTGCCATTGCTCCAATGCCTAGACTCATTTGTTCGCACTGAACTTAGCTTTTTATTAGATCACCGTCATACAAGAAACATCATCGCATTTGCTCCGCACAATGTTTATGGAATGCCACTTTAGCTTTTATCAGCAGCAGTTCATTTTCTTCAAATCTTCATTTCTTTTTTTTGATGATGCATACACACCAGACGAACAGTGTAGTCTGACAGGAAATGCATACGCACCAGACGAACAGTGTAGTCTGACAGGAACTCATCAAGCAAAATTAGGTTAAAGATGTTGAATGAGTGAGGAATGTTGAACCTGTCTCCTCAAAAAAAAGCCTGTCATTTGACAGGGAGCTTTTACAAGAAATCTGTCATATGACAGACATCAATAAATTTTTGTTGTCATAAGAAAGGTTGTCCAGCCCGACAATTTTAAGCCTAATGGCAAGTTGCAACCACCCAAACAAGTGGTCTGGGACAGCCCTTTTGAAGTTTGACTTCTTATGTCTACGTGAGAGTTATAGCTGGCAAATTGGCAATACGTCTGATCAACAACATAGCCCCGTGCTGGATACAGCTGGCAATATTTGATCGGGATTCTTATTATTTCTGGTACTGTTCATGTCTGGACAAAATATAAGAAAGAAAAACATTGAGGTGAAAAAAAAAATGCACCTCTCTCTTTCTCTGTCAAAGTACACGCCGCTGCGCAGTCATACATGCAACTAAAGTGGTAGGTGAGTGACTTCGATGTCGTTTGTCACTTCTTAAAATATAATGTACATGTCCCTGTCTTTGTCTCTCCCTTTTGAATGCACAATTCACAATTTTCTTTGATATTTGTTAGCGGGATTTATTTGATCCATACAACGGTGATGTTGATAGGCGGGTCATTGGTTTTCATGTCCTTCTCGCTTTTGAGAAAATAATATACATGTCGCTCTCCTTCTTTCCCCTCTCTCTCTCTCCTTTTGTTCTGAGCAAACAAGAAAAAAATGATATATTAATGAAGAAAGAGACAGAAAGAGAGAGCAATCAACAACGGCATATATACGTCTTACTATCACCGAGTAATTTTTCACTCATATACTCTACAAAGTTTTCAAACGGCCAGAAATTTCCTGTGGGGTGGTAAGGCTAACCAAAAGAAAATTGTTAAAGTGGCCTGGAGCACTTGTTGCTTGCCCAAGGCTCAGGGCGGGTTGGGAATCATTTGTCCCCTGAAGATGGCTGAAAATTTAGCTTCAAAATGGGTTTTGAGAAGTCTACACAGTACAGATATTTGGGCTTGTCTTCTTAAAAGAAATACTAACAAATTTTTTTTGTCTAGCTACAGGTCCTGGACTAATATCAGTTTATGGGACATCATTGTGTCTCCTCAACCTATATCCCCTGTTGGAAGTACCATGTCTTGCAAGATCTGGAAAGCCTGGTTCAAGGGCAAAAGCTTCTTTCACCCTCCTCCTGATATGACTGTTGATACTAAGTTCTTTGTGCAGGAATCCCCTTGGCTGGGTGGCTTGCTTTCTGGAATAAAAGTAGAATTGCTATATTAGAGCATAAATGTCACAAAGTTGGGCTTAGTACTTGGAAAGATTTTCTGACATATATTGAAAATGTTGATGATATGCAACTGGTTCTTAATGCTAATTTATCCAGATCTTGCCTGCAGGTTTTGAACAACCACAAGGAAATGCTGAAGGAAAAGCTGGTCTTCTGTCAAAGTAAAAAGTTGAAGATTCAAGACATTGCTGCCTTCATCTTCAAAAGTTTCAAGAAAGCAAGAGGGACTTTGGATCATCTGTTGCCTAAACTCAATTCCAGATGGCAGGTCAACTAGTCTCCCCACCAGTGGTCTTACATGTTCAAAACTTTGTGGGCTCTCCCAAACTACTGTAAACACTCCTACCTTCAATGGCTGATGATTCATCATGGTCTGTGGATAGGCCCTAAAGTTAGGAAAGTTTTTTTATAATGAAGGACTGTGTACTTTCTGTGGATCAGTGGAGGATGTTTCCCACCTGTTTTTCCATTGTGCTCATGCCAAGCGATTTTGGAAACCTGTTGAGAGCTACCTGCAGAGTAAAAAGCTCCCCCAACTCAACAAATGGGACGTTTTACTTGGATGCTGCAGGAATCTGGACATTTTGCTCTGGAATATTTGGAGAGGGAACATACTCTGGCACATCTGGTTGAGTAGAAACAATGCTACTCTGAATAATGGGAAAAGAAACTATCTTAGGTCCCTGACTAATAAGCTTAGAAGTGCCTCCCTTGTCTGTATTCGAAAAATTGCTTCTGCCCACTTGTATAATGTGAATTTCCCCAATCTTATGGCTGAGCATAAGTCTTCTGCTTGGAGAAACATTGTATCCTCATTGTTCTCCCATCGAAGGCTTGATATGACCCTCTTTTTGTAACTATTCTACTTTGGTGGCTCTTGCCCTGAGCACAGTCTGTAACTTCCTTTATTAATTTACTTTCCTGTTTTTTCAAAAAAAAAAGTTTTCAAACGTTTTGTCGTAGTACTTTGTACTTTCCTATGTGATAGTATTCAAATGAGCAGGCCTATCCCAACTATCTATATTTGTCATTGGCCCAAATTGCTTGATTTATCTTATAGTCTTGTTGTGATTCTGGCCAATCCGTTTGCACCTATATGCCTTCCTTTTGGAAAGGCTGGTCTATCTTTAGAAATCGCATTGAAAACAAAACTGTTTGGATTCTTTAGGTGTAAATCATGTTTCGTCTTGCTTGCCATCTATCTGTGGGTGTGTCTCAAAGTAATTTGTACTGATAGACGTCCTTCTACTTGTATCAAAAATCAAATATAATTATTATAATCAATTTTCTCATCACTATCCAGCCTTCTAAGGGTCTCCAAAATCTTGAGGCTGATTTTTAAAGATAGTGTGAAAAAACCTTTCAAGAATGTGAGTATGTATGTCTACTACGATTCTTGTGAGGGCACACTCTTGTAATTGCTTTAGTGGATAAAATCCCCTCGAGTTGTAAAGCATAATCTGGAATGAGAATGATGCACTTCTAAACATTGTTATACACTTGGATGTATGTTGTTTATTGGTCCTAACAAGAAGCATATTGTTGAATTTAAGGTTGATCTACATACCTCTTTTGATGTGTCAGAATTGGGGTATTTGCAGCATTATTTGGGCACTCAATTCATGAAAGTTTATTAGAGAATAGTTTTTTGTCAAAATAAAAATACATCAAAATATTAGTGTAGAATTTTGGCCTAGAATCTGCAAACCTATTGACACTCCCATGTAAAAAGGTTTAGGTTTATGGTTGCGTCTTCATGATGCTAGTGTTATACTTTATGGAATAATGGAATGTTAAATTGATTTTAATGCCTTAAGGTTTTTAATATGTTTTGTGTTTTGATTTATCGGGTGAAGATTCATGAGGGTGTGAATGTGCATGGACTTATTCAAATATTTTAGGAATTATTTAGAAAACTATTTAGAAAAATATTTAGAAGATAATATTTTTAGTTATTTTGTAAAAATAATAGATCACTTTAGACACGATGTTTGGCAAAAATAGAAAATGATAATTTTGTAAATAAGCAAAAATAGAAAATCATGATTTCATAAATAAAGCAAAAGGATGCTTTTTGAAGCCCCACCCTCATGTATCTTCTATTCAAGGCATAATAAGAAATACCTATAAATACACATGCTCTGATAGAATCATCCATCAGAGTATGTGGGTTGAGATTGTACCCAATGTGGTGTCAATTCTCTTCTCTCTTTCTATTCTTTGAATACTTTTTGTGTGATTTCATTTTCGTACTATCCTCTGTGTATGTGTGTCTATGAGATCTGAAGGTCAATAGTGGTATCAGAGCCAAGGCATCCACAAAGGTGGCTTCGGCATTCAACTATGATTTATGGCATCTATCCCGCTCGCGATTTGTCATCCATCTCAACTGTCTAACTAGGTTTTTGTTTATCAATTTTGTTTGTTTTGGTTTGTCGATTAGTTTTTTCCATTTTTTTTTCTAATTTGGTACTATGCACTACCACACTGTACCCCTTGCGCTCACTGTCACACTGTACCCCTTGTGCTTAGACCTAGGTTTTGGTTCTCTACATAAGGCCATGGACCCTAGTCATAGCATTAAGGATTTTAGTACATCACCCCTATCTTGGGTAATGCCTGAGCAATAGTTGGAACTTTTTCATCAAGAACTTCAACATGCTCAAAGCGAAATAAAAGAATGCGATGCTACACTCTAATAACTGCAAAGTGATAAAAAAAGTTTAGTTAGGGTGATGAAGGCCATTATTACCGCCCAAGAACAAGACATGTCGTCCAACATTGGTGCCAAAAAATTCCAATTTTCATGATTCAATGGGTGAAAGGATGACCAATTTGTTCTTTCATGGCTATCTCAGTTTGATGACTTCTAGTATGATGAATCATTTTTTAAAGTAAAAATGTGAAATTTGTTACTAATTATTTGGTGATTAAGGCCTAGTTATGGTGGAATGTTTTGCACCATAGCACTGATCATCCCACCACATTGACAACACTTCAAGAAAACATCAAGGAGTCCTTCCTTCCTCCTCGATTCCACTTATATTCACCTCGATCATGGATAACTTTTTGATGGAAAGATGGAGATATTGTGTCTACCTATACTGAGCATTTTTTACAATGATTATTACTTACCCGTTTGCTTGAAACGATTCGTGAAGATACTTTGCAATGAAAATATGAAGATGTTTTGGAAATGGGAATCCAAGTTGAGCTCAAGTCTCTACGTCCCACGACCCTCTATGAAGCTATTTCTTTCGCACATGATGATGAGAAAGAGTTCAATCCATCACCAAGTCTATTCACTTACAACAAATGCATCAACGAAAACCACCAATCAAGCCCAAATTTCCTTTCAACCATCCCTTCACTAGTTTTTCTTCTCCTACTTTTTAGCACCCACCTACTTTTCAAAGCCCACCTACTTTTCAGTGCCCTCCTCAATCCAATTTCTCACTAGTATCCAAGACACCTACTTTACAACCTAGAGAACCTCCAACCCTTCAAACTACAATAATGGATGCTCAACAAAAGAGGCTGTATATCACTTGCTAGAATTGTGGTAGCTTTTGTAATACTAAAGCTAAATGTAGGTTCCAAACTAATGACATGAAGCCTGTTGGAGCTCAAACACACATGATGGAGGTGGTTCCTGAAGACATTCAACCTAATTGGAGAGAAAAAACATTGGAATAGGATCTAAGTACCTTGGATAGTGAAATTTCTATTCATTCTTTACTTTGCATGCAAGGTACTATTACTGGTAAAGTTGTTAATATTTTACAGGATGATGGTAGTTCGCATGACTTTATTTCTCATACACCAGTGAAATATCTACAATTAAACCCACTTCCTTCTATGTATAAAGTTAAGGCTACATTTCAAGGAAATAGATATAATGTTACAAGTGAAGTGCATAATGTACAGATTTGTAGATGTTCATACATAGATGAATTCACATTCTTAATTGCTCCTTTGCAGTCCTATAATGTTATACTTAGTATGATTTTTCATCATCATTATAATCCATGCATTGATTATCATACACACACAATGAATTTTAAGTTTAACAACCAAGATATTTCTTTGTTTGCAATGCATGACTTCCAACCATTTCTATTAATTAGGAATACTCAAGTAAAATGTGCATTTGCGAAAGGTCACAATTCATGTATTTTTTTGTCAATAACATAGTTGATTATGCACATACATTTCTTGATGCATATAAATCATTTATGGCTTCCTATAAGGATTGTTTTATGGTTGATTCTCCTTCTAAGCTACCACCTTCTAAGGGATCTCTTGATCATATTATAGACTTAATTCATGGTAGCAATCCTCCCCATAAAGCACCTTATAGGCATGGATCTTTACATCAATAAGAAATAGCTAATCAAGTTAAGGATTTACTCGATAAAGGACTTATAAAACCTAGTTCTTCTCCTTTGGAGCACCTATTCTTTTAGTAGAGAAGAAGAAAAAGGATTATGTTGATATATTCAGGTAGTGATGTGTGTGAACACTCTAGGACCGTCGGGGCACTTTTTTCCCTCTTTAGGAGGTTTTTTTCCCCCGGCTTGTATATACGCATATTGCCCTAATGGGCTACTTATCTTTGTATATTCTCTAGTAATACATTAAGTATTGTGTGTTTGTGCTCCAAGCTTCTTCTTCTTCCTTGTGTTGTTCGCGTGCTTCCGCAAACGTCTAACTCCAACAACTGGTATCAGAGCAGGTTGTCGCTTCATCTAGGGCACCATCGACACTCCTCCGTTTGCAGTCTCAAATTCGCACAAAATTTGGTCAGCATACTCAAGGTGTTTCAAAGATCAAAATAGCTTCGTTCTGTGGTGCCGAAATCGTGATCTGAGCTCATTTCGGCCTCCAAACGCACTATTGCAGTGCTTGTGCAGGCTATTTTGCCTTTTTATGCCAAAGGTACAATTTCTGTTCGCCAGTATAAGCGTCTCAAAGTCTGCTACAGGTTTAGCAGAACTCCTCTGGGAAATTCTATTAAACTTTTTGAGATACAGTCAATTTTCTGCATCAAGGTATTTTAGTCACCGGCCATGGCTGAAAGCAGTGATGTATTCCATATTTTGGCTGTTGAGGATAAGTTGGATGGTACCAACTACCCGCTGTGGGCTTATATGATTCGACATGCATTGGTTGCAAAAGGATTATGGAACATTTTGCAGGGTGTTGAAAGACGTCCTGTTACACCTCTGACTACAGGTATTGCAAATACAAGTGCTAGAGCTGATGAAGATGGTGTCGAAGATGATATTCCGTAGATCCTTGTTCGTGCTGCTGTTTCTGCTGCACCCATTGTAGAGCAGATTCGTTGGGATGGCAAAGATGCCTAGTCACATGCATTGATAGCTTTGTCTGTCAAACGTGCCATTATTCCTCATATTTGCTCTTGTAGAATAGCTAAGGATGCTTGGGATACACTTACCACATTATACCAAGCTAGGAATGAGGCTCGTGTTGCTTACTTCCAAAAACAGTTGGAGAGTGAGCACATGAATGAAGGTGATTCTATGGATAGTTTCCTAACAAAGATCAAAGACTTGAAGGAACAGTTGATTTCTGCTGATGAGGTTATACCAGATAGCTCACTTGTGCAGACCATTCTGCATGGTCTTCCTAATTCATATCAGAGTTTTGCTTCTACTCTTCGGTTGATGATGAAAGACAATCCAAATGCCTTGTCATTTGAGGAGTTAGTCTCTGTTCTGTTGCACGAAGATCAGTCGAGGCAAAACAGGTCCATTATGCGAGTTGCAGATCAAGCTTTCCTACCTAGTCAGAAGGGCAAAGGAAAATGGAGCTCTTCAACTAGTAAGCAGAAATCTACTAATTCTGCATATTCGAAGAAGGAAGATAAAGATGAGAAGAAATCAGAAAAGTAGAAATTGTTTTGTAAGTACTATAAAGGGAATGATCATATCATAAACAACTGTCCAAAACTGGCTGCTAAAGAGGCAAAGAAGAAGAGGCTGGAATGGTTGTTGCAGAGGCCTCTACACCAGAAACAGAGCTCTACTAATCTTGTGCAGGAAGAACAATGGGCGTTTACTATTGTTTGCAGTTTTGACCCATCTTCTCATGAGCAGTGCATGTCTGTAGTAGACTCAGATGTTTGGTACTTTAACAATGGGGCGACCAAACATATTACCTCGCAACGTGGTTTCTTCTCTTCACTCGAGCCTGCCCCTACAGGGAATACTATCACATGCGCCAACAACTCCTCTTATCCTATTATGGGAGTTGGTAAGATCATTCTGACTACTTCTGATGGTAGTTCTTTCACCTTGTCAGATGCTCTATTTGTGCTAGGGATCAAGAAGAATCTGTTATCAGTTTCTGCATTAGCCAAGATTGGCTTGGTTGTGAAATTTGTTGATGATAGATGTACAGTTCATGAGCTGTCAAATGGCGATGTTATTATTGCTTCTGGCATTTTATTTCATGGGCTGTATAAGCTCATAGACTATGAAAGATCTGTGAATGATTTGGCATGTGCAATACATGATTCTCAGGATATGTCAGATGCAAAGCTTTGGCATGCACGCTTTGGTCATCTGAACTTCGCTAGTTTGCTACACCTGTAGAAATCTGATATGGTGTCTTCTTTGCCCAAGCTTCAGGAACCTGGAAAACATGTATGTGAAGGCTGTATTTTGGGCAAAAATGCAGCGTTCCTCCTTTCCAAAAGATGGTTCAGTGCGGGCTATGCAGAAATTGCAGCTTGTACATAGTGATGTTTGTGGTCCTATGTAGACACCCTCTTTTGGAAATTACCTTTACTTCGTGACTTTCATTAATGATTTTTCTAGGCATGCATGGGTATATCCACTCAAAGCAAAGTCCGAAGTGTTCATGTGCTTTAAATAGTTTTTTGTTTTGGCTGAAAATCTGTCAGCATGTAAAATGGTCACCCTCCATTCTGATTGAGGGGGGGATATATGTCTTCTAATTTTAATGCATTTCTGGCTGAACGTGGGATAAAACACCATTGTACACTACCGTATACACCTCAACAGAATGGAGTTGCTGAACGAAAGAACAGGTCACTCATGGAGATGGCGAGGTGCATGGTCAAGAGTCAGGCTTTACCACATAGTTTCTGGCTTGAGACTATCATGTGTGCAACATATGTACTGAACATGTGTCCCACTAAAGCGCTGCAGTCTATCACTCCATATGAGGCTTGGCATGACCGCAAGCCATCTGTTGCTCATCTGCATGTTTTTGGTTGTTTGGCATATGCACTAGTGCCTGAAGAACATCACAGAAAATTGGATGATAAGGCAGTAAAATGTATTTTTGTTGGGTACAGTTCTAAAAGTAAAGGCTATCGTCTGTATCATCCACAGACTAAATGCATTCTGGTTAGCCGTGATATTGTCTTTGTGGAAGATGCTATTCAGCCATTGCTTTCATGTACGAAGGAGACATCTGTTAGCTCCAAAGACATTTATGATACTTTGACGCCTCTTTTTACAGGTGGACAGTCTAGTGCTGGTCCTAATGAGGCAACTTCTCAGCCTTTGCAGGTTTCATGTGATGATGCAAATCATTCCATTTCTGATGCAGATTTACATGATGCACTTGTTGATGAGAGAGCTGATATTGAGCAGGCAAAAACTATGCCAAAATGGCTGGTGCAGACTTTGCATGAGAGAAAATTAGATGCCCTTTGTCATATCGTACTCGCTTAGGCTCTCATAGTGCCTCCTTTGCATTAGATTGCTATGCTATGGCTACGTCTAATCTCTGTGATGAGAATGAGCCTGTGTCTTTTGATGAAGCACAAAATTCAGAAAATTGGATGGCTGCTATGCAATCTGAATATGATGCTATAGTGAAGAATGGTATATGGTCTTTATGTGACTTGCCTCCTTGCAAGAAGGCCATTGGCACAGTGGGTATACAAGTTGAAGCGTAAACCTGATGGTACAGTTGACAGGTATAAGGCTAGGCTTGTTGCAAAGGGTTATGCGTAGGAAAGAGGCATTGATTTTGATGAGACCTTTGCACCTACATGCCGTATGACTACTGTTCAGAGCATTTGTGCACTTGCAGCCCATCATGGTTGGAATGTACATTAGATGGAGATTAAAACAACATTTCTGAATGGTGAGTTGCATGAAGAAGTGTATGTTTTTCAGCCCCGTGGCTTTGTGCAGAACGGGCATGAAAACCAGTTGTGCAGGTTAAAGAAGGCATTATATGGTTTAAAGCAAGCACCACGTGCTTGGTATGAGAAGATACATGCCTATCTGGTTGCACAGGGTTTTGAGAACAGTCCAACTGAAAGCACCTTATATGTTAAGCGTGCTAATGATGTGCTTCTGATCATTGTTGTCTATGTTGACGAGATGCTGCTCACTAGTCCTATTGAGAAGCATATTGCTGATTTCAAGGCTGATTTGCATGCCTCATTTGAGATGTCTGATTTGTGGCATTTGCATCACTGTTTGGGCATTCAATTTATGCAAGTTGATGGTGGAATGGCTTTGTGTCAAACGAAATATATTGACACATTATTGCAGCAATCCTATTGCCACTCCTATGGAGGCAGGTTTACGATTGCGTCTTCATGATGCTGGAGATGCATTTGATGTTGTTCTCTATCAGCAGGCTGTTGGATGCTTGATTTAGTTATGCATTACTCGGCCAGATATTCAGTTTACTGTCTCACAGATGAGCAGGTTTATGCATTGCCCAGGAGTCACACATTGGAAGGCGGCTAAGCGCATCTTTCGCTACTTGAGTGGTACTCGGCTACTTGGGTTGTTTATCCCAAGGGGGGATTGCTACCGCCAGATTTTCATGCTTTTTTTGACTCAGATTGGGCTAGTTTTTCAGCCCCGTGGCTTTGTGCAGAACGGGCATGAAAACCAGTTGTGCAGGTTAAAGAAGGCATCATATGGTTTAAAGCAAGCATCACGTGCTTGGTATGAGAAGATACATGCCTATCTGGTTGCACAGGGTTTTGAGAATAGTCCAACTGAAAGCACCTTATATGTTAAGCGTGCTAATGATGTGCTTCTGATCATTGTTGTCTATGTCGACGACATGCTGCTCACTAGTCCTATTGAGAAGCATATTGCTGATTTCAAGGCTGATTTGCATGCCTCATTTGAGATGTCTGATTTGTGGCATTTGCATCACTGTTTGGGCATTCAATTTATGCAAGTTGATGGTGGAATGGCTTTGTGTCAAACGAAATATATTGACACATTATTGTAGCAATCCTATTGCCACTCCTATGGAGGCAGGTTTACGATTGCGTCTTCATGATGTTGGAGATGCATTTGATGTTGTTCTCTATCAGCAGGCTGTTGGATGCTTGATTTAGTTATGCATTACTCGGCCAGATATTCAGTTTGCTGTCTCACAGATGAGCAGGTTTATGCATTGCCCAGGAGTCACACATTGGAAGGCGGCTAAGCGCATCTTTCGCTACTTGAGTGGTACTCGACTACTTGGGTTGTTTATCCCAAGGGGGGATTGCTACCGCCAGATTTTCATGCTTTTTCTGACTCAGATTGGGCTAGTTGCTATGACACTCGTGTGTCCACTAGTGGTTTTTGCTTCATGCTTGGTAGCTCATGTATATCTTGGTTGAGCAAGAAGTAGCCTACTGTGGCCACTTCCAGTCATGAGGATGAGTATAGGGCAGCTTTCACAATGATTGTTGAGTGTGTGTGGCTCAGACGACGTATGGCTGATTTGGGTATTGGTCAGTCTTCTGCCACCACCATCTTCACTGACAGTCAGAGCGCATTGGCAGTTGCGAGGAACCTTGTGTTCCATGCTCGCAGTAAGCACATTGATGTGCATTATCATTATGTCAGGGAGAGGTTCTCTACTGGGGAGATCAGCTTGGCATATGTGCCCACGTAGGAGAACATTGCAGACCTTTTCACGAAGGCTCTGCCTAGGGAGAATTTTGAAGCTTTCCGCAAAGCTTTGGGCTTACTTCCTTTTGCAGAGTGATTTCCACATAGCTTGGCACTTCCTTATACATGAGTGCTAGCTACTTGTTCACCGCACCACTCCTAGGGGGGATTTGTTGATATATTCAGGTAGTATTGTGTGTGAACACTCTAGGACCGTCGGGGCACTTTTTTCCCTCCTTAGGAGGTTTTTTTCCCCCAGCTTGTATATATGCCTATTGCCCTAATGGGCTACTTATCTTTGTACATTCTCTAGTAATACATTAAGTATTGTGTGTTTGTGCTCCAAGCTTCTTCTTCTTCCTTGTGTTGTTCCCGTGCTTGCGTAGACGTCTAACTCCAATAGCTTATAGGATGTGCATTGACTATAGAGCACTCAGATCATAATTAAAAATAGATATCCTATTCCTAGGATAGATGATTTGCTAGATAAACTTTGTGCAGCACGTGTTTTTAGTAAAGTTGATCTTAAATCTGGGTATCATCAGATAAGAATGACACAAAATGACATTTATAAGAATCCCTTTAGAACTCAAATTGGTCACTTTGAATTCATGGTAATGCCTTTTGGAGGCTTACCAATGCACCTCGTACATTTGCATGTATGATGAATATCATTATTCTTCATTACTAGGCTTTTGTTCTTGTTTTCTTTGATGACAAACTTGTAAACAGTAAGAATGACAATGACCATGAAAAGCATTTAGCAATAGTATTTAATTTTTTACGCAAAACTAAAATTTATGCCAATCTTAATTTATCTTATGTTGCAATAACAAAATTTCTTTGTCAATGAGGATCCCAAACCTACACCCATAGACCTACCACATCTTCTTACTGGGGGCTTTGTAGATGATAAAAAGGAACCACAATAGAAGCTCTAAACTTATTAGAAGAGAGTGAAAAAATTCGTTGACAATTTCCTCATGGAGTAGAAGACAAATTGAAGGAAGCTAGTAGTTCACAAAATTTTCCACCCTCCAACTTGGAGCCCTTGGAACTCACTCTACCAGAGGTACACATGGAAATATTTTCCATGGTGCTTGTGGATGGAGAAGAGTTTTTATTCTTACATCATATTGAGAAGCCATTTGGTCTATGCCTCAACGAACGCCTAATTAATTTTTGCTCAACCTCCGATGTTCCCATGGACAACACTTCTTACAAATTTGAAAACTCAACCATTCCATTTGGTGATTTAGTTGCAGACACCATTGCATTTGTGTCTGAGGCGATATTGAGTGATACCAACCAAAATGCCACTCAAGAGGATTTGGCCAAAGCAAGGGAAAGAATTTTGGAGAAGATGATTCCAACATCCTCTGTTGTGGAGAAAATTGGCATGGCTCACTCTTCGATTCTGCTAGATGCAATGAGAAGAGGGGAGGATGAAGATAGGCTTCAAGATGTAAGTATATAATAAAATTTATGATTGACTATGTTTCATATTTGTACTCATTAAATTTCTATGTGCAGGAAGCGATTGAATTCAATAAATTCATAGCAAGGAGTGGTGGTGACTGGGTTGCCCATGGCATTGGCTCTTCCTTGGAAAACCACATTGGAAAAATTCCAAAGGAAGATTCTGTAATTATCCAAAAGACTTTTTTCCCTCAAGGACACTTCATGAGTTGGTGTTTGAAGGCCTTGAGAAAAAGTTTGTGCCTATCTCTAATAATGCAAGGGATCAACTGTGTAATTTTTGTTAGGAATTCGTTTGCCCTTACTAACTTAGAAGTTAAGTTTAGAAGAAAAATATTAGGTCTAAGTGATGCACATTCCAACCATTGTGTAGTTTCATACACCACGTAGGTGCAAATATGTTATCAAAATCAATGTTTTTTTTGTTGAACATATCCTTTAGCTACAACTTTTCCCTTATAGCTATCAATGGTAGCAAAAGGATTGTACCTCAATGTGTAAACCCATTTAGTGCCAATTTCCTTCTTGCTAGTAAGGAAGTCATACAAAGGCTAGTATCATTCTCCATATAACTATAATATTCAAATTCCATAGCAACCATCTAATTCTCTAGTAGATTGGTGCTTCATCAAAGGAAATATTATTGCTATGATAAAAAAAAGGCTAGAGAGATTTATTACATAACAACCAAATGCAAAGAAAGCACCAACAAGTCCTAAGATGCTATCATGAGAGAAATATTTATCTCACTTACTATCTCTCAAATTCTATATGAGCGCATTTCGGCATAAACTATTCCTCATCAATTTCTACTCTCTCATTATTAGTTATTCATGAATATCTACATCAATGTAATGTTCTATGTTCTCATTAATCTATGTAGGGTAAGATGTTTCCTAACTAGGAGAAACATTTGACTTTACTTCAATGAAAAGAGGAAATAATTTATCATACACATCCTTTGAGATAATTGATTTACACTTGATAGATCATAGTAAAAGTTTCACACATTCCTCCACAAAAACTGCATCATGACTAACCGAATTTAGTTTATTTTGTAGGTTCTTGCTAAGGCACTAGTGCATATGATACATGAACAAAATCACGCACATGAGTAATAGATAAATTGTGACAATGCAAAGCTTAATGATGAGTTATAGAACATAACACTTTTGTAGGATACATGTAGAGTACATATGCAACACACATTAGGACACCGAGCCGAAAAGTATGATATGAAGCCTTTAAAGGTGTTGTCACTCTTGCACAATGGCAAGTACCAACATGAGGAGATTCACCACATAATTCAATTTGTAAAGATGTATAATTGTCAATTTGTAAAGATGTGAGGAGAGTATAATGACCATGAACAAGTGAATTGCACAATTGTGTGAGTGAGACGCACACTAACATTAATTATGAAAAATGAAGATTCTAATGAAAACTGAAGAAGCGTTACTTATTCACAGGTTATTCTCTCATATCATAGCTAAGATGCTTTACTTACAGGTGCTTACATTTATAAATGTTAAATGACTTATACGGGGCAACGTATCCATTCTCTTTTTCTTTGTGGTCTCCATTCATGTGGGTCTATTCCTATAGTGCATAGTGCACATAAAGAAACATAAAAAGGATATATGTAAACATGTTTATGTATGAGCATGGTGTTCCGTGTATCTGCATGTAAGTTATGTGATTATCTACAGGTAGAACTATAGAAAAGCAAAATAATCGCAGAGACATGTCTGAAGGAAACCCATGTGATGGAATGTATATGTTAGAAAAACTACACGAAGATGTTAGTGCAATGTATGTGTGTGTGTGCAAACAATCATAAAAACGAAAGAGACAGAGAGAGAGAGAGAGAGAGCATGATTATGCTATCTATTGAGAGAGAATTTAAAAATGAAATAAGAAAACATTAGAATAGTACGTTCATTTTTCCTCGTTTTCATGGCTTTTCAATCTCTATATCAGCAGGGAATGGAGTGAATCAGAAATGCCAAGACATAAAAACTTTTGCCTTTGTTTGTTTGTTGAAAATATAAACTTGGTTTTTTGTAAATAGGTGTAAACAAAATAAAAATAAAGAAATGATTCTAACGATGTTTTGCTTGGTATAGTGAACGGAAATACATGTCCAAAAATAAATAAATATTTTCCCTGACATGGTGTAGAATTGAAAGCTACTTAATCCATAACTTATTCACAATACCTTGGGGAAACGAACATGTGTATAGGATTTGAGACTTACGGTATGCGAAAGAATTACCATTAATGAGTTTTGAAGTTGACTTTGGAAGTGACATACATATAAACCCATACAAATTTGTGTGAAATAGCAGAACTTCTACATTGATGGTTTTGTTTTGAAACTTTTTATAGAAAATCTGGCTAATCTTAGCTACCATATATGTGATGAAGTTTTTTTTCTTAATCACATAAGCACGCTAGATGTCATTTAATTATGTGATGAAGTATTTAAGCTATGAACATAAAAATTAAGGGGTGTTGTTTATAGTCAAAGTTTGAATAGCCGAAGCATATCGATGATATTTGAATGACTGGAAGATTCCCTTTTCATGTGTGGAATTGTCTTTAGAATTGGCTTGTTATCTCTTCACCCCCTTCCTATGAACATTCATGACATACCTGTGAACCTAACGTGAAATGAGAGGGTGAGTAAAATATAGAGCTAGCAATTTGATCAATCAAGTTGACAAATATAGCACATTGAATGTGGATGACATTTTAGCTTAGTTCCTCTACTTTCAGCAAGAGGATAGATGACAAAAAGCTATTCATTGCTTCATGAGTGATTAATCAAATAATGCAGATTTTTCAATGGGAAGAATATATCCAAGTTTTGTAAAGAGTATGAAATTGAGGCGAAGTATTTAGGTGTTGGTTTGTCACCAATGAATGACCATGAGCTACGTGAGAACTTTGTCTATGTGTTTAAATATAATCTATGTGATCAATTCATGCGAATAAGAGAAACCACATGGTGACAATACAAAGCAACACTTCTCAAATAGTTTATGCTAGAGGACATAGATAAAGTAACTCAGAGATGTTTCTTGAGGTGGGTTCATATGCCCAAGAACCAACCAATCATGGAAACTAAAAGAGAGTTTGAGAAACAATTTGAAGACATGTATGAGCATGATAAGTGATGTTTGATACATGAAAGAGTTTTCTTGTTTTTACAATCAATATATGTAAAAGCTCGAGAGAAATTCATTCCATTTCTACAAGATCTAGATTGTGAATCGTGTTGTCAGGATGAAATCCCTCAAGGAGTGTGCATCAAGATTTTTTTTTCAAAATTGTTTCTATAGTTTTCTAACCATGATATGATGTTTGATTGAAGAATTATGAAAATAGTGATAAATGGTTTAAATGTTTGATGGTTGGATTGATTGAGTGATGAAAACATTTTATTTGAACATTAGAACCGTATATTTATTTTTTTAAAGAACATTAATCCCTTAGAAAAATGTTCCAGAGCCCTAAAAAACTAACCTTTACCCCTTGGAAAACCTAACTTCAATACTTAGGAACCCATGACATTTGACCTATTGTATATATATTGAAAGCTGGAAGACTATGGAACCAACAAACCTACGTAAATAGGTGTATATTAACCCTTGAAATTGAGTTTTACCTCTTGAAACCAAACCTTAACCCTCAAAGGCTAAACTTTTGACCCATGAAAACTTAACTTCAATCCTTAGGAACCCTACGAGTTTAGCCCATAATGTAAATAAAACCATTCATTTGATGTGCATTACACTAATAGAAAGAAACCCTATGTTATCCCTGATAAAGAAACCTAGTTTGGAACCTTAGAATTATGATTTATCATGATCTTAACCCTTTATTTCAATAAAACCTTTTTTTTATTAGTATGAAACCACATAAAATCCTTAATAAAAAATAAAAAGAAAAAGAGGTAAAAACAAAAAAGAAATTTTAGGAAAACAAAAAAAGGAAAACGAAAAACCAAAATAGAAAGAAAAGATTTGATTTCCAAAAATAGAAAAGAACAAGAAAGAAGATTTTGAAAATAAAATCGATAAAAAAAAAAGATTCTCTAAGAATAGAAAGAAGAAGGCTAGAAAACTCTAGAGTTCTAAAGGACGACCTAGGGGAAAGCTATAAATAGGTGCCCAAGGGTCATTTGGTGTTTCCCCATGGATTTAGTCTCTCAGGTACTTCTGCTTCTCTTTTCTTAGTTTTTGTTCTTTATGTTCTTCTTTGAATAAAAGAGAGAGAGAGAGAGAGAGAGAGAGAGAGAGAGAGTCCTCTATCTCTCTACCCTCTTCCTTCCACTCCATGATTTTATTAAGAGCAAACAGAGAAAGCAAGGAAGAGAGCACACCATCTCTCTATCCTTCTTTCTCTTGCTCTAATGGATTCTATGTCTTGCTACTCTAACATACACAAAGTAGAGAGAGAGATAGGGAATCAATTTTTTTTTCATGGTTTTTATTTTCTAATAAACATACTATGTGTGTGGGTGAGAGAGAGAGGAAGAGAAAGAGGGAGAGCGGGGGGAACATCATGAAAACATGCTTGTCAAGGTACAACACATTCATGACTGGTGTACAAGAGCTAGAGGCGTCTGACTGTCCATTGTATAGGGCTGTTTCTTTGTGATGTTGGAGATGCCTTAGAATTCATTAATCGGATTATATTTTTTTAATATAAAGGAAGTTCGGCATAAGCCTACTCTCCCGGACTTGAATTAAATAAAGAAAAGTACAAGAGAAGGGGACTAGTGCCCACGGGACCCCCCAAATCCCACAAAGCAAGGGAAGCTTTTACAGAGCTTAGATGACATTACAAAGAAGGTTAATTACCCTCTCATCACCCTCATGTGGGGCCCACTTAGGTTTAAGCTTGTTATCGATCAAAAGGAGTACTTGATGATGCCTAAAGGGGGGTGATTTTTTACAGTTGACAATCCTTTTGCCAAGGAGGAACAATGATTTCTCAATTGACCACTCCTTGGGGGAGTCACCGAAGTTGAAAGCACATCTTTCCCGCCAGATTTTCCATAGGACCTCCCCTCTGATGGCGTTCCAGAGAGTCGTGGAGCAGCCGATCGCTTCTCCCAGTAGGGCTTGCTGCCAACTGAGACGTTTTTGAAGTCTAATTCTCTTTCCAACCACCTGCTAGAGTCTGTTGGAGTTGGGGCAGGTAAAGAAGATGTGTGAAACATCTTCGATAGATCGGTAGCAGCGTTTGCACCAGGGAGGGATCCCACAAATTTTGCTAGCCTTAAGGTTGGTCCAAATTCCATGATGAAGAATTTGCCATAAGAGGACAGACTTTTTGATTTCTATGAGGGGGTGCCAGATAGCCGTGAACTTCATGTCCCACCGAAGCCGCGTCCATGACATGCACCACTTTTTGTTGAGGTTAACCTGATAGTCGATCGTTTCTTTGATGGTCGGGATTTTTGATAGGCTATTCCCATTGTGCCATTTGAGACCAAGCGAGCTCGACATGTCGTGTCCCATGAGAAGGCGAACTTTGTGTCGGTCCCAGGCGAGACATCTGCTTTGCAAAGTGTTCCATTCTTCATGCGAAATGTTGATGCTAGGGTCAATATCCTCAAAGTTGATCCAGCGGTTGGTGTCTTGTTTCCAGAGATGTTTCCATTTTTTGAAGCCTTTGTTCCATAGCTTCTTGGCATTTTGAATGTTCCAAGATTCCACACTCCGGATGCCATGGATCGGAAACCAGATAGAGTCGTTTTGTCTGATACCGGTAGCCCACTTCCAGTCTTCACTTATTCTTGTGAAGCTTTTGACTTTATTCCAACTCTTCCAAAGGGAGCACACCAGATTAGAGCCTTTCGGGAAGACGGGGATCGGGGAAAACAGCAAGGTCAAGATGCCAAGATTCTTCCAATTTGGGAAACCCATGAGCGCCAACTCATTCTTGTTTCTGAAGATCAACTTGGCCCACGAGGCCTCCCCATTGCACCAAGCCTTAATCATCCATTTGGCCGACAGTTTGTTAGCCATGCACCCAATGTCCAAGATACCAAGTCCCCCACTATCTCTATGGCTGGTGCAGATGGACCATTTGATTTTAGGCACCCCCCTCCTATTGTGGTCGCCCGTCCAAAGGAAGTTTCTACAAATACTATCCAGTTTGGACAGATCTTGCTCTTTCGGTCTCCAACAAGAAAGGAAATAAATGGTAGATGATAAGAGGAACGTGTTGATAACCATAGCACGACCAGCAAGATTGATTTGCATACCTCTCCAATAGTTAAGCTTGTTTTCGAGTTTGGCAAGCACCCAGTTCCACCGCTGTTCCATAGAGACGCCAAACCCCAAGGGAATCCCAAGAAGCCGAAAAATTTGGCCCTGCGGAATGATTTGACAGCCATGATCAATGAGGAGGTCGGGCTGTGATCCACCAATAGCTCTAAAGGCGGTCTTAGAGTGGTTGATTATGGATCCAGAGGCTTCACAAAAGGTAGCAAGACACTTCCAGAACGTCTCCAGGCTCGTCCTATCATTGTGAACAAAAGTGTTCATATCATCAGCAAAAAGTCTCATGGTGATCTGACTGTGGTCATGCGGCAAACGAAGGCCTTTAATGTTACCAGCTTCCACCTGATGCTCCACCAGCCTGCTAAGCCCTTCCGTGGCAATGGCAAAGAGAAGGGGAGCCAATGGGCACCCTTGTCTGATAGATCTTTTAAGTTTGATCACCTTTGAAAGTTTTCCATTAATGTTAATTTGGGTCGCTGCGTTTCCGAGAAGGGTCGCAATCATCTTGGTGAATTTCTGACTACATCCAAGATCTTGTAGCGACTGTAGAATATAGTCCCATTCTAGCCTGTCGTAGGCTTTATCAAAGTCGATCTTGAGGAATAAAACTTCTTGTTTAGACTCATTTGCAAACTCAAGACCTTCCCAGATATCTATAATGGTTTCCAAAATTGACCTGCCTTTGATGAAACCTTTTTGGTCCTCGCTTAACCACGCTCTCAAGTGGCAAGAGATTCTGTTGGCAATGACTTTGGCGATGATCTTGTATCCTGTTTGGAGCATTGTAATGGGACGCCAGTTCTCTATTCTGTTCTTTTCCCCTTTTTTGTGTACTAACTTGATAATGCCATTGTTGAGACAAGAAGGAAGCGCGCCAAACTTGAGTGCCTCTTGCCAAACCAAACGAAGAGGGGTGGCAACCACCAACTTGAAGGATTTAAAGAACTCATTAGTGAGCCCGTCGGGTCCCGGGCTTTTACCTGAAGGGAGGGCATCAATGACCTCAATGTTTTTGGCTTCAGAGATAGAGGCATGAAGCAGAGATTGAAGGTTGAGTGGTATCCTGTGGGGGGAAACCCTAGATATGGCTGCCATACAGTCCCTTCTATGGTGGGAGAGGGGGTTTGAGGTCCCCAGGAGTCTCGTGAAGTGCCCTTCAATGATCCCAAAATTATCTTCTTCCGTATTGCATACATTGCCATTTGCGTCTAGCAATAAGGGGATCGATTCTCTGTTGTGTTTCCTTTTGAGGATACGGCACATCTCTTTGGTGGGTTTGTCGGCTTTGCCAGCCCACCCTCCTTGAAGAAAATTTGCAAATTTTTCCTTTGTATCTCTTCCTCGTATCTCAGCAATGCTCTGATTTTTCGAAGTCCTTTCTGGGCTTGAGAGTTTCCTTTGTTCACTTCCTCCTCGAGCCGCCAGAGTCTATGATATAGAGCTTCTCTACGAGCCCGCCGCACAGTCTCTAGCATCTTCCTGGATCTAATCATGATCTGTTGTGACTTATCGACCGCACTTCTCCAACACTTGGCTGGGGACAAGCCAGAGGCGAATGCCTCCTTCCACACATCAGAAATTTCTTGATGGACGGAGGGGAGAGAGAAGGAGGGCACACTGGCATGGAACCAAGGAGCCTTACGGATCTTGGTGGGGGGTTGAAAAGTGATGAAGATCGGGTAGTGATCAGAGATGGTGAGGTCGGTGCGTTGCGAGAGGGAAGGGTGGCCCCACTGATGAGTAAAACTCTGAGAAATGTAGCATCTATCAAGTCTAGCTTTCCTCAGGTCCTCGCCTGCTTGGAGATTTGACCAAGAAAAGCCATTCGAGTCTTTGAATTCGACCAGATCCAAGTGTAGTTTAGTTTTGTCCCACATTTCTTTCTCCCGACTATCGATGACCCTACCCTTGCCCATCCATCTGTCCATAGGGTCCTCTACCATGTTGAAGTCACCACAAATAAGCACGTTGTGGGGGAGCGAGTCCAAGGAGGCCCAAGTGTTAAGTCTCTCTAACTCCCCATTAGGGGCATACAAAGAAACTAAAGTAAAACAAAAGGGAGCACCGAAAGAAACAGCAATCCATCGATGGCATTCATCTTCAATGGAGTTCTCAAGCTTTTCAAACCAGAGTTGATTAATACCGATTACCGTTCCACCGGAGCCCCGCTGATGCGCCATTGAAATCCAAACATGGGTCGAGGAGACATGTCTAAGCCGTTTCTGGAGGTCTTCTCCGTCAATTTTAATCTCTTGGATACATATAAAATCTGGGTTTAGGCTAATGTCGCGAAGCCATTGACCAATGATGATCGCTCTTGAGGGGTCGGTTAGCCCTCTAGCATTTAACGAGATGATGATCATTGTCGTAATAATCCCTCTTTGCGAGAGGGAGCTTTGTCCTTTCTTTTCTTGGATTCATCTTTCTTTTTCGCTCGGATCGGATCCCGAGTTAGCAATAGGTTCTTGTGGGGGCTTTTCCACGGTAACTCCATAGGTTGTTTTCCTTTGCGGGATGCCTCCTGCTAGGAAGAACTGGGCACCGTTTTCAGCTCCGTTTCCGGAATAGTCGATCCGATGATGGAGCTTTCACTATCCATGTTATCTTCGTTGCTAGTAGTAAAGCCGTCTTCTTTGCTTGTAGTGTAACCCTCCTGCAAGGTTTCTTTACTGTCAGGGATCTCTAGGCCTTTGACGTCGGTGTCCACCTCAAGTTGGTTCCCACCTGGGTAGTCAAACTCATTGATGTCCTTTACCAGATTGCAATACAAGTTGCTGGAGGGGGTAACTGACATGTTGTTTCGCTCAGAAGTTGCCCTAGGGCTTCTTTTCCTTCTTCTTCTGACTTCGATGAACCCGTCTGCATCAGCTTCTGGATTAAGGGGGCCCTTGACTTCCTCAACTTTTGTCGAGTGATTCAATGCACCATTGCTATCCTGAGCATTTTTGGGGGCTTCTTGATTTCGCTTGCTTTTTCGTCTCAAAGGGCAATCTTTAATCCTGTGACCTTGTTGGCCACAACGAAAGCACGCGTTGGGAAGGTTTTTGTAACTGATGTCTTGTTCCCATACTTCCCCTTCGCCCAGGTCCAGTTTGATCTTCGATGGAAGTGGCATACTGAGGTCAGCCTCGACACAGATTTGAGGGTGCCACCGAGCGTTGAACAAGTGTCTTGCACCTTCATAAATGAGACCACCAATGTCCTCGCGTGAGGCCAACGGCTTGCCGATAGGAGAAACGATGTCCCACACGAAGTTGTACAAGAAGTATGGTAGGTTAGGGAGCTCAACCCAGAGAGGGTACCGAAGCGATTTCGATTTGTCGGGAGTAAAATCAGGGGACCATCTGAATAGGCACAGGGTCGCCCGACCGAGTTGCCAAGTTCCGACACTAAGGGCTCGAAACGCCATATCTTCATTTTCAAAGACTAGCAGCAAGTGGCTTGCCGGTAGGAACTGACACTTACAAACAACTAGCCCACGGGGGAACCACTCGTTGCGGAGCCACTGTCGCACAGTTTCGGGCGGGGGCTTAGGGCCGAACATTTGGCCGACGAGACAAACTTTCTTGAGCTCCTCCTGAGTTGACAGAATTGCGGATCTACTGAGGGAGACCAAGGGGGGTTCAACGCTCTTGAAGGCCCCTATGGCGGCCCAAGAACCCCCCTCCAACAAAGAGGCCAGGTTATCGGTCTCCCCGGGAGGAGGGGCCAGGTTACTTCTCACAAGAGAGGGGGTCGCCAAATCCATGACAAAAGAGGGACACCCCGAACTCTGAAAAACTTGAAATGCCTCCGAAGACTAATTGTTTGCCTTCTTGATGATTCTCTTGTGGGATCACACTTCTCTTGTAGGAATACCAACTTGAAAGGCCCACGAGCGACTTGCAATAATGGCAAGCTCCCTTTTTTCTTTTCTAATTTATTTTTCTTATTTCTTCGAATCCCCACTCTTTTTCTTTTTCTTTTTTTTCTATTTAATCTCAAACTTTCTTTTTGTTTCTTCTTTTTTTTTCTATTTAAACTCAAACTTGAGATGCAAACTCAAGTGGACGATCGCGGGAGAGGAGGACGCGGAGACAAAACCAGAGAGGCACATTGTTTGAAATCATACTATCGATCGAGCTCGCGAAACTAAAAAAGGAGTATCCGTACGATAGACTCACGATAGACTAGAGAGGCAAACGGGTGTCGCGATAGGCCCAAAAGCGCGATAAGCCTACCGGGTGTCGCGATAGGCCCAAAAGCGCGATAGGCCCAAAAGCGCCGGTCCCAGATGAGTCGCGATACACGCGTGGTACTGTCGCGACACCTCGATTTCTGCGCAAAATGGCCCGTCGGGAGTGGCACCTTCACTGTCGCGATAGCCAAAGCATGTGTCGCGACACCCCAAACTCGCGATAGACAACGCGAGTATCGCAACACTCCAAACTCACGATAGATGGCGATGGAGCTGAGCCGCAGACAGTGAGACGCCTATGGCTGAGGAGCTTGGGTTAATCGGATTATATTGTATTCAAGTGAAGCAGCACATATAAAGACGTGATGGAATCTACAAAATCAAGGGCTGCTCTTGTGCCACAGGTTTTCTGTTCTCCCAAGACTTAGCATGTCACTGCTTTTGCTCCACAGGAAGCCATTGACATATCATCCCCGTTCACACTCCCCAATATGAGGCAAATATTTTAGTTCTCTCAAAAGATTACTCCGTTTTTCTTGAACTATGTTTGAAGTCTATTTCTTTTGCGAGGCGTGAAATGACCCTTAATTTTGGTGCTCGCAGATGGGTGCCATAGATATAGATGAGATTACTAAAAGGAAAATCTCAGAGCTGGCCAAAACTTCTTACTGCAGTTCTCTACCACTACAGAGAATGGTGAAATGAGAGAGAGAGAGAGAGAGAGAGAGAGAGAGAGAGGGAAAGAAGGGAGGTGGATGGCTATGTGGTAGAGAATTTTTGAAGACTACACAAATGGTGGTTAGAGACTGGGAGAGAGAGAGAGAGAGAGAGAGAGAGAGAGAGAGAGAGAGAGAGAGAGAGAGATGACTATGTCAGCAACGGGGGGATTCAATGCAATGATCGATTAAGTTGAAATCAGAATATTTGATAAACTTGATGCAAAAAAACTATGCGGGTGTCTTACTGCCTTGTCTATCACGAATAATCTTTATTGGAGCCTATGATGACTTTGATAGTATAGTAGGATGTTAATTCATGAGAAATATATGTTTTAACCTCTAGATTGAAAGAATAAATCTCTGATGTGCTATTGACCATTTAAAAAATTATCGCAGAGAGAGTCTGGTGATTTTATTAATGATCGATTTTATTATTGTGTTAAGATCCTTTATACGATTTTCCTTTTGTGTTCTTCAGAATCAAATGTGATTGAAACGGCTTAACAATTCAAGAAAATTTAGTAACAAAATAAGGCTATATATTTGAAAACATAAAATTCCCATTCAAATACTTGAATAAACATTGATCATATTTGATGTTTTTTCGAGAAGAAAGGAATAGTCAAGTTTAAATATTAGTATCTTGAATTTTACTTCATCATTTATGAAACAATACATCTCTATGAAAAACCGTAAAACAACAATTGGAAATCTAAGTGAGAATCAAAGCAAAAGGCAAAATGAGTACGTTCTAATCTTTTCAACAGTACTAATATGAGTTTTTTCCTCCCCATGGATTCTTTCTTTTAGATGAGCTCTTGACTTTGAAGTAAAGACAAGTGATTGAAGAAAAACATTTGGAGGTTTTGTGAAGACCAAACTGAAGAAAAGAGTGAAGTGGCATCTTTCCCGCACTATGATCGAGAAGACCCATCTAGCTTTTGTTACTTGATCTGGAGTTTGACAAAACATCTTATTATTTGAGATTGTATCATCTATAATCATGTGGTGGCACCCCATATATCTACAATCCCACACAGCCGAGTTCCTTTCCCTTTCTCTTGGAAAGCATGAGCCAATCGAGTTCAACGATTGACCACCATGTAGGGCGAGGTGCCCAGCGTATAGATGTTGCTTGTCAGACAAGAACGACACATGCACACAAGAGCACACACACGTGCGAGGCGTGATCCAAACCTGTACCAAGCATTGCTCGTGAGAGCTCCTTCTTCCTAACACCAAGAACCCGATGTGAAACGAGGTAGTTGTTGTGGTGACTAGAGATCCTCGACTCATCACCCACTCCTTCAGACAAAAAACAAAAACCTCGACATCAAATCAAAGATTCTAGGTACTCACCTTTTAAGTTCTTTGAATGTTTGCATTGTTACACACGCTTAAAGCAAATGACTTTTTTGTTTGCGTGAGTCTGATTATTCACATCTTGCTACACCTGTGCAATTTTCTATTCTTTCTTAGATTAGGAATCTGCTACTTTTGTAGCTTAGATAAGAATATTAGACACATATGAAAAGACCATAAAAAGAAGAAAAATAAAAAACTCAAAATCACATTAAAGTTTTTGAAATTAAAAAGAAAGTAAGAAAAAGAAATTAAGAGAACTTAAGAAAGAATCAAGATAAAGTTAAGAGAGAAAAAATAGGATCAAGTTAAGGGATAGAATCAAGTTCAAAATAAGAGTAAAAATCAAGTCAAGATAAGAGAGAGATCAAGTAAAATCAAGCCCAAGACATTGCATAAAAGTACTTGAAATTTAGAGCAGATTTTGGCTTAGGTAAAGAGCTTTTAGACCGACCTCCACCTCCTGGCTCGTGACCCACCTAATCTCTTGTCTCAGCTCTACTCTGAGTTAAGGGAGATAGTTGAGCCACTTACTCTGAACATTGCTCTATGCTCTAGGACAAGCCAGAGAAGAAAGATTAAGTGTTTGAATTGATGATAGAGAAAGAGGGGGCTTGAGTAGTCCAAAGCTGTTTTTAGAGGAAAAGGTAAATTCATAGGAATAAATGTGATTGAATATTTATATGTGTTTGAGGACCAAACTCAGATCTATAGGCTACCTGAAGAAATGTCTACCCATTACTTCAATAGGGTAGTTTAGGGATTAATCTTGGCATCCATATTAGTCCACATAGGAAAGACTTGGGATGAATTTGGAAAGAAACTACATAAGTTAATCTATTTAGAGGATTTCTCTCAACACAGTAGAGAAGGGTTCCTACCATGGGTGCATTCCCCAAAGCCCACTACATCCCTTACACACCTCTTGAGTGAGTTGATGAGAAGTTATGCCCAGCTTCCTTAGGCTAACTTGGATTCATTAAACCTTGATTTAGTAGTTTCCTTTCTCAAGATTTCAAGTCTTGAGGATAGGAATGAGGTCCAAAGAAGGATCGAAGAGTCTAGAAATGTGTTATACGATAGACCTAAGCACACAACACCATTAGCGCCTAGGGAAGGACCTCTTCCAGTAATTCTTAGGCTTGGAAATGTGTATTGTAAACTCGAAATGTGCTATATGATAGACCTGGAAATGTGTTATACGAATATAGACCCATGTACACAACTCCATTACTACCTAGGGAAGGACTTCTTCTAGCAATTTTGAATGTGCTTGTAGCATTGGCTATGCTTAATGTTGCATCCACATCACACACACCACTGGAGTTGCAACTTGAAATCCTTAGCAACCAAATTGAGAACCTTATGAAAATGTAGGCATATATGTCTAAAGAAATAGCTAGTATACATAACAAAGTTTATTCGATGAGTTACTAGGACCCTATTCCTCCTCAAGCTAGCACTAGCTATGTTGATCCATCATAGAGAAACTCTATGCATATGCCAAACACACAGGGATACGCCATGCCTCAACCTACAACTCTAGTGCAACCTATTGCTTAACGGACCCCTACACCACTAGTTGAGCCCACATATTTGAGGAATATTGGGCCGTTCAAGAGACGAGCAACTAGTGGGTTTAGAGCGATAAAAATATGTGTTTGGTGTGATGCATAGGAACATTTTTCCTATGCATGTTAAGAATTGAAGCAAGCAAAGGAACATCCATTAGTGATTGAAATAGATAAGAAACTTTGTGACATCAGGACTCGTATTCCTCTACTTCTGAATTTGGGGAAGGAAAAACTTATATGAGAACTTATCTAGTAATAATGCTAGCACATCAACAACATAACTAGCACCTAGAAGAAGGATATCACGAGGAATTTAGGCCTCAACCACAAATAAATTACTCTATAGAAGCTTTAGTGAGAGCTAAAGATGTTATCATGCAAAAGACAGCCTAGAGATATCTTGTAGATTAGTTCTCTATCTACTCTCACATAGCCAATGTAGAGGAAAAGAGGAAACGAGGAAAAGAGATGAAAAGCAAGATGAAGCTAAGCCAAAGAGAGGAGTAATGAAAAAACAAAGTAAAGAAGCCGAGGAAAAAACTAAGGAACCAGAAAAGAAAGCTCAATTTAAGGAGCTTGTTCCCTCTTAGGAAGAGGCAAAGAGGAAGGAAATAAGACATGGAAAGAGGACACTAGAGCCAATAAAAATTCAAGAACCAAATAAAGAGAAGGAAAAAGAACAAGAACGTACTCAAAAAACTAAAGAGTCACAAGAAAATGTTCAAGAAAAGGAGAAGAAAAAGAAGAAGAAGAAAACACCAAAGGCAGTACTGATTTCTGAACTTGAGAAGAAGAATGATCTCAAAGATATATTGAATTATATTTTATTAAAGATCCAAATGACCATGTCCTTGGAATACGTTTTCTCTATAGCGAAGCTTGAATTCAAGGATAGCTTTATAAGATCGATAAAGAGAAAAATATTTCCATTACCAGAGGATGTGGAAATATAAGAGACGTCTAAAGATACTCAAGTGATGAACAAAGCAGTAGCCTTGAGTGATTCATTAATGATGAAGCGGATGAGGTTGCAAGATGTCAAGCAAATAGGAATTCCTTAGGACCCATTATGCCTGATGATGAGATGAGAAGATCTAAGATTGAGCATACTAGGAACTATTTGGCAAGAGGGATGCCAAAAATGAAAGTAAAATCAAGAAGTGACAGAGGTGCATGTTTTGCTTTGGCCCTCATTGAATCAAGATCAGAGATAAACGTGATCTCTAAGAAGTTGTATGACTAGTTTAGATGGCCTATAGACAAGGACCATGGATGGAGGGTGAGGACTACAGATAACCGCTTTGGGACCTTGCATGGAGCATGAGTCTCCATGGGTGATCTGTATTCAGGGTACCACTGGTTTGAGTTGGCTATTGGGAGTAGAGACATCACAATGATGAAGACTCCACTAGGCCTTGTAAGCATGTGTACTGTGCCATAGGGAGCAATGAATTCTGTGGCTCACATGATGAATGCCATGAATCTATTCCTATGAGACTTCATACCTCTAGTGACTATGCCTCTTATCACTGATATTCACATAAAGGGAAAAAGATTAGAGTTTAGATGCTTCTTGCTACAAGAAGTTTGTTAGCGACCATATCTCTGATTGTGAGAGAATCTTTGAGAAATTTGAAGAGGTAGGTCTAACATTTTCTCTAGAGAAATATGTTTTTAGAGTCAATGAGTTTTTCATAGTAGGACATCTATATGTACATTATGGTGGAAACCCGTACCTGTAGAAAGTTGAGGCCATTAGCAAGATTTCTTAGGTGTGTCATAATGTTCATGAGGTGAGGAGGTTCTTGGAAGCTTATCTATTCTATGTGATCTGGATTCCCCACTTTTCTCACATTGGGAACCCTTTATATGACCTTTTGAGAAAGAGAAAGAAGTTTTTGTGGACAAAACAACAGTGAAGAGTGATGCGTAAACTGAAGCAACTACTAATTGAAGTTGTGCTTCTAAAGAATCTTGATTATTCAGGTAATAAGCCTATCATTTTGATTGTTGATACTAGTCCTATTGGTATAGGCTAGGTCTTAGGACGAGATGATGATGATGGGTAGAGATATTCATTTTGCTTTGGTGCAAAGATTTTGCATGACACTTAAAGAAAATACCCACAAATAAAGAGAGAGCTATGGGGATTGATGACTACTTTAAAGATTGATAAAGAGTATTTCATTGGAGTGAATGTGGAAGTTGAGAGTGAACATCTTCCACTAATTGGCATGATAGCAAACTTTTCTTCTCCAGATATTGTAATGCTTTGGTGGATCTCATATGTAAAGTTTATTAATTTGGCTTTTGTTCACCTAGTTGGGAAGTTGAATATGGTGGCAGATATGCTTTCAAGAGAAAAATTTGATGATGAATTTGATGATGATGATGGGGTAGAAATAGAAACAAACGTGAGATATGAGCTGCTAGTGTATGTTTATGAGCAATTCCATGAGAATGAGTATGATGGTGATTGGAATGATATAGGAAGTTATCTGAGTATGCTGAAACCTTCCTTCAGATGGTCCACAAATAATATAGATGCACCAGGAAAAATTCTTATAAATTTTTCTTGAAGGATGGACTTATTTGATGACACGCTAAAGGTAAGATAAAGAGTCCACATAGGGTACTGAGTACGAGGATTCTTCACAGCAAAGTTATGAGAGAGATGCATGAGGCCCTATGGGCAGGGCACAAAGGATTTTATGTGATGTATGAAAAGATTAGGGAAGTCTATTGGTGGACAGGGATATAGATGAGTGTGTGCATTTTTTTATAAACTTGTGCCACATGCTAGGTGCATTCATCAATCAGGCATAGAGACTCGTTACATCTGACTTACCCTCCTTGTATGCATTACAAGTGGGTGGTCGACCTTGTAACCATGGCCAATGGGATAGATAAGATGAGGTATATTGTACTTGACCAATCATGTGGAAGGTCGATCTCTTCGCATAAAGACAACTTATAATGTATAAATTCATTTTAGATGAAGTAATCTCAAGATTCGGATATTTTGAGAAACTTGTTCTCGACATGAGAGAGTTAGATGCAAGAGAGGCAAAAGATATCATTGATTGTCATGGAATTCGATTGTCTCTCACTATTTCCTATAAGCCTGAGGTAAATGGAAAGATCGAGAGAGGTCACCCTTCCATTGTGAAGGTGATCTCTAAGGCTGACAGTGGTGAAATAAAGCAATGGCCTAGGTTTCTTCCATTCTCGTTATGGGCAGATAGGATGAGGTATACTTGGTCCAAAGGGTTCATGCTTGCTAAACTGATGTACAGTCAAAAGCCAGTCTTACCCATCCATACTAATATATTGATGTGGATGAAGCTCCCGTGGAATGCTGGAATGATGAGAGAAGAGCTTTTATCACTCAGAATTAAGCAATTAGAGCAAGGAAATGAGAAATTAAAAGAACTAGTTCAAACGATAAACGAGTCAAAGTTAAAAAACTAGATTTATTTTGAGAGAATGCATTGACTTAGACCATGTAAGACTGAGATAGATGACTAGGTATTGGTGTATAATAGTACTTTCGATACTCATTATGATGCTAGGAAGAAATTGACTAAACAATGGTTCGGGCCATATGTAGTGACATCTATGTTAGAAAATGGAACATATGCACTTTGAAAATTTGATGGTACTTCTTTAAGATCCTTGATTGCAAGAAAGATAATAAAATTATTCAAGTAGAGAAATGATGCAGATTATGAGATTGATCTAGAACTACTAGATGATGCTGATGCTCATAAAGAACAATAGATTAGGCAATTGAAGAAATGTTTGGTTGATGAACAATGTTGAAGATGAACTGAAATGATCAGGTGAAATGCTTCCAACTTAAATTTTGTTTTTGAAAGAGCATATGCATTGCATTTTTGTGTGTTAGACATCTGTACAAGTTTAAGAAAATTAAGTAAGATCAAGATACCAAACATCTGTTATGGTTTTATGTGAAACATGAAGGCCTAGAAATGATATGAATAGATTCAATGGGAAAACTAGAGAATCTCAAGAGTGAAAACTTGGGAATGTGATGGAAAATGTAGACTGAGTGCATGTATATGCTGATAGATTTGAACTTAGTGAGTGGGATTCTTTGGATCCTTGTATTTAATTCTTACAAGATCCTACCTCTAGATAGATCATGATTCAGGAAAACCTTCATACTCAAGCTAGTAGTATATGTATGTGCATGTGTTTTTAGTGTGCTAGGATGGGCTAGTTGGTTGGTTGAACAACCTTGGTGCAGTGATCAAGGCCATCAGCTGCTGCTAGTTTCATTGTAAGCCTAACCTATATGTTTTCATGCACCTATATGGGTCCGTAGGCAAGTGGAGTCACTCTCACTAGGCGGTTAAAGCCATGAGCTGATGTCAATTTCATGTAGGGCTGACGTTGTGTGTTGTGCACTATATTGGGTTGACAGGCAAGTGGAATAAACTTGGTCGGTTGGACAAGCCCATGAGTTGCACTCGATTTTGGTGTAGGTTGGCTTGTGAAAGTAGAACATAAAAAAGAAGTGTTGAGCTGGGACGAAGTGTAAAAGAAATAAAAGAAAAAGAGAAAGAGAAAGAAAAAGAAAAAGAAAAAGAAAAAGAAAAATAAGATGTGTTGGAGAGTTTGGACAGTAGGAGATAAATAGGGGAAACAAAGTACAATTCTTCAAACTGAGTTAGTAGAGCTTAGTAGAATTGGTTCACATCTAGCCAACGATTGCCAACAGAACCAAAGTGAATCAAAGCAAACGAAGAGAACCATGAGTGCCAAAGATGCCAAAGTCATGTCATAGTTGATTGAAGGAGTAACTTAATGATAACCGAATTGATAAATGAATTGATAAAGGAGTAACTCAATGATAACCAAATTGATAAACGAACTTGATAAACAAACTTGATAACCAAACTTCATAACCAGACTTCATAACCAAACTTGATAACCAAGCTCAAACTCGAAGAGTGAACAATGAGCACAGTAAGCATAGGGTGTACAATGAGTACACTGAGCATAGGGGGTGCAGTGAGTATAGTGTGACAGTGAGCACAAGGGGTACAATGTGATAGTGTAGAGTACCAAATTAGACAAAAAATGGAAAAAGCTAATCGACAAACGAAAACAAACAAACTTGATAAACAAAAACCTATACTAGACAGTTGAGATGGATGGCGAATCACAATTGACACCACATTGGGTACAATCTCCCCCCACATAATCAGATGGATGAGTCTACTAGAGCATGTGTATTTATAGGTATTTCGTATTATGCCTTGAACAGAAGTTACATGAGGGTGGTGCTTCGAAAAGCATCCTTTTGATTCGTTTATGAAGTCACGATTTTCTATTTTTGCTTATTTACAAAATTGTCATTTTCTATTTTTTCAAAAACATTGTGTCTAAAGTGATCTATTATTTTTACAAAATAACTAAAAATATGATCTTCTAAATATTTTTCTAAATATCTCCTACAATATTTGAATAATTCCATGTGCATTTGCACCCTCATGAATCTTCACCCAATAAATCAAAACACAAAACACATTAAAAACCTCAAGGCATTAAAATCAATTTAACATTCCATTATTCTATAAAGTATAACCCCAGCATCATGAAGATGCAACCATAAACCTAAACCTTTTTACATGGGAGTGTCAATAGGTCTGCAATATTCTAGGCCAAAATTCTACAATAATATTTTGATGTATTTTTGTTTTGGAAAAAAGCTATTCTCCAATCAACTTGCATGAATTGAGTGCCCAAATAATGCTGCAACTACCCCAATTCTGACACATCAAAATAGGTATGTAGATCAACCTTATATTCAACAATATGCTTCTTGTTAGGACCAATAAACAACATACATCCACGTGTACAACAATGTTTAGAAGTACATCATTCTCAATCGTACTATCTCAAACTCATATGCTAACAAGTAGGCTTCTAACTCACTACAAGAAATAGGGGGCGTAGCGACGCCCCTGAATTGAAAAAAAACGAGCATCGTCGCTTATGCGATGCTAGTGTCACATAAGCGACGGTGCTGTTTTTGAAATTTTTTTCTTAAAGCGGATTCGTCGCATAAGTGATGCCTGCGACGCTAAATCTGCACGTCGCAAATAGCATTGCTACCTGAGGATGTTATTTGCGATGTTGGCAAACTGGATAGCATCGCATATGCGACGTCCTCTGTTCCAAAGTGTCATATAAGCAACGCTCTAGATTTCTCCCGGCACATTTGTGCCGGGATTAACATGCGAGAGCAAGAAGAGGACGAGAGAGAGAGAGAGAGAGAGAGAGAGAGAGAGAGAGAGAGAGAGAGAGAGAGAGAGAGAGAGAGAGAGAGAGAGAGAGAGAGAGACATCTCGTTGAAGCCAAGCATGCGCACACACACACACACATACATATGCATACACACACACATATACACACATAGACACACACACACATACACATAGACACGGACACACATACACACACAAATACATACACATATACACACATACACACATAATGTTGCATACACACATATATACATGCATACACACACATATACATGCACACACACATATGCATACATAATGCACATGCAGACATACACATACATAATGCATACACATGCACAAACATATACACATACACATACACACACATACACACATACACACACATACACATACATACACACACACATACACACACACATACACACATACACACCACATACATGCATACATATGCATACACAATGCATATGCATATGCATACATACATACATACTTACATGCATACACACACATATGCATACATAATGCACATGCATACATACAAATACATAATGCATATGCATACATAATGCACATGCATACATAATGCACATGCATACATACACATACATAATGCATACACACACATATGCATACATAATGCATACACACACATACACACCCATATGCATACATACATGCATACACATACACACATACACACACATAAAAAGATACACACTCATAGACACACACACACACATACACATAGATGCGCACACACATACACACACATATACACATACACATACACACATACACACATACACACATACACACATACACACATACACACATACACACATACACACATACACACATACACACATACACACATACACACATACAAACACATATACACACACACATACACACATACACACACATAGACACATACACACACATAAACACATACACACTTATAGACACGTAGCGACACATACACATAGACACACACACACACATAGACACACACATATCCACACACACATAGAGACATGCACACATAATGATGCATACACACACATACACATGCATACACATACATATGCATACATACATGCATACACATACACACATAGACACGCACACACACATAGACACATACACACACATAAACACATACACGCTCATAGATACACACACATACACATAGACACACACACATACACACACATACACACACACACATAGACACATACACATAATGATGCATACACACACATACACATGCATACACACATACAGACACATATACACACACACATACACACACATATATGCATACACACACACATAGAGAGACATACACACACATACACATACATGCATACATAATGCATATGCATATGCATACATACATACTTACATGCATATATAATGCACATGCATACATACACATACATAATGCATACACACACATATGCATACATACATGCATACACATACACACATAGACATATACACACACACACAGACACATACACACACATAAACACATACACACTCATAGATGCATAGCGACACATACACATAGACACACACACATACACACACACATATACACACACACAAACATACACACATAGACACATACATACATGCATACACATACACACATAGACACATACACACACATAGACACATACACACACATAAACACATACACACTCATAGACACACACACATACACATAGACACACACACACATACACACACATACACACATAGACACATACACACACATACACATGCATACACACATATAGACACCTATACACACACATACACACACATATATGCATACACACTCACATACACATACATGCATACATATGCATACCTAATGCATATGCATATGCATACATACATACATACATGCATACACACACATATGCATACATAATGCATACACACACATACACACACATATGCGGCATACATACATGCATACACATACACACATAGACACATACACACACATAGACACATACACACACATAAACACATACACACTCAAAGACGCACACACATACACATAGACACACACATATACACACACACATACACACATAGACACATACACACATAATGATGCATACACACACATACACATGCATACATACATACATACACATACATGCACATACATACACACACATGCATACATACACATACTTAATGCATACACACATAAATATGTACACATATATATATTGATTTCTAACCCATTTTGTTTTATATGTTAGGTATTATGGATCCTAGTAGAGAGAGAAAGGTGAAACTCACTCATAAAAAGTCTTATGAGAGCAAGAGTTCCATCTGATACTCTAGGGGCCATCATGCATGATTACTCAGAGATGTCTGATGAGGAGCTGGACTATACGATCCAGACGCTTACCCACCTCAGAGGAGGGCTCTTCTGTGGCTCCACATGCAGGAAGACAACTATCTGCTCATAGGTATGTTTTTTTCATAAACTTTTTTAATGATATTGTAACACATATTTTTATTTATTTTTATCTATCTATTTTCAAGACACCTATACCACCTCCAGATCATGATAGCAGAGCCGAGTTGCCTATGAGGACATGCATATGCACCTTAGGACTAGAGTGCGATATAGAGCCAGAGGGGAACATTGTGTACATAGCAAATGGATTGGAGTTCAAGAGAAGAATGCAGGCACTATGCGACTCTTACCTGCACCTTGTCCACTTACCATGGAAGTAAGTAAAAATTTTACATATAAATTGAAATAAATATCTTATGTTTTATTTACATTATTTTTTTTATTTTTGTAGTGAGCATGATGAGAGGGATAAAAAATACATACTTAGTTCACTTGAGACAGAGTTTGGGATAGGATGGTCACTTAAGTGGTGTCTAAAATAGATGCAAACACTTATGGCTCATCGTCCCGATAATGCACGGTATGCACTGCTTTTATGTATATATATGTGGATATGAGTATGTGTGTTTATGCATGTATGTATGTATATGAGAGAGAGAGAGAAAAGAGTGAGACTAGAGGTACAAATACACGCATTCACACACATATACATCATACATGCACATTTACACACATATACACATACATGCACATTTATACATACACACACATACATGCACATTTTTACACACACATACACATGCATGCAGTTACACACATATAATGAATACACATAGACACATATACATACTCACATACATGTACACACACTCACATACACATACACATGCATAATCATATGTATACACACATAGAGTCATATAATCATATTTACATGCATATGTACATATACACATGCATATATACACACTCTTTTTGCTCATCTGCTACAAAAGCTTGATGAAGCAGCATCTGCATTCCAATTTATAGAATCTCTAGCCATAGGTTCAACATCTTTTTGCAAAAAATCTTGTGAATTGGATTTAGCTCTATTATTGGGGTCATCATATTGTTGCTCTGGTGTGATGGCTCCTTTGTACTCCAATATGGAATACACTGAATTCTGTGTTCGGGTGAAGGTGATAGCATTTCTCCATGCTTTAAAAGTGGCCTTTTGAGGTTTCTTAGGTTTCATCCAACCGTCAACATCTTCTCCTTTGTCCCCTGACATGGACCCACATTGTAAACCCACAACCTGTCTACTGACACTCAACGAGTTTCTCATGAAAAGAGATATAAGCTTATCTGTTTGCACATGATTTAACTCAAATAGGATTTTCTCGTGTGAATAATTCACATAATTTGTTGCTAATGCTCCCTTGTATATGCTTTGTCAATGGTGCACACTAACATCTCACCCGTACGCGTGCCTACTGATGGAGAGTGTTAATCTCCAAAAGAAAAACCTACTCTTGAAGTTAGAGCACCTCTATATCAAGAGTAAGTCAAAACCTTCACCAATTTAAAGGATCAATGACCAATTATCAAATTCTTGAACAAACTATGAAGAAGGAGATTACTCAGAAAGTCTGTTGCACATAATTCACTCATTGACTAAGTAAATGTGTAAAGTTTTTTATGAAACTTTGTACAAAATGTCACCTAAAGATTGCGCACCTTCTCCAAGTTGAATTATGTCAAAAGACTCAGTAGATCTTGAGAAATCTACTTAACAAGTTATCTATGTCTAAATCTGCACTTCTGAGAAGTCGATTTGGAAACCCCTAACTTTTAACACATGGTTCTCTCAATTTAGAACCCGTTTAAGAAAATCCTTTTAGCCACGAGTAGTTTACCTTCTAACTTAAAGATTGAGTGCTTGCTTGCTCAAAACTTTAAACCGTGGAGGGAGATCTGACCAAAACATTAAGATCGAATTTTGCGCTTGTTTCAGGAACTAGTGAACACTTCTTCACATATGAATGTTCCTACACATAATTCTCATAGGCTGATCATAATTGAAAGCTAAAACTTTGTACAGAGGTTGATCAACTATAGACTTAGACTTGTACAAAAGCATTTCACAAAATATCTACTACAGAAGGAGAAAACACAGAAACATCGGGCGCAACTTTTCTTCTATTTCTCAGAAAATTACAACTGAGTGATGAGAGAGACTTCAACTCACTTCTAGGAGGTCTAATGACTCTTACAACTTCTCAATACACTATTCTCATACTCTCTCATATTTGCCCCGACATTTTCCATAGTATTTATAGGCAAATATGTACAAGCTTATGACTAATCAAAAGTATAAGTGACCTATATCTGAACTAATGTACATATGTGTACACAACTTTGAACTTCTGAATATATCATGATCTTTCCTTCAATCTTTAGCTTCCAAATCTTCATTAAAACTTCAATTGTTGATTGGTCTGCACCAAAAACTCCCCCTCAATCATCAATTGAGGTTTTCTCTATCTTCTTTATACCTGCCATGTCCTTGAATCTCTATAGCTTTGGTCCATCCAAGCTTTTGGTAAGCATATCAGCTATCTGATCTTTTGTTGAAGTATGTATGACTTCAATCTCTTTATCCATCACCTTCTCTCTTAGAAAGTGATACTGAATCTCAATGTGTTTGGTCCTGGCATGAAAAACAGGGTTAGCAGCTAGATACAATGAACTCATGTTATCTCCATAAATGATAGGTATGCTCTGTATAGTGTCAAAACTCTTCATCAGAGTCTTAAGCCATATCACTTCCTTTGCAGCTTCAACCATGCCTTTGTACTCAGCTTCTGTAGATGACAAGGCAACTGTATGTTGCTTCTTTGAGCACCAAGAGATTAACTTATCTCCCACATAACACATGTATCCATATGTTGACTTTCTATCATCTGGATTACCTGCCCAATCTGCATCACTATAAATCTTGATGTTTGTATCTGATGTAAAACCATAATACAAACCTTCCTTGAGTGTACCCTTAATGTACCTCAACACTCTTTGACCTGCAATCCAATGTTCCTTCCTAGGACAATGCATGAATTGAGACAAAACTCCAACTGCATATGATAAATCAGGCCTTGTTAATGTAGCATAAATCAAGCTACCCACTAAACTCTGATAGAGCTTCATATCCTTGAACTCTTCTCCACCATATCTATTCAATTTGTGATTCACCTCCATTGGAGTAGGTGCTACCCTGCAATCATTCATTTTAAACATGATTAACAAGTTTCTCAAATATCTTTCTTGAGTCACATACACTCCATGTTGTGTGTATGAAATCTCCATGCCCAAGAAGTATGACAAGTCTCCCAAATCACTGATTTTAAACTATTTCTCCATTTGCTTCTTTAGGCTTTGGATGCCTTTCTCATCTCTACCTGTAAGGATTATATCATCAACATATGTGCACATGTAAATGAACCCATCATCACTTGATTTGACAAGCAAGCTACTATCTGCTTTAGATACTTGAAATCCAAGTTCTTTCAAGAACTTTACAAGTCTATAGTTCCATGCCCTTGGGGCCTGCTTCAAGCCAAACAAAGCTCTCTTGAGCTTACACACATGATCTGGATACGTTCCATCTCTGAATCCTTGAGGTTGCTCCATAAAAACATCATCTGAAATGTAACCATTCAAAAAAGCATTCTTCACATCTAGTTGACTCAATTTCCAACCTTTACATGCAGCAATTGCTATGAGTGTCCTGATGGTTTTCATCTTTGCCATAGGACTATAGGTCTCATCATAGTCAACACCATATGTTTGAGCAAACCCTTTCACAACAAGTCTAGCTTTGTACCTAGACACACTTCCATCTGCAAATCTCTTAGTCTTGTAGACCCATTTGCATCCAATGATCTTCTGGCTATGTGGTTTAGGAACCAAATCCCATGTTTGATTCTCCATCAATGCATCATACTCTTCCTGCATAGCTTTCTCCCAATTTTCCTTACCTTTTGCCTCTTCATATGTAGAAGGGTCTTCATCTGCCTTAATCATATAAGCATAATCTTTGGTAGCCAGAAAAGAAGTGTCATAGCTATACCTTGTAGGTTGCCACTTGTGTCTTGTTGACCTCTTGAGTTCTCCACTCCTTGAGGTTTCTGGTTCATCATACTCAGGATCAAATCTTGGCATTTCTTCAACTTCAACCTGCACTTCATTATTCTCTTGTTCATCAAATATCTGAACCTTTGATTTACCTTTCTTTTGACTCACAATTTCTTCATCATCTATATTAATATTGATTGTACTTGCATACCAAGTACTTTGTTCATCAAATGTAACATCTTTTGATACAAGGAATTGTTTTGTGGATGGACTCCACAACCTGTATTCCATATGCTTATCATCATAACCAATGAATACATACTTTTCAGCTTTAGGCTCCAATTTATGCCTTAATTGAGATGGCACATATGCATATGCCAAACATCCAAATACTTTGCAATGATCCAAGGTAGGTCTCTTACCCCACCAAGCTTCATAAGGTGTCATACCCTGCAAGGCTTTACATGGTAATCTATTGACCAAATAAGTAGTTGTATTTACAGCCTCAGCCCACAAGTAATTTGGGAAATTCTTCTCTTTCGTTATGGACCTTGCAAACTCAAGAAGGATTCTATTCCTCCTTTCTGCTACACCATTTTGTTGAGGAGAGTACCTGCAAGTAATTTCCCTTTTTATACCTACATTCCACAAGCAACCACTGAATTCATTAGAGAAATACTCTCCCCCTCCATCTGACCTTAGTCTCTTCAATTTATGACCTGTAATTCTCTCTGCATACACATGATAATGTTTAAATGTTTTGAACACCTCTGATTTATCTTTGATCACATAGATAGTGATCCATCTGGTAGCATCATCAACATAAATCACATAGTACCTTGAACCATTGATACTGAAATCCTTTGATGGTCCCCACACATCTGTGTGTACCAACTCAAGCTTCTCTAAATACATAAAACCATGCTTGGAATAGGATTGCTTATGAGCCTTACCTAACTGACATGCCTAACATTTGCATGTCATATGTTGACCTGCAACATTAGGCAATCCAAGCACTGAACCATTGTTAATCATATCTTTAATACCTCTTTCATTGAAATGTCCAAGCCTCTTGTGCCAAAGATCTAGCTCAGAGATCTTATGTCCTCCATAAGTGAACAATGCATGACCAACATTACCTTGGATCTTCAATGTGAACAACCTTCCTTCTTTCCTCCCTGAAACAATCTGTTTATACCCATTGCTAGGGTCTTCCACAAACACTCCTTCATTTGTGAACCTAACTTCATAACCTTTTTCAACAATTTGTCCTACACTTATTAGATTTTTAGGAATTGTAGGAACATACAAGACCTTACTCAATAAGGTGCTACCATCCTTGGCCTTCAGTGATCCAATTGACTTCACATTGTGCTTTGTATTGTCACCTGTTTGAACAACATGATTAGATACCTTATTCTCCAAATCAGTCATCAATGCTATGTTACCACTCAGGTGATTACTACACCCTGAGTCAATGTAAAAGACTCTTTGATCTTCACTCTGCCTTTCACAAGTTGCATTCATTATCAATGTTGAATCCTCCTTCTGATCTGAAGCATAATTGTAGTAGGTATTGTTATATTGTTGACTTTGGAATCCTCTACCTGCATTTCTTCCAAAGTAACCCCTACTACCTCTACCTCTGAAATTACCTCTTGGATTTCTGCCACCTCTTCCTCTTGAATTATAGTTATGATTATATCCACCATTACTTTGAGTATCATGCCAACAATCATTAGCTAAATGATTTTTCTTACCACAAATCCAGCAAGCTTTGACTCCATCTTTATTGTTCCTGCCTCTTCCTCTACCTTTGCCACCTCCTCTTCCTCTTAGGAAGTTGGCTTGACTAGTTGTGCCTTCATCTTCATTTGCTTGTTGCTTTCCTTTGTTAGCTTTCTTCTTGTCTTTAGAGTACATTGCATGACCTGTACTTTTGTCACCTTCACCTTTGACATCCTGCTCAAAGGTTAACATATGACCTAGCAACTGATTTAAGTCAGGAGTAAAATGATAAAGTGATAATTCTGTAGACAAAATGAATGGCTTCCATTTGTCATCACCTCTCAAACCTGTAAGTATTTGCCTTACCAACTTATCCTCTTCAATGTCTTCATCAAAAGCTCCTAATGCATCTGCAATGTCTTTCATCCTTGTTACATAATCTGAGATGGACTGAGAGGCCTTCTTCTTGAATGTGGTGAATTTTGCCCACAAGGATGCCTTCCTTGACTTTGTAGTGTTTTGAAAATGCTCCTCCAAAGCATTCCAAATGTCACTTGCACTTTCAAGACCTCTAATGTGAGGTAGCAAGTAGTCATTGACTGCGATATAGATAATGCTCCTAGCTTGAGCATCTCTTTTCATCCAATTCTTCAAATTTGATAATTCTTCCCTAGTTGGAACACTAGGATCTTTGAATTCTGGCTTTTCTTCTTCACTTGTAATGTAAGCTATCAAATCTTTGCTCATTAGATGAGCTTCCATCCTCATTGACCATGTAGGATAGTTATCTCTATCCAGCTTCTCTATTTGAAGAGAATCTCCCATCCTTTCTTCACCTGTGTATTGAATCCTTCAAGCTTTATAAAGTATAAGATTACCTTTACTTTGAATGACACTCCTTTTGTCTTCCTTGATATTGTATGACCTCCTTCTCAAGCTTTGCCTTCAAGCTTTCACCTTTTGAATCTTCAGATGTCAAATTCTTTGTAGCTGCAGCAGTCAGGATCCTCCTTTCCTTAATTCTGATGCTTCCTGCTCTGATACCACTGATGGAGAGTGTTAATCTCCAAAAGAACAACCTACTCTTGAAGTTAGAGCACCTCTATATCAAGAGTACGTCAAAACCTTCACCAATTTAAAGGATCAATGACCAATGATCAAATTCTTGAACAAACTGTAAAGAAGGAGATTACTCAGAAAGTCTGTTGCACATAATTCACTCATTGGCTGAGTAAATGTGTAAAATTTTTTATGAAACTTTGTACAAGGTGTCACCTATTGATTCCGCACCTTCTCCAAGTTGAATTACCGCAAAAGACTCAGTAGATCTTGAGAAATCTACTTAACAAGTTACTTATGTCTAAATCTGCACTTCTGAGAAGTCGATTTGGACACCCCTAACTTTTAACACATGGTTCTCTCAATCTAGAACCCGTTTAAGAAATTGCTTTTAGCCACGCGTAGCTTACCTTCTAACTTAAATATTGAGTGCTTGGTTCCACAAAACCTTCAACTGTGGAGGGAGATTTGACCAAAACATTAAGATCCAATTTTGTGTCTGTTTCAGGAACTAGTGAACACTTCTTCACATATGAATGTTCCTACACATAATTCTCACAACCTGATCACAATTGAAAGCTAAAACTTTGTACAGAGGTCGAGCAACTATAGACTTAGACTTGTACAAAAGCATTTCACAAAAGATCTACTACAGAAGGAGAAAACACAGAAACATCAGGCACAACTTTTGTTCTATTTCTCAGAAAATTACAACTAAGTGATGAGAGAGACTTCAACTCACTTCTAGGAGGTCTAATGACTCTTACAACTTCTCAATACACTATTCTCATACTCTCTCATATTTGCCCCGACATTTTCCATAGTATTTATAGGCAAATATGTACAAGCTTATGACTAATCAAAAGTATAAGTGACCTATATCTGAACTAATGTACATATGTGTACACAACTTTGAACTTCTGCATATATCTTGAACTTTCCTTCAATCTTTAGCTTCGAAAGCTTCATTAAAACTTCAATTGTTGATTGGTCTGCACCAACACCTACATGCAAACAAAACCTCATTATGCCTCAGACAGTGACCTAATGTAATATCAGAGATTATTAAATCTAAGCAAAGAACCTAAGTTAGAAAATGTGTCTACTTCTTCCCATCAATCCAAGCATATGGATTGATGTTCATCTCTCCATAGCTGTCTGCCTCAAAAATACCATGCAACTTTTTCTACATACATAAACACATACACACTCATAGATACACACACATACACATAGACACACACACACATACACACAGACACATGCACACATACTGATGCATACACACACATACACATGCATACACACATACATACACATATACACACACACATGTTGGAGCAAGAGAATCAACAATTGGTGATTATATGAAGCCTAGAAATGAAGATATGAAGAAAAGATTGAAGTCCAACTTCATGAATTGAAGTCAAAGTTCAGGAAGAAAAGTTCTTTCAACATATGTACATTAGTTTTGTAAATACTTCAAAATACTGGAAGTAATGAAGAATCAATACTCATATATAAGTGAGATGAAATATAGATGAGATGAAATATAGATGAGATAGAGAAGAATAGATGATGAGTATTGAGTGTATCTTTCATCAGATGTATGATGCGCAGAATAGAAAGAATATTCAGAGAATTGCAGGTTGATCTTTTCTATAGTTCTCCTTCTCTGTTTGATTATATCAGAAATTCTTTTGTAGACATCTAAGTCCATAGTTAATCTATTCATGGTTAAAGTTTAAGAGCCTAATTGCAAACAGGCTGAGAGAATTTTGTGTAGGAACATCTATATGTGAGGAAGTGTTGAGTGTCTTCTGAAACAGGCGCAATTCTGATGGTCAAAGAAATGGTTAGTTCTCAGTGCACAGTGTAGATTTTTACACAAATCAGGAGTCAAAATCTAAGTTGGAAGGTAAGACATCTATGGCTAAAAGCATTTGCTTAAACGAGTTCCAGATTGGGACAACTATGTGTTAGAAGTTCTAGGTGTCATAGTCGACTCTACATGAAGGCAATTTCAGACATAGGTAGATTGTTTGGAAATTTCTCATAATCTACTTAAGATTTTGAAGTGTTTTGACTTGGAGGAGGTGTGCAAACTTTACACAACACATTCTACAAAGTTGCATAAAAAACATTAGACGATTGATAAGTCAATCAGTGAGTTATGTGTACCAGACTTTTTGTGTAGTCATCTTCTTCGTAGTTAGCTAAAGTTTTGATAGTTTGGTACTTGTCTTCCAAAATTGGTTGGAGTTTCAAGTTATTCTTGATATAGAGGTGGTCTAACATCAAGGATAGCTTGTTCTTTTGGAGATTAACACTCTCCATCAGTGGTATCAGAGCAGGATGTATCAGATTGAAGAAAAGGAAGACCCCGACTGCTGCAGATATACAAATTTCAAACCTTGAAGATTCAAAAGGATAAAGTGTGAAGGAAAAATTGAAGGGAGACACACAAAGGCAATCAAAAGGATCAGAAGGAGTAAACTTCAAAGCTCAAGTACATTCATTCCTCATAAGGATTAAAGATTTGATAGTACAGGTGAAGCAAGGATGGAAGATAGTCTCCAAATTGAGAAGTTGGATAGAGAGAATTATCCAACTTGGTCTATGAGAATGGAAGCTCATCTTAATATGAGCGAAGATCCGATGGAATACATCACAGGAGAGGAAGCAAAGCCAGATTTCAAAGATCCTAGTGTTCCAACTAGGGAGGAGCTTGCAGATATAAAGACTTGGATGAAGAAGGATTCTCAAGCAAGGAGCATAATCTAAATGGCAGTGAATGATTATTTGCTTCCTCATATCATAGGACTTGAAAGTTCAAGTGACATATGGAATGCTTTGGAAGAGAATTTTCAGAATACAACTAAATCAAGGAAAGCTTCATTATGGTCAGAGTTTACCACATTCAAGAAGAAGGCTTCACAATCAATATCTGATTATGTGACAAAGATGAAAGACATTGCTGATTCTTTAGGTGGAGTTGATGAAGATATTGAAGAAGATAAGTTGGTAAGACAAATTCTCATAGGGCTAAGAGGAGATGAGAAGTGGAAGCCTTTTATATGGTCTAGAGAACTCTAATTAGATCATTTCACTCCTGATTTGAATCAATTGTTAGGACATATGCTAAGTTTTGAGAATGATATCAAAGGAGATGTTGATAAGAGTGCAGGTCATGCAATGTATTCTAAAGACAAGAAGAAAGCTAGCAAAGGAAAAAAACAATCAGTTGAAGATGGAGGTACTCCGAGTCAAGCAAACTTCCTAAGAGGAAGAGGAAGTAGCAGAAATAACAAAGATAATGTTAGAGCTTGTTGGATATGTGGTAAGACCAATCATCTATCTCATGATTGTTGGCATAATAATCAAAGCAATGGTAATTTTAATCAGAACTTTAATCAAAGAGGAAGAGGTGGCAGATATCAGAGAGGAAACTTCATAGGTAGAGGTTGTTGGTGCCGACCAATCAACAATTGAAGTTTTAATGAAGATTTGGAAGCTAAAGATTGAAGGAAAGTTCATGATATATTCAGAAGTTCAAAGTTGTGTACACATATGTACATTAGTTCAGATATAGGTCACTTATACTTTTGATTAGTCATAAGCTTGTACATATTTGCCTATAAATACTATGGAAAATGTCGGGGCAAATATGAGAGAGTATGAGAATAGTGTATTGAGAAGTTGTAAGAGTCATTAGACCTCCTAGAAGTGAGTTGAAGTCTCTCTCATCACTTAGTTGTAATTTTCTGAGAAATAGAAGAAAAGTTGCGCCCGATGTTTCTGTATTTCTCCTTCTGTAGTAGATCTTTTGTGAAATGCTTTTGTATAAGTCTAAGTCTATAGCTGATCACCCTCTGTACAAAGTTTTAGCTTTCTATTGTGATCAGGCTGTGAGAATTATGTGTAGGAACATTCATATGTGACGAAGTGTTCACTAGTTCCTGAAACAGGCACAAAATTTGATCTTAATGTTTTGGTCAGATCTCCCTCCACAGTTTAAAGTTTTGCACGAGCAAGCACTCAATCTTTAAGTTAGAAGGTAAGCTACTCGTGGCTAAAAGCATTTGCTTAAACGGGTTCTAGATTGAGAGAATCATGTGTTAAAAGTTAGGGGTGTCCAAATCAACTTCTCAGAAGTGCAGATTTAGACATAGGTAACTTGTTAAGTAGATTTCTCAAGATCTACTGAGTCTTTTGAGGTAATTCAACTTGGAGAAGGTGCACAATCTTTATGCAACACCTTGTACAAATTTTCACAAAAGACTTTACACATTTACTCACTCAATGAGTGAATTATGTGCAGTACACTTTCTGAGTAATCTCCTTCTTCACAGTTTGTTCAAGAATTTGATAATTGGTCATTGATCCTTTAAATTGGTGAAGGTTTTGACTTACTCTTGATATAGAAGTGCTCTAACTTCAAGATTAGGTTGTTCTTTTAGAGATTAACACTCTCCATCAGTGGTATCAGAGCAGGAAGCATCAGAATTGAGGAAAGGAGGATCCCGACTGTTGCAGCTACAAAGAATTTGACATCTGAAGATTCAAAAGGTGAAAGCTTGAAGGAAAAGCTTGAGAAGGAGGTCATACAATATCAAGGAAGACAAAAGGAGTGTCATTCGAAGTAAAGGTAATCTTATACTTTATAAAGCTTGAAGGATTCAATACAGAGGTGAAGAAAGGATGGGAGATTCTCTTCAAATAGAGAAGTTGGATAGAGAGAACTATCCTGCATGGTCAATGAGGATGGAAGCTCATCTAATGAGAAAATATTTGATAGCTTACATTACAGGTGAAGAAGAAAAGCCACAATTCAGAGATCCTAGTGTTCCAACTAGGGAAGAATTATCAGATTTGAAGAATTGGATGAAAAGAGATGCTCAAGCTAGGAGCACTATCTATATGGCAGTCAATGACTACTTGCTACCTCACATTAGAGGTCTTGAAAGTGCAAGTGACATTTGGAATGCTTTGGAGGAGCATTTTCAAAACACTACAAAGTCAAGGAAGGCATCCTTGTGGGTAGAATTCACCACATTCAAGAAGAAGGCCTCTAAATCCATCTCAGATTATGTAACAAGGATGAAAGACGTTGCAGATGCATTAGGAGCTGTTGATGAAGACATTGAAGAGGATAAGTTGGTAAGGCAAATACTTACAGGTTTGAGAGGTGATGACAAATGGAAGCCATTCATTTTGTCTACAGAATCATCACTTGATCATTTTACTCCTGACTTAAATCAGTTGCTAGGTCATATGTTAACCTTTGAGCAGGATGTCAAAGGTGAAGGTGACAAAAGTACACGTCATGCAATGTACTCTAAAGACAAGAAGAAAGCTAACAAAGGAAAGCAACAAGCAAATGAAGATGAAGGCACAACTAGTCAAGCCAACTTCCTAAGAGGAAGAGGAGGTGGTAAAGGTAGAGGAAGAGGCAGGAACAATAAAGATGGAGTCAAAGCTTGCTGGATTTGTGGTAAGACAAATCATTTAGCTAATGATTGTTGGCATGATACTCAAAGTAATGGTGGATATAATCAGAACTATAATTCAAGAGGAAGAGGTGGCAGAAATCCAAGAGGTAATTTCAGAGGTAGAGGTAGTAGGGGTTACTTTGGAAGAAATGCAGGTAGAGGATTCCAAAGTCAACAATATAACAATACCTACTACAATTATGCTTCAGATCAGAAGGAGGATTCAACATTGATAATGAATGCAACTTGTGAAAGGTAGAGTGAAGATCAAAGAGTCTTTTACATTGACTCAGGGTGTACTAATCACCTGAGTGGTAACATAGCATTGATGACTGATTTGGAGAATAAGGTATCTAATCATGTTGTTCAAACAGGTGATAATACAAAGCACAATGTGAAGTCAATTGGATCAGTGAAGGCCAAGGATGGTAGCACCTTATTGAGTAAGGTCTTGTATGTTCCTACAATTCCTAAAAATCTAATAAGTGTAGGACAAATTGTTGAAAAAGGTTATGAAGTCAGGTTCACAAATGAAGGAGTGTTTGTGGAAGACCCTAGCAATGGGTATAAACAGATTGTTTCAGGGAAGAAAGAAGGAAGGTTGTTCACATTGAAGATCCAAGGTAATGTTGGTCATGCCTTGTTCACTTATGGAGGACATAAGATCTCTGAGTTAGATCTTTGGCACAAGAGGCTTGGACATTGCAATGAAAGAGGTATCAAAGATATGATTAACAATAGTTCAGTGCTTGGATTGCCTAATGTTGCAGGTCAACATATGACATACAGATGTGAGGCATGTTAGTTAGGTAAGGCTCATAAGCAATCCTATTCCAAGCATGGTTTTATGTATTCAGAGAAGCTTGAGTTGGTACACACAGATGTGTGGGGACCATCAAAGGATTTCAGTATCAATGGTTCAAGGTACTATGTGATTTACATTGATGATGCTACCAAATGGATCACTATCTATGTGATCAAAGATAAATCAGAGGTGTTCAAAACATTCAAACATTATCATGTGTATGCAGAGAGAATTACAGGTCATAAATTGAAGAGACTAAGGTCATATGGAGGGGCATAGTATTTCTCTAATGAATTCAATGATTACTTATGGAATGCAGGTATAAAAAGGGAAATTACTTGCAGGTACTCTCCTCAACAAAATGGTGTAGCAGAAAGGAGGAATAGAACCCTTGTTGAGTTTGCAAGGTCCATGATGAAAGAGAAGAATTGCCCAAATTACTTGTGGGCTGAGGCTGTAAATACAGGTACTTATTTGTTCAATAGATTACCATGTAAAGCCTTACAGGGTATGACACCTTATGAAGCTTGGTGGGGTAAGAGACCTACCTTGGATCATTGCAAAGTATTTGGATGTTTGGCATATGCATATGTGCCATCTCAATTAAGGCATAAATTGGAGCCTAAAGTTGAAAAGTATGTATTCATTGGTTATGATGATAAGCAGATGGAATACAGGTGGTGGAGTCCATCCACAAAACAATTCCTTGTATCAAAAGATGTTACATTTGATGAACAAAGTACTTGGTATGCAGGTACAATCAATATTAATACAGATGATGAAGAAATTGTGAGTCAAAAGAAAGGTAAATCAAAGGTTCAGATATTTGATGAACAACAGAATAATGAAGTGCAGGTTGAAGTTGAAGAAATGCCAAGATTTGATCCTGAGTATGATGAACCAGAAACCTCAAGGAGTGGAGAACTCAAGAGGTCAACAAGACACAAGTGGCAACCTACAAGGTATAGCTATGACACTTCTTTTTTGGCTACCAAAGATTATGCTTATATGATTAACGCAGATGAAGACCCTTCTACATATGAAGAGGCAAAAGGTAAGGAAAATTGGGAGAAAGCTATGCAGGAAGAGTATGATGCATTGATGGAGAATCAAACATGGGATTTGGTTCCTAAACCAAATAGCCAGAAGATCATTGGATGCAAATGGGTCTACAAGACTAAGAGATCTGCAGATGGAAGTGTGTCTAGGTACAAAGCTAGACTTGTTGTGAAAGGGTTTGCTCAAACATATGGTGTTGACTATGATGAGACCTATAGTCATGTGGCAAAGATTACAACCATCAGGACACTCATAGCAATTGCTGCATGTAAAGGTTGGAAATTGAGTCAATTAGATGTGAAGAATGCTTTTTTGGATGATTAAATTTCAGATGATGTTTTTATGGAGCAATGTTGCAGAGCTAAAAAGAGCACAAAGCAGAGAAAAAGACGGGCCCCAAAATTTTTCCGATTTGGACATCATATTTTTGTACCATAACCATTCTTGTAATATATTTCCCGTTGTAAATGCACTAGAGGAGTCCTCTAGATGCATCCCCACAGAAGAATAGAGATTTACCCATGTCAAATAGTAGGAAATTAGTCTTTTAGTGAATAAAGTGCCGGTCTCTTGTGTGAAAGGACCATTTTTAGGGCACTAGTATATAAGTCAAATGTGACTCTTTGTAGAGAACTTTTTGCCATTGTGAAGAAGGAGCTCTTCAGAATTTTCGAGTTTGCCTCTTTCTTGTTGATTTTGATCTTCATTTCGCTCTTGTATGTGTTATGCTTGAAATGCATGTGTAGGATTGTTGTCTATCCCTTTCCCTTGATTTTGAGCTGCTGTAGTGCGTGCGTAAGCTAGGAGAAGCTGTGGCGCGGGTATTTGTGATTCCCATCATTCACTGTTTTTGCCATAACTTGAAGCAGAGTGGTCAGAATTGAGTGAAACCACTTCCTGTAGATGCGCCTCGTCGAGAGCTTCGAAATGAGTACCCTATTGCTTATATTCGGAGTTCTGGGCTGGGAGAAAACCTCAAAATACTAAAACTGCTGTGAGGGGCTTGCGGCAAACACTTTCAGTATTTCAAAGAGTGTGAGAGGTAGTAGTCTTTTCTCATGCATGCTAGCTAAACCACTTCATTTTCCGTCACTTGTGCACACGTCTTCATACACTTGGTAAGTCGCTCCTTAGGATTGACATTTAAATGTGTGTTAAAGATCCCACTATATGCACTTGTGTGGCAATTGAGGTATAGTCTCATTGACACAAGTCCTTGAGTTGTCTTGACTCAAGTACACATGTTTTTGGCGCCGTTGCCGGGGAACACTCAACCAAGGTGCCTTCGTGATGGTTATAGATCGAGTGTGATAGAATCGTACTTGTAGAGGTAAAATTGTCATGTGGCAAGAAGTCAGTCACTTCAGCACTTGTCACTTCACATCTCCGAGGTGTGTGTGATAAGTTTTGGGTTTAGGTTTAGGAGGAGGGAAGAGAAGGAGGAGTTAGGGTTAGGTTAGAAGTAGAGGAGTAGTGGGGTGAGGAGAAGTTGGAATAGGAAAAATTCACCAAAAAATCACCAAAACTTACCCAAAATTCAAGTTCTGTCCAAAAAAGTATAAAAACCAAAAAAATTGACTCATTTGATACTTGCTGGAGTTCTGGTATCGTGGACGACAGCGATCGGTATCGTGTTTGCAGTATCGTGCAAAGCGGGCCTTCAGAGGTTGTGTGAGAGTTCAAGTGCAAGCAAGAGTGGTTAGAGGTGAGATTTTAATAAGAATAATTGTTTGAAACTCACTGAACATGCATAAACACATGATTAGGGGCATGCGCAGTATCGCGGGGGGGGGGAAACTGATATCATTACAGAACTTTTGTGTGATACAGAGGCCTAGGAGAGAAGAGGGAAGTGAGGGAAGCAAGGGGTTACAAAAAATTGTTGAAAAATCTCTCATTTTGGCTTGAGTATCGCGATCGGTTGAGGTTTGGTATCGCGATACCAAAACTCCCTTGTATCGCGATACTCGCCGAAGTATCGTATCGCTTGATACCGGTCTTGGTATCGCGATACCATTTTGGTATCGTGACCCAGAGGTTGGTATCGCGATCGTACATTTTCTGTGGTATCGTATCGCCGGGTATCAGTCTTAGTATCGCGATACTGTTTTGGTATCGTGTCGCTAAGTTGGTATCGCGATCGCTCTTACTGAGGTGATATCGTATCGTCTCCTGCCAAAGACTGTATCGCGATACCATCTTGAGATCGTATCGCCTTGAATCTTCGTATCGTATCGTCTGACCCAACCGGTATCGTATCGTGTCACTTCCTTGTGAAGTATCGCGACACCACACTGGGTATTGTATCGCAAGGATACTGGTATCGGTATTGTGCAGGTGTCCAGTATCGTATCGTCTACTTTTGAGGACAGTATCGCGATACTGTCATCAGTATCGTATCGTCTCGCACACGTGGTATCGTATCGCCTTCTCCTCGAGATCGGTATCGCGATACCACACCGATATCGTATCGTCATATATTCCAGTATCGTATCGCCTGAAACTTTTGAGATCGTATCGTGATAATCTTAGTATCGTATCGTCTGCTTCCCAAAGTAGTATCGCGATACCATTGTGGTATCGTATCGCCTAGAGTTCCGGTATCGTATCGTCTTGGTGTTTGGTATCGTATCGCGGTCAAAACAGTATCGCCCAAGAGCAGTATCGTTAGGAAGTGGTATCGTCCAGATTGACCGCTTCTTTTGTCAGGACACTTTAAGTCATAAGGAGAGCCACCCAAGGAGAACCTGTGGGATATAGAGAGAGACTTGGGGGGGTGAATGAACTTGAGATCAGGAAGAGTGTTAAGTAGTCGAAGAAGTGTCATATCTTCGGTAGGAAGCGCGGCCTAGGCGGCTAGTCACCACTCCATCTACTCAGAAACTTCTAGTGATTCGAAAGAGGAATTACACATGGCTTCGGAAGACATGCAAGGTCCAACACCAAATAGGAATTTCATGTCCATTGTTGAAGGGGATTACCGTACCTCCTTACAATATGTGTCTACCAACGCCCAGGAGATCCCAATCTACCTCGATGGGTTAAACAGATATGTTGCCAGGATGATAACTTCCCAGAATGCCACAATTGTACCCCGACCTGCTGTCAAGTACGAAGGAGGAGCATATGTGGATAAGATTGGTCATATCTATATTGTGACTGAATTTCCTGAGAGGATCAACGAAAGGGGAGAGTTCGGGGAACCCAACAACTCCGAAAGAACGCAACCTGAAGAGTTGGTATCTACCCCGAGGGGCAGGTCTCAAGTGTCACGGGTCTTGAGAGGAGATTTGATACCTCAAGATGATTACCTGTTGGAAGTTTATATGATCCATGGATCAGACCTGTTGCTTCAAACTGACTTACCGGCTCTAGGGAGAGAAGAAAGCCCCATGACATTTTATGAGTTGAAAGACCCAGATGATGAAACTAGACTTACTTACTTGGATAAGGATCAAAGGAGATACTGGCCAGTGAGTGCCTTAGACAGGGCTCGACTAAGATACATGGGTACGCCTGTATTTCCTCAGAGAGGTCAAGCAACTACTTCACAAAATCCTTTTGGGAATCAACAAGAAGCGAAGCAAGCCACATCAGGACAGACCAATCAACGAAGTGTGCCCGACCATACTCATGTACAGTTTGCAACTCCAGGAGTGCACACACACAATCAGGCCCACGCAGGGATAGGAAACCAGTACCGACCACCAGTAAGACCACAACCACCGTTAGGAAGACAGCCGGGAGTACCGCCATTACGACCAGCTATCCCAGTCTTCCCTATGATTCCCAGACCACCTGAACCAATGAGAAGGCTGAGACCTATCCAAGTAGCTAAATGTGTACGAAACCATTATGATGGGTTGGGAGAGCCATATGATCATATCGCAGAATTTAAACAAGTTCTAAGAGCAGAGCAGGTAGAGGACTTCTTTGTGCAGTATGAGTCTTTTGGGCTCACCCTCACAGGAACTGCTCTAACTTGGTTCCAACCTTTAGATCCGAATCAATTTGGAAACATGGAACAATTCTTTCAAGAATTCATTGGAGAATTCACAAAGAGAGGGATTAAACACAATTCTGCATCTTTAATCCATAGCTTTAAACAAAACCCTGATGAAACTGTGAAGACTGATGCCCGAAGATTCAATCAATATGTGGATAGATGCCCAGCAACTGAGAGACCCACGCAACAAAAGATGATTTCACTGTTTCTAGATGGACTTATTAACGGAACCCTACGAACACTAGTGTATGTGAAGAGATTACAAACACTGAGTGAGTGTCTTCAAGAGTGCATTGATTTGGAAGACAACCTTGCTGAGGATCTCAAAGGTACCACCGACCCCACTAAAACAGAAGATTTAAAGAGTACTATCACATCCAACTCCAGTAACATGGAAGAATTAGCGGAATTATTAGCAAAGAAACTAGGAGTTCAGGGACAGAGAGCTTACCAAAATCCGGCACAAAGATTGCCTGTGCTACGAAGATGTAATTTATGTGGAGGAGATCACCCCACACACTTATGCACCAGAGGAGGGACCAGTGCACAACCTACGTATCCATACTACAGACAGCAAGAACAAGGGACTTCATCATACTGCCACATTGAGCAAAAATACACCAATCACACCATTGAAAACTGTCCCTTCAATAGGCAAACACGGCCTATCCAACCACCTCAATACCGACCCTATGGATATCCACCGAGAGAGCCTGGTAGAGAGATGCCTAGATACAATCCTTATCCAACACCAGTAGGAGCACCAAGACAATATGAGCAAGCACCGTACCCTCCACCACAGCCAGTACTGGGACCCCAACTATCACAACCTCAACAAGTTGTACCAGTGAAGTATGCTCAACCAGAAGAAAACTTAGAAAGAGCCATAGTACCAACATCAATAATGACCAATGTGGAATCAACCAACCCAGGGTATGAACCTCCACTAGGGGAGTACTATCCATATGAAGCCAACATGATGGAATATGAACCAACATATGACACGGCTTATTATGGTTATGAGGGCTATGATCAGACATATGGAACAGAAACCGCCACCTTAATGTACACAGCTCCTAAGGCACAGCAACCCATGAGACCACCCATCAGACCACCAGTACAGAGAGGACCATGTTATAGATGTGGAGGAGATCACTTCATTAGGGAATGCCCTCGACCTTATAATCCACCACCACCCAGAGTTTGGGAAGGGTATTGCAGTGATTGTGGGAAGGAACATCTTTTTAGAGATTGCCCTAAGAACCCAACCAAATCCCAAGACACTGCACCTATCAATGTGATTAAGGTCATTGAAGGATCCGGAAGTGATAGGGAGTACACGGTGCCACTAAAGGCCATTACCAGAGCCCAAACGAAACTACAAAAAGAACAGCACTTGGAAGAGGAACAAAAAAGCAACAAGAAAATGAGCCCTTCAAGTCAGATAGTGGGAGATTCAGAGGACCCGCGTGAAAACACCAAGAACCTGAAAGCTCAGAAATGGAAGGAAAGACGAGAGAAACTCAAGGACAAATGGGCAAAAAACAAGACTATAAACAGTAAGAAGCAAACCAAAAACCAGAATAAACACAAGGAACAAGGGAATCCTAAGGAGACCCCTGAGCTAACCGAACCTACCTCAGATAGGGAGAAGCCCGGATCGATTCTAGCAGACCCAAAGCCAGACGACTTAGACATGTGGTTGAAAGCCTACCAAGCTAGGATCAAGATGGGCCCAAGCGTTGAACAACATGAAAAAATCTACCCTAAAGGGGAATTAGAAAAAGAATAACCATATGCAGGAAACTCATAGAAGTAGCACAAGCAACCCTAGAAAAGCCTATCCCAATGTTACCAGAGACCAGGATTGCACCTAGTCTGTATGAGGAATGCTTAAAACCCAATAACAAAGAACCTAGGAAGGAAGATGACCAAGGCGGCCAGATAACAACCCGGGAGAAATCGATGTCAATAATCCCAGATTTAGAGGCAGATTGGCCAAAAGACTTATGGAACAGAATACGAGAGGAGCAATGGAAGAAGAATGGATATAATGCACCTCCTTTTGAAGAAATAGATGGGGAAGATTGTCAACTTCACCCCAACTTGGAGGAAGTGTACAGAGAAGTGTCGAGACTTGATAGAGGAAGAGAGGAAACCATAAGTATTTCGACATTGCCTAATTATATGGGAGAATATGAAAGGGAGTCCGTAATAATACGAGCACCAACAGTGCATGGAAAGGAAAAGGAAAAGGTAGAAGAGAGTTCACACAATCTAAGAGAATTAAAGAAAACGAAAGTACGATGCCAATTGACGGTGGAAGAATTGCTTCGACTCAAACCACAATTATGGAAGCAAATGGCAAACCAATTAGAATCACAGCCAGAGATGGGAAAACCGACAGAATAGGAGAAGGAAAATAACTTCCCAATACAAGTTCCAGTGGATAAAGTGGGAGAGTTTAGTGAAGGGGACGAAGGTAATACCTGTCTACCAGTCACACACAATGGGTACATGACCAAGGCTATTTTAGATACGGGTGCCGGGGTTGGAATTGCCACCAAAGAGATCTGGGAAAAATGGGGAAAACCTGCCTTATGACCCACACGCATGAAACTCCAATTAGCAGACGGTCATGTAGAGAAACCCTTAGGAATATTGGAAAGGATCAAACTAACCACTTGCGGTGTAGAATTCGAACACACTTTAGCCATCTGTAGATTCGAGAAAGCAAACAACTACGAGATGATATTGGGACAACCCTTCATGAGACAAATGCGGGTAGTACAAGATTGGGGCAGAGATTCGTTATACCTGCAACATCAAGGAAACACCACCAAAATAAATTTGCATACATTTGCTTATCGAGATGTCCCTCCATTACAATGGAATCCAGTCCACAAAGAAGAAGATGACCTATCCATTCACAGCGCTGGATCAAGTGATCAATCTTGGATGCATGAAGATGCACAGTTATGGATGTGCAAGGAGGCAAAGAAAGAGGAGTATAAGAAACAACTGTGGCCGATAGGACACTCGAACTATCGATCTGTAGAAGACCCCGATTATATGCCTCAAACTTTTCCTGATGAAATGTTCGAGCCACATGGATGGATGGAAATATTGGCAACCCTAGATGTATGTGTGAACGAAGAAGTTCTAACAATGAATGAATGCATAGATGAGGAGGGCTATGACGTAAACCTCTATATGGTGGTCCTTCAAGAAGTAGAAGAGGGGGAAACCTTGGAAAAAGAATGGAAAGAGGAGTATGAAAGCATGGAAATGGAACCAGAATTTGATTCTGAAGAAAGTTACTTAAACACTGTTCAGAACCAGAGGGAGCAGGAACCAACAAAGATCTTAGCAATTGAAACTGCCACGACCATGCACGGGCAGGAGGAAGACCTGAGTAGAGTAGGGCCGGAACCAGATCTTTTTGAAGTTCCTGAACACTTTAAAAAATATGAAGTAGAGGAAAGAAAAGTAGCTATCGAGATGCTGAAACGAGAGGCACAAGATGGAGAAGCGTATGACAACAAGGAACAAACGAAAAAAATTATTGTGACAATTGAGGAAGGGGAAGAAAGATGCACATATATTGGTAAGGATGTGTCTGAAGAAGAGGAAGAAGAACTCATGTGCCTTATTAGGGAGTACCGAGATGTGTTCACATGGACCTATAAGGATCTTAAAGGGGTAGAACCCACTATTTGTTCCCATCGAATACCAATGACAGCAGATGCAAAACCCTCCAAACAACATCCTTATACATATAATGAAGTCTATGCAGCAAAGATTAAGGAAGAAATAGACAAACTACTAGCGGCAGGATTCATATCTGAGATAGAACATACCGAATGGGTATCGCCACTAGTAGTAGTGCGCAAGAAAAATGGAAAATTGAGAGTGTGCATAAATTTGAAGAAGGTGAATGCAGCCACTATACGTGACAGCTACCCACTACCTATTACGAATCATTTGTTAGAGAGAGTAGCAGGTAAGGAGGTCTATAGTTTCCTAGATGGATTCTTCGGATACAATCAAGTAGCTATTGCGACTGAGGATCAACACAAGACAGCATTCGCCACTGAATGGGGAGTGTATGCATTCAGGTTGATGCCCTTCGGACTCACTAATGCTCCAGCCACCTTCCAGAGATTAATCTGTCATGTTTTCAAGGAATTTCTGAAAAAAAGCATGGAAGTATATGTAGATGACCTTTGCACATACTCCAATCAAAGACCCGATCACATTCCCGAGTTGAGGAAGATATTTAACAAATGTAGACAATACAGAGTCTGCCTAAACCTAGAGAAATGTGTCTTCATAGTAAGGCAAGGGAAAATTCTAGGACACATAGTCTCGAGAAACGGAATATCAACGGATGAGGACAAGATTAAAGTCATCTTAGACTTACCAAGACCCAAGAATGCAAAGGAAGTGCAAGCTTTTATGGGACATTGTGGATACTACCGTAGGTTCATTCACATGTATGCCATAATAGCAAAACCCTTGTATGGTCTCTTGACTCAATTTACTTGGACAGAAGAGTGCGAAAAGGCATTCACAGAGTTGAAAAAGAGACTTAGTACTGCCCCAATTTTGAAATCACCCAATTGGAGCAAGCCCTTTCATATTCATGTTGACGCTTCTAACTATGCCATTGGATGCATCTTAGCCCAGCCGGCTGATGAAGGCAAGCTTGATCATCCAATTGCGTATGCAAGTAGACAACTGAATCAAGCTGAAAGAAATTATACCACTACGGAACGGGAGGGCTTAGGAATGGTATACGCTGTGAAGAAATTCAGACATTATCTTTTAGCCAACAAGTTCAAATTCTTCATAGACCACCAAGCTTTGCTGTACTTAGTCAATAAACCTTGTAACACGGGAAGGTTGGTACGATGGTTTCTACTACTAATGGAGTTCAACTTCGAAGTAATAGTAAAAAAGGGAAACACACACGTGAGAGCAGACCACCTTTCGAGGCTAACACACGGAGAGCCACCGAATGGAGTGCCCGATGATCTACCAGATGCTTATTTGTTCAATCTAGAAGTTTGCCCAAGGTGGGCAGAAAAATTGATCCCTATACTCACCCATGGTCCTCAACACCCAATCAATAGGAACAGCAAGAAAGAAATTCTTCAATCAAGGAACTTACACATTGTGTCAGGTAGTGTATACTATAAGGAACCCAACGGAGTGTTACTCAGATGTGTTGATGAGGATGAACAAACACAATTAATGGAGCAAGCACATGTGAATAAATGGAGAACACACCAAGGGATTCATGGAACAATCCGAGAACTGAAAAGATTAGGAGTGTATTGGCCTGACATGCCCAAGAATGTTCACGACCACATAAGTAATTGTGCAGAATGCCGAGAGACAGTTCCCGAAGATCATATGTCTATACCTTTTTCGACCATAGCACCCAATTGGAGTACAACATTAGTGAATTTCTTAAAAACTCAAGAACATGAGTTAGGAACTAGCTTGGCAAGAAAGCGGTCCTTAGAGGAAATGAGCAAGGACTACATTCTCATAGGAAAGCAATTGTTCAAACGAGGGAAGGATAACCAACTAAGATTATGTGTGCATGAAGGAGAATATATACCCATATTAGAAATGGCACATGCAGGTGCTGCAGGAGGTCATTTTTCGGCTGAAAGAACTGTTAAAATGATTCTCTTTGCGGGTTTATGGTGGCCAACTCTACATATGGATGCTGAAACGTATGTACGAAGTTGTGAGACTTGTCAGAGAACTAAATACCCAATTCGGAGAGATGACATGCCATTAAGACCAATGATATGCGCAAGAGCCTTCACAAAATGGGGAATAGACTTCATTGGACCTATCAATCCTCCTGCCAAAGGATCACATGCGGAGTACATCATAGTAGCCACGGACTACTTAACTAAATGGGTAGAGGCTAAAGCCACTAGAAAGAATGATGCTCAAACTACCGCAAAATTTCTCTTTGAGCATATCTTCACCCGCTTTGGCTTGCCTATTGAGATTGTTAGCGATCGAGGAACGCACTTCCTCAACGAGGTGATCGAGTCATTAATGGATGAGTTCTTAGTGATTCATAAAAAATCAGCACCATACCATCCCCAAGCAAATGGACAAGCTGAGAGCTCCAACAAAGTGCTATGCACGGTGCTGACTAAGCTTGTCAATAATGGAAGGTCTGATTGGGACAAACAATTGCATCATGCAATTTGGGCATTCCGAGTTGCATATAAAACAGCCATTGGAACCACACCTTTCAATTTAGTGTATGGGAAAAATGCAATTTTGCCCATTGACTTCTTAGTGCCTACATTGAAAGTGGCCCAGCAATATGAGTGGAACGGTCATGAATTATCCCAACAACTAGATCAAATTGAGAAGTTACATGAGACTAGATTGCAAGCAGTCACAGGCATTTATGCTGCTAAAAGGAGACAAAAAGCATATTATGATGCACATATAAAAGACAAGGGACTTAAAGAAGGAGACTCAGTCTTAGTATACACCCTAAAACAACATGCAAAGAAGCTACAAAAACGTGGATACGGACCCTTGATCATAAATCGAATCTCTACTAGTGGTGCAGTCAATCTCGCCACACTAGACGGAGACATTCTTCCCAACTACATCAGTGGATGTAGAGTAAGACGATTCATGGAGCCCTTGACTGATCAAATGCTAGCACGATTGGTAGGTGCCCAAAATAGGAAAAAAGAGGAAGAGCGAATTAGGGAGGAAGCTCGACAAGAAGCATTAGAGCGCATTAGGAAACGAAAAGAATGGATAAGACAAAGAGACGAACGCTATCTCCAAGGAGAAGAGCCCATTCCTATGGCAAATTACCAGGTCAAAAATCATGATACAACGGGTATGCGCAAAACCCAACCTTACCTAAACCTAGGGATTGGCAAGACAAAGTACAAATTGATAGATGCATTAATAGACTCAGGAGCAGGACTTAGCTGCATGCGGAAGAGAATAGCAGAAGAGCTGCAATTAGAATTGAATCCCACAAAAGCCCAATTAATAGGAATTGGAGGTCACACCATAGAATGTATTGGAACCACGAATGTATCCCTCCACCTAGGAAATTCCTCAATGGAACAAAGAGTCCTAGTGTGTGAGGATGAAGATTTGATAGAAGACTTCATTCTAGGACACGACTGGATCATTGAGACAGAGGCGTGTATCCATCTAGCTCAAGGTTACATTTCGGTTACGATAGGGCATAAGGAGATTTTCAGCTTACTTGAAGAGAAACCATGTATTCAAACAAAATTAATGCCAAGATCAGAGGAGGTTCAGAGGACGACAATAGAAAGTATCAACTATGCTCACAATTCAGAAACCAAACACACGGAAGCTGAAACTTCAATCCTAGCGACGTCAGCAATAGAGTCGAAGTTATCCAATGCAATAGTGGAAATGCCAACCATTGAGAAGACGTGCTCTCCTACGCATGCTCAAAACATCAGAAGATCGCACTATTGGAAACCAACAAGCCGATACTCGAATCAAGACCCACCCCGATATAAGTGGGTACGCAAGGATCAAATACAGAGTAGAGAAACGTCTGCACCCACTCTTAAGAAGGAAACAGGAATCACCAAACCAGCTGCACATGACTACATACGAAAAGAATCAGTGCAAGTATGGATCCCTAAGACTTTGCTTGAAGCTCAAAGATCGCGACTTCAGATATGGATTCCCAAAAAACTCACACAAGCAGCTAAACAGGCGTTCAAGACAAAAGAAGAAGTACTACATCAGACAAGGCGAAAGACAACAACACATAAGAGTCACCCGGGAAACTGGAAAAGCAATGCCAGATTCACTCGGACAATGGAGGAAGCAAACAAAACACAAGGCGCTGCACGGATCAAAGAACCGAAGAAAACTCCCTTAGTGTTCACAAAATGGATCTGGAGACCAAAGCAACCACGAGGAACGGAGGATCTAAGAGACAAAGCTTTCCATTGCACTCATGATGTTCCTAATGCACCTAAAGTAAGCATGATAGTGCCAACCTACCGGGCCAAGCATTCAGCACAAGATGTACCTTGTCAAGCTAGTGGTGCACATTCTCCGAACGAGAGTAGATCTTAGCTTTGTTTTAAATAGGAATGGACCTACTATGTACATAAATAAATGCTTCGGCTACTTTGACTTTTGTTTTCTTTCAGCGACAAAAACCCAATTGAAAAAAATGTATGGTAAGAGATCTCACACATGGATTGATGGGGAGACGGAGTGACGACAACAATAGTCACTACAATGCACTACACCATTGCATACAATTATGTAACGCTAATGCACTTTTATGTACAAGTGCAGATGGCTTCCGAAGATTCTAAAGCAACCATACAAGAAGAAGTGATGGAGTTTCCACCCCAAAGTATCACAAAGGCCAAGGGACACTGGTTCCGCAAAGATCAGCCTGCGGGGGACTACCTGTTCCTTGCTACGATTAAAATTATGGACACAGATCATCTGTTTCCAATAATGTCCCAGGATTTTCGAGTACTACACACGCTTCCTTCTGTTGAAGACACCATGAAGAAAGCAGGCATAAACAAATATTTTGAGTTGCCAATCTATAAGCCTGATTTTCAACGATGCACTCAAGTCATGAATACTTTACAGTCGGCCCTACATGACCCCTTGGTACCAGAGGCTCGAGTAATGGATAAAACAGGTGAATGGGTAATTATTCAATTCACACATGAACTAATTAAGGAAGCCTTTGGATGGGAAAAGGATGGGATCACGGTAGTAAAAGAAGAAAGTAAAGGTGCAAAGGCCCGAACTTTCACTGACATCAACCGAGTAGACATTGAAGATGAGGTCAGATTGATCCACCAACATTTCTGCTTCCCGAATATGCACAGATACACGGCTCCACAAAAGCTCATTGTGCAACTCTTGTCTCATGCCATCAAGCAAATTGGGAATCAAATCAATTTGACTCCATGTGTTCAAGAGAGATTGTTTGAAGCACATAAGCAATGGAAGAATAAAAAGTTTCTCAATGGCAATGTGGCACTCACCATCCTAATCTACCACGCTTTAGGCATGAGGGAACATTTACAAGAGATGCCATCATCAACCGTAATAGCTCAATATGCCAAAGTTGCGATCGTTCCTAAGAAAAAGAAAAGAGCAAATATTGTGGAAGTAGCAGAAACGAGCTCTCAACCTAGAATGAGAGGCACCAAAAGACTCCGGGAAGCCAGACTACATGAAGAGGACACACCAATTACCAAGAGGATCCATGCACTCCCAAAAACTACTATTGAAGGGAGGAAGGAAATAACGGCAAAAGATTTGAAAGATGCTTTGGAAGAGACCCATCGATATACAGAAGGACAAGTCAACTTACCGGTCCAAAGTCATCACTATCAACAGTCACAACAAGCAACCGACCCGAAAAGCAAGCTCACCAAAGTCCACAGATATCGGGAGATTGGCTTGGACAACTCTAGTTCCACATCAGAACAACAAGAAGAACCCAAAAATTCATTACTAAATGTCGATATTCCAAGCGAATCAAAAGATGATGGGCAATGGGCAGAACTCCATGAAGTGGACTACAATACAGAGCAAGGGGGCCTCATGGCGAAGCACCAAGCCACACATGGGGAACATGGTATAGCAAGCAAGAATGCTGAACAAGAAGGTATACATTGTATGAAACTTAATGAAAGCTCCACTCTCCAAATTAAGGAGGCCACACCTGGCTAAAAAATAAACTTGAAGACACCCAAGAAGGACTTGCAGGAAGAACAAAAAGGAGACGAAGAACCCTTTACTCCAATAAGGGTTGTGGCAGAACCATCCCCCATGGATGTCACATTTCAGGGAAGTGCCACTAAATCTAGTAATGTGGATAAAGATCAAGACGAACCACAAGTACAACTACAGATCCGACAACCACATAATGAAACGCTCCACGTCGACAAGGGAAAAGAGGTACAAACCGGAGAGACCCCAAGCATACCAAAGACATGGCTGAATGTGGATATAGCTCAGCTCAAACCCGTGGTGCAGGACATGATCAGAACTGCCCTAGATACACAGCAACTTATGGCTGAGGCTGATGAAGATTATGACCAAGCCATGCGAGACAGAATCGAACTTCAAAAATGGGGTAAGAATCTCTCTACTGAGCTAGAGGCAGTACAAGCACAGGTAGTACAAAAAGAAACTGCACTGACCGAAATCAAAAGTAAATGTAGCATGCTAGAAACCGAGAATGAGAAATTAAAGGCACAACTACAAGAAGTCACCAAAAAACTACATGCAAATGAGGCTGAAAAGGCATGCATGATATCAAGAGGCAAAATTCTGGAATCACAGATTAAAGTGTACATGGATGAAGCAGAGACCTTAAGACAATGGAACAAAGAGCTTATGGCTGCTCTTTTAAGCGATCAACCAGTCGAAGTACAAGCCCAACCGGAAACAGACATCAAGGGCTTAGAAGAGAAAGTGATTATGTATGCAGATCAGCTCAAGAAGGAGCAAGAGACAATTGCCGATTGGGAAAAGAGATACATGGAGGACACAGCTGCACTCAGAGCCAAATGGAAGAAAGCTGAAAATGACTATCTGCGACAATGTAAAGAAGATACCGATCAGATGGACATGGTAGTACAAGAACTTCTAAAACACAAAGATATGATAGCCAAGGCCACTGAAGAACTAAAACAAAAGAATGAATGTATTAAGGAACTTCAGGATCGGCTAGGACAAAAAGGGAAAGAGGGGACACCAGTAGTTCCACCTTCTGCAGAGGCTACTGTGGAGAATGAGGTACGTCCTCTCTCTCCCCCCTCATACCATTCACCGATAAGGGAGGAAAAGGAGGTTCATGTTGAACCTAACACTCGAGAAATTGCAGAACTGAGCCGACCAGAACGGGCACTACTGGTGTCCCAACTCACTGCTGAATATGAAGATCAGATCATAAAGATCATGAAGGAAGCTCAAATCGACAATCAACAGTTAGAGCAAATTTTGAAACCATTCAATGTACCATATGGATTACTTAAAGAACAAACTCGATATTATATAAAGTCTGCTACGAATAAAGATCCGGATCAAAACCTTCAACTCAGGCATGACACATTCAAGTACACTCGGGAGGAGTTCGAGAAGGCGGATCCGATATGGCGATGCAAGATTTTAGAGAAACATCCAACTCTGCGGGTACAGTGGGAGGCATCACCATATGCTCTTCAAGTCAATCCATCTTTTTGTCCTGTACCCCGTAGACGGTCATGGATGCAATTTTGGGAAGGACAGCGCCAAGGAAATATCAATAATCAGTGGCTAAACTACCCTCTACTACCTAGTCCGCCACATAATTATCTACCGACCGAAGAATACATGGTAAAGACTATGGAATTTTGGATTGTCAGATATGCTACAGTGCCAGATTTAGCAGTCAAAATGACCAACAAAATTTTCAGCATGCTACTAACAGTGCTAAAGGTGTTTCAACATGCCAAATATACCTTTTTGAATTTCATTGGCATTACGCAAGGTTCCGAAGCCTTAATTTTTGATTTATCGACTATTCCAAGCCGCCTAACACTTATGGCGTATTATTCTCGCCTCATGTTTTTGCCATCGATATATATGCAGACTTTTGAAGAAGCATTCTTCACAGGCTTCTTTGAAATTGATTCAGAGATCTTTGTTAAAATGACTTCCAATTTGAATGCAAGACTGGTGGCCTATGAAACAAGTTTCTTCACTGATCATAGACAAGCACCAGAGGATGGAGTCAAATCACAGCAATGGAAAGAATTCATGCTTTGTCACGCAAATCTGCTAAATCAAAGAGAGCAAAAGGCCATACAAACATACACATGTCGCCATAAAAAGCCTGTCGAGGACGACAGAGTTCAGGAGGAGGGACGTGTGGAAGGGGAATCAAGCAAAAAAAGAAGAAGAAGAAGATCAAAGGCAAAAATAACTCAATAAAGAATAAAACAATGATATTTGAAGACATATCTCTGCAGAAAGCCCCGCAGGGGCGCATTACCCATCTCTGCATAGAGCCCCGCAGGGGCACGCATCAGGCAACAAAGTAAACAGGCTCAAAGCAATACAACGGGGTCACATGTTGCAACCAGGACAAATCACAGTACTACAAGCCAGACATAAGTCACTGGTGGCGTGCGTGGCAACCCAACTAATACAGCAGCCCAGATATGTGATATACGGAATGCCAAGAGGCACAAACAGAAGCAAAGGACAAACCTCGGATAAGATACCCAATTGTCTAACGGTCCTTTTTGCTTCTTCAACCACTGGAGGCGTGCGTGGTAATCCAGAATTAATGAACCTATAAGTGAATTAGACTGCAGAATATCAGGTAGTCAGTCTAACTCCAAGGGTTGCTTGGACAAGAAGCAAAGTCTGTCAAGGGACGACAGAGACGAAGAGAGGGAGAGTGTTGCAGAGCTAAAAAGAGCACAAAGCAGAGAAAAAGACGGGCCCCAAAATTTTTCCGATTTGGACATCATATTTTTGTACCATAACCATTCTTGTAATATATTTCCCGTTGTAAATGCACTAGAGGAGTCCTCTAGATGCATCCCCACAGAAGAATAGAGATTTACCCATGTAAAATAGTAGGAAATTAGTCTTTTAGTGAATAAAGTGCCGGTCTCTTGTGTGAAAGGACCATTTTTAGGGCACTAGTATATAAGTCAAATGTGACTCTTTGTAGAGAACTTTTTGCCATTGTGAAGAAGGAGCTCTTCAGAATTTTCGAGTTTGCCTCTTTCTTGCTGATTTTGATCTTCATTTTGCTCTTGTATGTGTGTGTTATGCTTGAAATGCATGTGTAGGATTGTTGTCTATCCCTTTCCCTTGATTTTGAGCTGCTGTAGTGCGTGCGTAAGCTAGGAGAAGCTGTGGCACGGGTATTTGTGATTCCCGTCATTCACTGTTTTTGCCATAACTTGAAGCAGAGTGGTCAGAATTGAGTCTTCCTGTAGATGCGTCTCATCGAGAGCTTCGAAATGAGTACCCTATTGCCTATATTCGGAGTTCTGGGCTGGGAGAAAACCTCAAAATACTAAAACTGCTGTGAGGGGCTTGCGGCAAACACTTTCAGTATTTCAAAGAGTGTGAGAGGTAGTAGTCTTTTCTCATGCATGCTAGCTAAACCACTTCATTTTCCGTCATTTGTGCACACGTCTTCATACACTTGGTAAGTCGCTCCTTAGGATTGACATTTAAATGTGTGTTAAAGATCCCACTATATGCACTTGTGTGGCAATTGAGGTATAGTCTCATTGACACAAGTCCTTGAGTTGTCTTGACTCAAGTACACAAGCAACCTCAAGGATTTAGAGATGGAAGGTATCCAGATCATGTGTGTAAGCTCAAGAGAGCTTTGTATGGCTTGAAGCAGGCCCCAAGGGCATGGAACTATAGACTTGTAAAGTTCTTGAAAGAACTTGGATTTCAAGTATCTAAAGCAGATAGTAGCTTGCTTGTCAAATCAAGTGATGATGGGTTCATTTACATGTGCATATATGTTGATGATATAATTCTTACAGGTACAGATGAGAAAGGCATCCAAAGCCTAAAGAAGCAAATGGAGAAAGAGTTCAAAATCAGTGATTTGGGAGACTTGACATACTTCTTGGGCATGGAGATTTCATACACACAACATGGAGTGTATGTGACTCAAGAAAGGTATTTGAGAAACTTGTTAATCAAGTTTAAAATGAATGATTGAAGGGTAGCACCTACTCCAATGGAGGTGAATCACAAATTGAGCAGATATGCTAGAGAAGAGTTCAAGGATATGAAGCTCTATCAGAGTTTAGTGGGTAGCTTGATTTATGCTACATTAACAAGACCTGATTTATCATATGCAGTTGGAGTTTTGTCTCAATTCATGCATTGTCCTAGGAAGGAACATTGGATTGCAGGTCAAAGAGTGTTGAGGTACATTAAGGATACACTCAAGGAAGGTTTGTATTATGGTTTTACATCAGATACAAACATCAAGATTTATAGTGATGCAGATTGGGCAGGTAATCCAGATGATAGAAAGTCAACATATGGATACATGTGTTATGTGGGAGATAAGTTAATCTCTTGGTGCTCAAAGAAGCAACATACAGTTGCCTTGTCATCTACAGAAGCTGAGTACAAAGGCATGGTTGAAGCTGTAAAGGAAGTGATATGGCTTAAGACTCTGATGAAGAGTTTTGACACTATACAGAGCATACCTATCATTTATGGAGATAACATGAGTTCATTGTATCTAGCTGCTAACCCTGCTTTTCATGCCAAGACCAAACACATTGAGATTCAGTATCACTTTCTAAGAGAGAAGGTGATGGATAAAGAGATTGAAGTCATACATACTTCAACAAAAGATCAGATAGCTGATATGCTTACCAAAAGCTTGGATGGACCAAAGCTACAGAGATTCAAGGACATGGCAGGTATAAAGAAGATAGAGAAAACCTCAATTGATGATTGAGGGGGAGCTTTTGGTGTAGACCAATCAACAATTGAAGTTTTAATGAAGATTTGGAAGCTAAAGATTGAAGGAAAGTTCAGGATATATTCAGAAGTTCAAAGTTGTGTACACATATGTACATTAGTTCATATATAGGTCACTTATACTTTTGATTAGTCATAAGCTTGTACATATTTTCCTATAAATACTATGGAAAATGTCAAGGCAAATATGAGAGAGTATGAGAATAGTGTATTGAGAAATGTAAGAGTCATTAGACCTCCTAGAAGAGAGTTGAAGTCTCTCTCATCACTCAGTTGTAATTTTCTCAGAATTAGAAGAAAAGTTGCACCCGATGTTTTTGTGTTTTCTCCTTCTGTAGTAGATCTTTTGTGAAATGCTTTTGTACAAGTCTAAGTCTATAGCTGATCAACCTCTGTACAAAGTTTTAGCTTTCAATTGTGATCAGGCTGTGAGAATTATGTGTAGGAACATTCATATGTGAAGAAGTGTTCACTAGTTCCTGAAATAGGCACAAAATTCAATCTTAATGTTTTGGTCAGATCTCCCTCCACAGTTTAAAGTTTTGAGCAAGCAAGCACTCAATCTTTAAGTTAGAAGGTAAACTACTCGTGGCTAAAAGCATTTGCTTAAACGGGTTCTAGATTGAGAGAACCATGTGTTAAAAGTTAGGGGTGTCCAAATCGACTTCTCAAAAGTGCAGATTTAGACATAGGTAACTTGTTAAGTAGATTTCTCAAGATCTACTGAGTCTTTTGAGGTAATTCAACTTGGACAAGGTGCGCAAGATTTCGTGACACCTTGTACAAAGTTTCATAAAAAACATTACACATTTACTCAGTCAATGAGTGAATTATGTGCAGTAGACTTTCTAAGTAATCTCTTTCTTCACAGTTTGTTCAAGAATTTGATAATTGGTCATTGATCCTTTAAATTGGTGAAGGTTTTGACTTACTCTTGATATAGAGGTGCTCTAACTTCAAGAGTAGGTTGTTCTTTTGGAGATTAACACTCTCCATCAGAGGTGGTAGGAGTTCTTTTGGAAGAACTAGAGGAAGAAACTTCCAAAATCAATCTTATAATAACACCTACTACAATTATGCATCAGATCAGAAAGAAGATTCAACTCTTATTATGAATGCAACATGTGAAGCCTCACATGAAGACATGAGAGTATCTTATATTCACTCAGGGTGTTGCAATCATCTGAGTGGAAACATTGCTTTGATGATTGATCTAGATCAGAAGGCAATCAATCACACAGTTCAAACAGGTGACAATACAAAGCACAAAGTGAAGTCAATTGGTTCAGTTAAAGCCAAAGATGGAAGTACACTCTTGAGTAAGGTTTTGTATGTTCCTACAATTCCAAAGAATTTGATTAGTGTAGGACAAATTGTGGAAATAGGATATGAGGTAAGGATCACTAATGATGGAGTTTATGTTGAAGACCCTAGTCAAGGGTATAAACAAATTGTTACAGGAAAGAAGGAAGGAAGGTTCTTCACATTAAAGATACAAGGTAATATTGGACATGCTATGTTCACATATGGAGAGAAAAAGGTGTCTAAATTGGATCTTTGGCATAAAAGACTTGGACACTTTCATGAAAGAGGTATCAAAGATATGGTTAATAATGGTTCAGTACTTGGATTGCCTAATGTTGCAGGTCAACATATGACATACAGATGTGAGGCATGCCAATTAGGTAAGGCTTACAAGCAATCTTATTCTAAGCATGGTTTTATGTATTCAGAAAGACTTGAATTGGTACATACAGATGTGTGGGGTCCTTCAAAGGACTTCAATATAAATGGTTCAAGATATTATTTCATATATGTTGATGATGCTACCAGGTGGATCACAATCTATGTGATCAAAGACAAGTCAGAAGTGTTTAATACATTCCAACACTATCATGCATATGCAAAAAGGATTACAGGACAAAAATTGAAGAGGTTAAGATCAGATGGAGGGGGAGAGTATTCCTCTAATGAATTGAGTGATTATTTGTGGAATGCAGGTATAAAGAGAGAGGTTACTTGCAGGTACTCTCCTCAACAAAATGGGGTAGCAAAAAGAAGAAACAAAACTCTTGTTGAGTTTGCAAGATCAATGATGAAGGAGAAAAATTATCCTAATTATTTGTGGGCTGAGGCTGTAAACACAACCATATATTTGGTCAATAGGTTACCATGTAAAGCCTTGCAGGGTATGACACCATATGAAGCTTGGTGGGGTTTTGGATTGCACGACAAAGAGTACTTAGGTACATCAAGGGCACACTTAAAGAAGGTTTGTACTATGGATTTACTTCAGATACAAGAGTCAAAATATACAGTGATGCAGATTGGGCAGGTAATTCTTGATGGAGAGTGTTAATCTCCAAAAGAACAACCTACTCTTGAATTTAGAACACCTCTATATCAAGAATAAGTCAAAACTTTCACCAATTTAAGCTATCAATGACCAAATGTCAAATTCTTGACTAAACTGTGAAGAAGAGAATTCCTCAGAAAGTCTGCTGCTTGCGCACCTTCTCCAAGTTGAATTACTTCAAAAAGTTTAGTAGATCTTGATAAATCTACTTACTAATTTAGCTATGTCTAAATCTGCACTTCTGAGAAGTCGATTTGACACCCCTAACTTCTTAACTTTGGTTCTCCAAATGTCGAACCCGTTTGACCAAATCCTTTTGGCTGTAGATAGCTTATCTCTCAACATTTCAATTTACAATTGAGTGAGGATCAACATTTCAACTCACTTCTCATGTGTCTAATGACACTTATAACTATTCTCGTGATCTCCTATTGTCTTCTCATGTCTCACTCTCTTTGCCTCGACATATTTCAAAAATATTTATAGGAAAATATATACAAGCTTATGACTAATCAAAGATCTAAGTAACCTATGTCTTCATTAATGTACATATGTGTACATGTCCTTCACTCTGTGAATGCATCCACCTTCTTTGCTTCAAACCTTGATCTCATCTTCATCCTTTGTCCTTCAAATCTTCAATTGGTGATTGGTCTGCACCAACAGCTCCCCCTCAATCATCAATTGAGGTTTCTCTTATCTTCTTTATACCTGCCATATCTTTAAACTTCTGTAGCTTTGGTCCATCCAAGCTCTTTGTAAGCATATCAGCTATCTGATCTTTTGTTGAAGTGTGTATCACTTCAATCTCCTTATCCATCACCTTCTCTCTTAGAAAGTGATACTGTATCTCAATGTGTTTAGTCCTAGCATGAAAAATAGGATTAGCTGCTAGATACAATGAACTCATGTTATCACCAAAAATGATAGGTGTGCTCTGTATAATGTCAAAACTCTTCATGAGAGTGTTAAGCCAAATCACTTCCTTTGCAGCTTCAACCATGCCTTTGTATTCTGCTTCTGTGGATGACAAAGCAACTGTATGTTGCTTCTTTGAGCACCAAGAGATTAACTTATCTCCCACATAACACATGTATCCATAGGTTGACCTTCTGTCATCTGGATTACCTGCCCAATCTGCATCACTATAGATCTTAATGTTTGTATCTGATGTGAACCGATAATACAAACCTTCTTTGAGTGTACCCTTAATGTACCTCAACACTATTTGACCTGCAATCCAATGCTCTTTCCTAGGGCAATGCATAAATTGAGACAAAACCCCTACTGCATATGATAAATCAGGTCTAGTTAAAGTAGCATAGATGAGACTACCAACCAAACTCTGATATTGTCTCATGTCCTTAAATTCTTCACCTCCAAATTTACTCAATTTGTGATTCACCTCCATTGGTGTAGATGCTACCCTGCAATCATCCATTTTAAACTTGATTAACAAGTTCTTCAAATACCTTTCTTGGGTCACAAATACTCCATGTTGAGTATATGTAATCTCCATGCCCAAGAAGTATGACAAGTCTCCCAAGTCACTTATTTTGAATTCCTTTTCCATCTGCTTCTTTAGTCTTTGTATTCCTTCTTCATCTGTACCTGTAAGGATTATATCATCAACATATATGCACATGTATATGAAACCATTATCACTTGCTTTGACAAGCAAGCTACTATCTGCTTTAGACACCTGAAATCCAAGTTCCTTCAAGAACTTTACAAGTCTATAGTTCCATGCCCTTGGGGCCTGCTTCAAGCCATACAAAGCTCTCTTGAGCTTGCACACATGATCTGGAGATCTTCCATCTCTGAATCCTTGAGGTTGCTCCATAAAAACTTCATCTGAAATGTAACCATTCAAAAAAGCATTTTTTACATCAAGTTGACATAACTTCCAACCTTTGCATGCAGCAATTGCTATAAGTGTCCTGATGGTTGTCATCTTTGCCACAGGACTATAAGTCTCATCATAGTCAACACCATATGTCTGAGCAAACCCTTTGAATACAAGTCTAGCTTTGTACCTAGACACACTTCCATCTTGCAAATCTTTTTGTTTTGTAAACCCACTTACATCCAATGATCTTCTGACTATTTGGTTTTGGAACCAAATCCCATGTTTGATTCTCCATCAATGCATCATATTCTTCCTGCATAGCTTTCTCCCAATTTTCTTTACCTTTTGCCTCTTCATATGTAGAAGGGTCTTCATCTGCTTTAATCATATAAGCATAATCTTTGGTAGCTAGAAATGAAGTATCATAGCTATACCTTGTGGGTTGCCATTTGTTCCTTGTAGACCTCCTAAGTTCTCCACTTCTTGAGGTTTCTGGTTCTTCATGTTCAGGATCAAATCTTGGTGTATCTTCCACTTCAACCTGCACTTCATTATTCTCTTGCTCATCAAATATCTGAACCTTTGATTTACCTTTTCTTTGGCTCACAATTTCTTCATCATCTGTATTGACATTGATAGTACCTGCATACCAAGTACCTTGCTCATCAAATGTAACATCTTTTGATACAAGAAAATGTTTTGTGGATGGATTCCACAACCTGTATCCCATCTGCTTATCATCATAACCAATAAACACATATTTTTCAGCTTTAGGTTCCAATTTGTGCTTTAATTGTGATGGCACATATGCATAGGCCAAACATCCAAATATTTTGCAGTGATCTAGTGTAGGTCTCTTACCCCACCATGCCTCATAAGGTGTCATACCCTGCAAAGCTTTACAAGGTAGCCTATTGACCAAATAAGTAGCTGTATTTACAGCCTCTGCCCACGAATAATTTGGGCAATTCTTCTCTCTCATCATGGACCTTGCAAACTCAACAAGAGTCCTATTTCTCCTTTCTGCTACACCATTCTGTTGAGGAGAGTACCTGCAAGTAACTTCTCTTTTTATACCTGCATTCCACAAGTAATCACTGAACTCATTAGAGAAATACTCTCCCCCTCCATCTGACCTTAGCCTCTTCAATTTATGTACTGTAATTCTTTCTGCATATGCATGATAGTGTTTGAAAGTATTGAATACTTCTGACTTATCTTTGATCACATAGATAGTGATCCATCTGGTAGCATCATCAACATAAATCACATAATACCTTGAACCATTGATACTGAAGTCCTTTGATGGTCCCCACACATCTGTGTGTACCAACTCAAGTTTCTCTGAATACATAAACCCATGCTTGGAATAGGATTGCTTATGAGCCTTACCTAATTGACATGTCTCACACCTGTATGTCATATGTTGACCTGCAACATTAGGCAAACGAAGCACTGAACCATTGTTAATCATGTCTTTAATACCTCTTTCATTGAAGTGTCCAAGCCTCTTGTGCCAAAGATCTAACTCAGAGATCTTATGTCCTCCATATGTGAACATGGCATGACCAATATTACCTTGAATCTTCAATGTGAATAATCTCCCTTCTTTCTTTCCTAAAACAATTTGGTTATACCCATTACTAGGGTCTTCCACAAACACTCCTTCATTAGTGAACCTTACCTCATAACCTTTTTCCACAATTTGTCCTACACTTATCAAATTCTTAGGAATTGTAGGAACATACAAGACCTTACTCAATAAGGTGCTACCATCCTTGGCCTTCACTGATCCAATTGACTTCACATTGTGCTTTGTGTTGTCACCTATTTGAACAACATGATTAGATACTTTATTTTCCAAATCAGTCATCAAGGCTATATTACCACTCAGGTGATTGCTACACCCTGAGTCAATGTAGAAGACTCTTTGATCTTCACTCTGCCTTTCACAAGTTGCATTCATTATCAATGTTGAATCTTCCTTTTGATTTGAAGCATAATTGTAGTAGGTTTTGTTATATTGTTGACTTTGGAAACCTCTACCTGCATTTCTTCCAAAGTAGCCCCTACTACCTCTGCCTCTAAAATTACCTCTTTGATTTCTGCCACCTCTTCCTCTTGTATTAAAGTTCTGATTATATCCATCATTACTCTGATTATTATACCAACACTCATTAGCTAAATGATTTGTCTTACCACAAATCCAACAAGCTTTGCCTCCATCTTTGTTGTTTCTGCCTCTTCCTCTACCTTTGCTACCACCTCTTCCTCTTAGGAAGTTGGCTTGACTAGTTGTGCCTTCATCTTCACCTAATTGTTGCTTTCCTTTGTTGGATTTCTTCTTGTCCTTTGAGTACATTGCATGACCTGTACTTTTGTCACCATCTCCTTTAACATCCTGCTCAAATGTTAGCATATGACCTAGCAACTGATTTAAATCAGGAGTGAAATGATCAAGTGATAATTCTGTAGACAAAATTAATGGCTTCCATTTGTCATCACCTCTCAATCCTGTAAGGATTTGCCTTACCAATTTATCCTCTTCAAGATCCTCATCAACAGCTCCTAGTGCATCTGCAATATCTTTCATCCTTGTTACATAATCTGAAATAGATTGAGAGGCCTTCTTCTTGAAAGTTGTAAATTCTGCCCATAGGGATGCCTTCCTTGACTTTGTAGTGTTTTGGAAATGCTCATCCAAAGCATTCCATATCTCACTTGCACTTTCAAGACCTCGAATATGAGGTAACAAGTAATCATTGATTGCCATATATATAATGCTCCTAGCTTGAGCATCTTTCTTCATCCAATTTTTCAAATCTGCTAACTCTTCCCTAGTTGGAACACTAGGATCTCTGAACTGTGGCTTCTCTTCTTCTCCTGTGATGTAAGCTATTAAATCCTTGCTCATAAGATGAGCTTCCATCCTCATTGACCATGCAGGATAGTTTTCCCTATCCAATTTCTCTATCTGAAGAGAATCTCCCATCTTGTGTCCACCTGTGTATTGAAATCTTCAACCTTTACAAAGTATAAGGTTACCTTTACTTCAAATGATACTCCTTTTGACTTCCTTGATGTCGTATGGTCTCCCCCTCAAGCTTTACCTTCAAGCTTTCACCTTTTAGTTCTTCAATTGTTGAATTTCTCGAATCTACAGCAGTCAGGATCCTCCTTTCCTTGATTTTGATGCTTCCTGCTCTGATACCACTGATGGAGAGTGTTAATCTCCAAAAGAACAACCTACTCTTGAATTTAGAACACCTCTATATCAAGAATAAGTCAACACTTTCACCAATTAAAGCTATCAAAGACCAAATGTCAAATTCTTGACTAAACTGTGAAGAAGGGAATTCCTCAGAAAGTCTGCTGCAGAGATCTTGCTCATTGACTGAGTAAATGTGTAAAGTTTTTTATGAAACTTTGCACGAGGTGTCGACTAAAGATTTCACACCTTCTCCAAGTTGAATTACTTCAAAAGGTTTAGTAGATCTTGATAAATCTACTTACCAATTCAGCTATGTCTAAATCTACACTTTTGAGAAGTCGATTTGACACCCCTAACTTCTTAACTTTGGTTCTCCAAATGTCGAACCCGTTTGACCAAATCCTTTTGGCTGTAGATAGCTTATCTCTCAACTTAGATGTTGAGTGCACTGAGCACTCCTCATTTGATTAAACTCGAAATCTGCGCTTGTTTCAGGAGACTGTGAACACTCAACACATATGAATGTTCCTACTCACAATTCTCCTTACCTGATTACAATTAAACTCTAAAACTTTGGCCATAGATTGATTAACTATGGACTTAGATATCCTCAAAAGGATTCCACAAAAGATTTACCACAAACGGAGCAGACACAAAAATATCGGGCGCAAGAATTCTTCTATTTCTCAGAAGTTTACAATTGAGTGAGGATCAACATTTCAACTCACTTCTCATGTGTCTAATGACACTTACAACTATTCTCATGATCTCCTATTGTCTTCTCATGTCTCACTCTCTTTGCCCCGACATATTTCAAAAGTATTTATAGGCAAATATATACAAGCTTATGACTAATCAAAGATCTAAGTAACCTATGTCTTCATTAATGTACATATGTGTACATGTCCACTCTGTGAATGCATCCACCTTCTTTGCTTCGAACCTTGATCTCATCTTCATCTTTTGTCCTTCAAATCTTCAATTGGTGATTGGTCTGCACCAACAATTCTAATGATAGAAGATCAACACATGGATACTTGTGTTATGTGGGAGATAAGCTAATTTCATGGTGCTCTAAGAAGCAACATACAATTGCTTTATCATCTACAGAACCAGAGTACAAAGGCATGGTAGAAGCTACAAAGGAAGTAATATGGTTAAAGACTCTTATGAAGAGTTTTGATATTGTTCATAGTACTCCTATCATTTGTGGAGACAATATGAGTTCTTTATATTTAGTAGCAAATCCTGTATTTCATGCTAGAATTAAACGTATTGAGATTCAGTATCATTTTTTGAGAGAGAAGGTTGTTGATAAAGAAATAGAAGTTATGCATACTCCTACAAAAGATCAACTTGCAGATATGATGACAAAGAGCTTGGATGGACCAAAGCTCGGACCAAAGTTGCAGAGGTTTAAAGATATGGCAGGAATAAAGAAGATGTAGGTAATCACAATTGATGATTGAGGGGGAGTTGTTGGAGCAAGACAATCAACAATTGGTGATTACATGAAGCCTAGAAATGAAGATATGAAGAAAAGATTGAAGTCCAACTTCATGAAGTGAAGTGAAAGTTCAGGGAGAAAAGTTCTTTAAACATATGTACATTAGTTTTGTAAATACTTCAAAATACTTGAAGTAATGATGAATCAATACTCATATGTATATATATATACATGTACGTGGTCGTATTATATAAGTGAGATGAAATATAGATGAGATAGAGAAGAATAGATGATGAGTATTGAGTGTATCTTTCATCAGATGTATGATGAGCAGAATAGAAAGAATATTCAGAGAATTGCGCATCGATCTTTTCTATAGTTCTCCTTCTATGTTTGTTTATATCAGAAATCCTTTTGTAGACACCTAAATCCATAGTTAATCTATCTATGGTTAAAGTTTAAGAGCCTAATTGCAAACCGGCTGAGAGAATTTTGTGTAGGAACATCTATATGTGAGAAAGTGTTGAGTGTCTTCTGAAACAGGCGCAATTCTGATGGTCAAAGAAATGGTCAGTTCTCAGTGCACAGTGTAAAGTTTTACACAAATGAGGAGTCAAAATCTAAGTTGGAAGGTAAGCCATCTATGGCTAAAAACATTTTTTGGAGATAGACATCTACGGAAGCACATGAACAACACAAGGAAGAAGAAGAAGCTTGGAGCACAAACACACAATACTGAATGTATTACTCGAGAATGTACAAAGATAAGTAGCCCATTAGGGCAATAGGCATATATAGAAGCCAGGGGAAAAAACCTCCTAAAGAGGGAAAAAAGTGCCTCGACGGTCCTAGTGTGTTCACACACATCACTACCTAAATATATCAACAACATTCGCATAAAGGGCTTCTAGATTGGGAGAACTATGTGTTAGAAGTTAGAGGTGTCAAAGTCGACTCTACAAGAAGGCAGTTTCAGACATAGGTAGATTGTTTGGATCATTTCTCATAACATAATTAAGCTTTTGAAGTGTTTTAACTTGGAGGAGGTGCGCAAACTTTAGGCAACACATTTTACACATACATGCCTAAATGCACACATAAATATATATATATACATACATACATACATACATATTTACATGTACACATTTACACATAGACATATATACATATATACATGTACACATCATATATACATGCCTACATACACACATATTATGCATCACACATACATGCCTAAATGCACACACACACACACACACACACACACACACACACACACACATATATATATATATATATATATATATATATATATATATATATATATATATATATATATATATATATATATATATATATATATATATATATATATATATGCATACATATTTACATGTACACATTTACACATAGACATATATACATATATACATGCACACATCACATATACATGCCTACATGCACACATATACATGCCTACATGCCTACATGTATACATATATCACACACATGCAAACACATACATATACATGAAATACATATATATGCATATTAACTTATGTATTCATATAATACACATGAATACACACACATATGCATACATACATGATAAAAATTTGCTCCTCGAAGATAAATCTATATATAAAATAATTAGGCATACCCCCGAGCTTCATGTTCTAACTTAAAAGAACATGATTTCATCTCTCTAGTAGGATTCATTGTTATTCAAGTTAATAAAAAACTCTATTATCTGATATCCATTCAGAAGCTTCAAGTTATTGATTGATAACTAGAGTAGAACTTACTATCTAATCTGCTCATATGTTTTCATTATTGCCATCATTTTGGTAAGACATCAATATAGTCTCATCTTCATTATCCTTATTGATTTCATTTATTTCTTCTATTGTTAAATCTATGTTCTCATGAATCACATAATCTATTGATGGATTAATATCTATTTCTGGTAATTCCTCTTCCTCATCAATAGAATTAGCATGTAGAGAATTATCCTCTTCATCAAAAAGATTAGTATCATTATCACGTATAATGATTCTAATTTCTCTTTCAGATGTTGATGTATCAGTATCTGATGCTGAGTCATCAAGAGGACTTTCTTCGATCTCTCTAACAATAAATTGTTCAAACAATGACGTACCTCTAGGTTGCACATGAATGACTTGCCACCAAGGATGAGAATCTGGGTTTTTATAAAAAAGTGCTTGTTCAATATGCCTAGGAAGAATATATGGTTCTTTAGTAGATCGCATTACCTTGGAAGAATCAATTGCCCAAAACCCAGATAACTCCTTTCTTAATGTGGTATTACTACCTTTATATTCAGCTCAAAACCAGTCAACCTTCAAAATGACCTATGAAAGTATATAACAACAAAAACCCATTATTAGGTGCTTAAAAAAATAACTAAATCTATCATAAAAAATATAAACTTTTTTCTACCTGTTTGAATGTACAAAATGAAATTTCATAGATATCAACAATAGTTCCTACGTAACCAAGTTCGCTATTTATAAGGTTCGTGTCTTTTGAGCTAGCATGTGATAGTTGCTTGAAAGAAGGAACAATACTAGAATCCTCTATTTTACGTAAAGAATCAATGGTTTTGATTCTAATATGCTGTCCAAAAGCCCACATATTAGTGAACATTTGAGCGTGTAAAATAAATTCAATTAGTAAATAGAAACTAATATACATATATGAAAAAAATAAAATATTATTTTAATAAAATTACCTTTCATTCACAACCTATCATTAACTCTCTTTGCTCATCTGAGATTTCTTCATTATTTGCATTGGCGCGTTGCAAACGACTATATAGCCAATCCGTGAAAGAAGATATATCTATAATCTCATTATTATCAAGATTATGTCTATATCTTTTGTTTTTTCGCCTTTTACTTCGGAGATTTTGAAGTTCCTCATACTCGCTAAGGAATGCTTGCATGCATTCGCTATTATATGCTACAAAAGTAGAAACATCATTTCTTTCTTGAAATGTAAATAAGAATGGAACTCCCTTACCTGATAATAGACTCGTTGGTCCATGCACGTGGAGCTTCTTCATGAACTCTTTCAAGATACTCACTAACGTAATACATGCACTCTTCAAGCATCCAACCCTTTGCCATGGATCCTTCTGGTTTCACTCTTTGTCGCACATAACCTTTTAATATTCCCATAAATCACTCGACCCAAAACATCCATCGAGTGTTGACAACACCTACAATCTCTATTTCATCTACAAGATGGACTAATAAATGAACCTGAATATCAAAAAATGAAGTAGGAATTTTTTTCTCCATCAAACATAGTAGCTCTTTGCATTCACGTTTTTTTTGTGGGATCGAGTTTTTGTCAATCTCTTTGGATGTAATCCACCTATACATATCATAAAAACAATTATAAAGAAGTTAATTAAAAAATAAAAGATATCCAATATTCATACATATTAAATATAAAAGTATCATAATTACCTTATAAGTGATCCAAGATGATAGATCACATCTCATACTCCTTGCGTTGTATATCCATCGATAACCAAAGGTAGAATATGTTTCAAAAAATTATCCCAGTCATGGGTCTTTAACCCAGATAAGCTCTTATCATCCATAGTAAACATGTTCTGAAAAGATGCTCCATATCCTGTAGGAGTCTTAATCAATTCAATTCTATTGTTGATAGTCTATATCTCTTTTGTTTTAAGTACCCAATGAGTAGGTGCATAAGTCGTTTCTTGTCGATGTCTATCAAAAATTGGCCATAACTTTGGTTTGGATTTTTGATCGTTCAAATCATTCCTTGATGCTATGGTATATTTTAGTCCAAGAAGATGCTGCCATAGTGAATAACCAATATTTTTGAATATATGCATAGGATTAGGAAGATGACATACTTTTAACTCTTTCCAATACTCCAAAGAATACCATATTGATATGTCCTCTACGAGTGCCAATTTTCGTTTACTTCTCTTCACATACTCATTATCTGAATTATCACTGAAGATTTCTGATTCTAGATCTATGAGAGGTCCATCTGTCCATTTTTTATAACAATTCATAGGCGTCATAGGTTTTGGACACTGACCTGTTTCAAGCTTTCCATTAAAATGTATTGCTTCTCTTTTAGATCTTAATGGATGATCATCAGGCGAGAATCGTCGATGTCGAAGATAAATATTTTTGTTGAGATTCTTACTATAGATTGATCTCAACCAATCACCACAATATGGACAAGCTTTATAACCCTTAGTAGATAATCCTACATCATGAAAATGATAAAAATATAATTAGATTAAATCATATTTATTTACATGCATATTGAATAAAAAAATTACATCAATACCTGAACAAACACCATATCTTGGAAAATCATGAAGAGTCCAAGCCACAATACCACAAACCGTAATATGTATTTCATTGATGCTTTTCAATACATCAATGACATTAATACCTCTCCATAACTCTTGGAGATCATCAATGAGAGGAGCAAGATATATATATTCATATATTTAACTTGTCTTTTCCCTAAGATTAAAAGTGAAAGCATTAAATGTTCCTTTTTAATGCTAAGATATGGCGGAATATTGTAGTTTATGACTACCACTGGCCATGTTGACCATTTACTAGATTTCACGGAGAATGGATTAACCCCATCTAATGCAACTCCTAACTTTGGATTCTGTGGATTTTGTGCAAATTCAAGCCATGTAGAATCAATATGCTGAAAAGCAACACTACGTGAGGAATTCTTATTATTCCATCAGTACTTTTGTGATCATGTTCCCAAGTCAAAAGCTTTGATAATTCGAGGGTTTGAAACATATGTCTAATCCATGGAGCCAATGGAAAATGTCTCAATATCTTTTTTGGGATTTTACCTTCGTCGCCCTTATATCGAGGAGATTGACATTTGGGACATGTCAAAGAGTCTGCATATTCACCTCTATATAAAATACAATCGTTAGTACATGCATGTATACATTGATAATCTATACCAAGATTATTGATTATCTGCTTCATTTCATCATGTGAGGTAGGAAGAATATTCTGACTTGGTAAAAACGTTTCAGATAATAACCTGTAAGTTCATAAAAAAAAGATATATTAAAAAATAAATAAATAAATATACATATATATATACACATACATATACATGAAATACATATACATGAAATACATATACATCGTATGCACCTTCATTGAATGATTTGTCGATTCTATCATTGTTTAGTTTGAAAGTGTGAGAAGCGGGTTTATAATTACTATTCAAAGAATTTGGCACTGTTTATACGCCATACGATGGTGACCTGAATGAATCGCATGCACAGAGGTTACTCAAGATAGAGCAACCTGATTATAATGGACTAGTGCCAGCAGGATTCCTCCGGTATGCAGTAAACCTCTTGCATGTCAATGATGAGCATCTAAACTTTAGGATACAAAGTGGAAATCATGGTGGCTTGAGAGGATCACTTTTATACAGCTTCTTCAAAGAACTTCAGTGTTATGACACTGAAGTTCTTTGAAGAAGCTGTATATAAGTGATTCTCTCAAGCCACCATGATTTCCACTTTGTATCCTAAAGTTCAGATGCTCATCATTGACATGCAAGAGGTTTAGTGCATACCCTAGGAATCCTGCTGGCACTAGTCCATTATAATCAGGTTGCTCTATTTTGAGTAACCTCTGTGCATGCGATTCATCCAGGTCACCATTGTATGGCCTATAAAGAGTGACAAATTCTTTGAATAGCAATTATAAATCCGCTTCTCACACTTTCAAACTGAACATATGATAGAATCGACAAATCATTCAATGAAGGTACATACTTCATATCCTCCAAAACAAACAATCGTATATATATATATATATATATATATATATATATATATATATATATATATATATATATATATATATATATATATATATATATATATATATATATATATAGAAAATTGAAAATTATACCTTACTAGTGTTGAAACAGATACATTGCTCCATCCAAAACGATTTTGAAGATTGAGAATAATTAAGGTCGCACTTAGTCATGTCAAATGACTTCCTTCATATACATGCTTTAGACATTCCTCTCGAAGATATTTCTCATTTTTAGAAATATCAATGCTCTCACTGTCATTTTGATACCAATCCTCAATAAAATCTACCATGCCATCATCTTCATCATTGTCACACAAATCTTGTACTTTATCGTCTTTTGAATATAGATCTTTCAACCTTGCATATTCCACAGGATTACTTTTGCGTAGCCTCCTCATAGAAGCTTCTGATAAATGAGGTCTTACTGGCAATTGTGAATGTTGTGGAGGAATATCATCAACATCATACATTGGAATCTACACATATAAATAAAATTCATTAGTATTCCATAAATGAATAAAAATTAAACTTTAAATATAAAATTAAGTATGTAACTTATTAAATATGGATAGAAAATTTTTATTCTCTCTAACTAAAAGGTGCTCTTTTTTTTTTGAAAAAAGCAAGAAAATTAGATTAATGGAGGGAGTGCATCTTGTGCAAGGGGCAAGAGCCACAAGCACAACCAGTAACAAAAAACAGGCCATATCAAGCCTCTGAGAAGAGTAAACCGAGGAGATAGTGCTTCTCTATTTGGAGAATTTACAAGATTTTAGCAATGTGAAAATGCTTTCCTTATGCTAAGGAGCAGTTTTGATACACTGGATACATTTAATAGAGGCTTTCTTGAGAGTTCTAGTGAGAGAGACAAGGAAATTTCTATTTCCTTTACCATGAACTACATTATTTCTACTGCACCATATATGCCATAGGATATAGCCTCTCCATATGTTCCAAAGCAGAACATCCATATTCTTACAGCAACCTATGATGACAGAATCCTGAGTGAGCCCTGGAGATCTTCTGGAATGAAGATAAAGTTCCACACTGGGCCAAAATTGGCTGGCATGAGGGCAATTAAAGAACAAGTGGTTAACATCTTCCACCTTGCCACAGAATGAACACAACCCTCCATTTATTTGAATTTTCCTGACTTTGGGACCAATCCAGAGGCCATTCTACAGCATAAGCCATAGCAGATAAGAATGTTTGCTATGATCAGGAAAGGCCCACAGAGATTTAAATCTGTAAGACCACTGTTTGGCAGACCAATTACAAGACCATCTTTTATTGAGTTTTGGCACAATTTGATTGATTCTCCCTTTAGACTTTTTGAACTCTTTGAAGATAGCTCTGGCCATCTCATCAAGACTAGCTTTGGATTTGATACCGAGGGCAATCTTCTCCTTCAGCAGCTTTTTACGATCCAACAACACCTGCAGACAAGCATTAGACAGATCAGAACCTTGAACCAGCTCATTATCAGATAACACTTCCTCATTGCTCATGAGGTCTATCCAAGATTTGAACCTAGCTTTATGGAATTTATGCTCCTTAATAGCTAGGACTCCATTGTATTCCTGAGCAGCCCAGCCAAACCAGATAGACTCCTGCAAAAATATATCAGAGGAACCCTTTAGATTTTTCTTACCAAAAAAACAAATTTTCGCTTTGAACTAGGCTTTCCAACATCTACAGACAATCAGACTGCCCACTGGAGTAATGTTAAGGGGGGAGATATAGATGTCCCACAGGTTGAGATTATTCCAGGCCTTGTAGTTAGTAATGTAAAATTTGGACAAATTTCTCTGCAGAAGAAGAGACCAAATATCATTCGAAAGAGCACTTCTATAAATCCACTTAGCTGCCAGGTTGTCAGCCATTTTGATGGGGCACTAAATACCCAAGCCACCTTGAGCTTTACGGAGGCAATAGGTGTCCCAAGAAACCTTAGCAACTTTTTGATAATAAGCATTACCACCCCAAAGGAACCTCCTGGCTAGGGAGATAGCTTGCTTGACCTGCTTAATGGAGGGAGACCAACAAGCAAGAAAGTAAACCAGCTTGGGGAGAGCATAATGATTAAGAATAAAGCATCTATGAGGCATGGAATTGTTAGAGTCATACCAAAAGAACAAATGCTTTTTGAATTTATCCAAAACCCACTCCCATCTTTGGGCCATAGAGATCTTGAACCCCATGGGGATGCCTAAGAGTCTAAAAACTTCTCCTTCTTTAATAATCTCACAACCTAAACTGGATATACAATCAGGAATAACATTGGAGGAAGATTTAAACCCCGTTTTACTGTGGTTGACTTTAGAGCCACTAGGAAGACAGAACTGATCCAAACAGTCAAGAAAAACCTTCAAAGAAGCATTGTCAGCTTTGGGAACAACATTAGTGTCATCAGCAAACATTTGTAAGCAGAGGGGGGAGGGAGAGTTAGGAATTTCAATGCCTCTAATAAGCCCTTTATCCATAGCATCCATAACTAACCAGCCAAGAGAGTCACTAGCAATGGCAAACAGAAGAGGGACAAGAGGACATCCTTGCCTTATGGATCTGGAAATTTTAAAAGGTTCAGAGAGGTGACCATTGATCACAACCCTAGAAAAAGCATTACCAAGAAGAGTGCTCACAAACTTAATGAACCTTCTACCAAGACCCAAATCTTGAAGAGATTGCAAAACAAAGTCCCACTCAATCCTGTCATAGGCTTTGTCAAAATCAATCTTAAGAAAGAAAAAATTCTGCCCACTCTTCGAGGCATAATCCATGCCTTCCCAAATGGAGATAATAGCATCAAGGATGAATGTGCCCTTTATAAAACCTTTCTGCTCAGGAAGAATAAAATTACGCATCATAGGACTAAGTCTACTAGCCAAGGTAGAGGAGAAAATTTTGTAAATAGTGTTCAGGTAGGTAATAGGTCTCCAGTTATTAAGGTCATCCTTGCTGCCTTTCTTGTGAATAAGTCTGATCACACCAGTGTTAATGTGAGAAGGGAGATATCCTTTACCTGACACTTCTTCCCAAATCAAAAGAATATAAGGAGTGAGTAAGTCTTTCAGAACCATGAAGAACTCATTAGATAAACCATCAACCCCGGGAGATTTACATGGTTTCAATTTATGGATGGTTTCTTTGATCTCATCAGCAGAGAGGGGCAAGTCCAGAATGGTACTCAGGCTTTCAGGAATCATTTTATTCCTTTTTAAAACAATAGAAGCTCTGGCCCTCTGGATGTCTTCCCCCCACTTGGGAGAACCATAGAAAACATCCATAAAGAAACTCTTGGCCTCCTGTAGAGACTCTTGAATATTGATAGTATGCCCACCATTCTTCTTTTTAAGAAGAGGGATGAAGTCCCTAGCTTTTTGATTTTTCATCAACGAGAACATCAAATTGTTGTTTCTATCAATCTTCCCACTCCAGAACTCTTTAGAAGAGGAAAGAGAGTAGCTGGCTTCCAGATACCTCTCTTTGCACAGCAACCCATTGAGATCATGGTATTCTTGGGAGCAAGCATCAAGGAGCCCTAATCTTTCCACTAAGTCGTGCCTTCTTTTGGCCCTGGTTTTCCTAGCTATATTGAGTAAAGAGCTTCTGGATTTCTTTGACAGACTTGCACCAGGCCATGCTGGGAGAACTGATATGCTCAAAGTTAAGGGAGAAGATCTGTTTGGTCTGGGTTAAAACACTGGGCAACTTGAGGAGGTTACAATCAATATGAGGCCAACCAGCTCTAAAGCTAAGGGAACCCTTTTTAAAGGTGACAAGAAGAGGCTTATGATCGGACATAAACAGGGTAGAATCAATATTAACATAAATATCCCAACACCCTTGAACAAAAGGAATACTAGTATAACACCTGTCCAAACGAGCCGCAGTATAGGACATGCCTATCTACTTATTAGACCAAGTCACCCAAGAGGACCCAGAAATATCAACCAAATCCAGGGAGTTACACATTTTAAACCAAGCATCCTTTTCAGCACCTTTAATAACTTTTCCCTTACCTTCCCATCTATCCTTTATGTCGGTCACCATATTAAAATCCCCAATAACAATGACCGGACCATTAAAGCAATTAAGCTCCCCCCAGCAAACGGTACGACCCAAATCATTATTAGCCACATAAACAGAAACAATATTGACATCATACGGGTGGCCCAAGGAGACAGAACACCACTGGTTAGAATTACTCGCATTACAAGAAATAAAAGCATGAAGGAGATTGATGGACACTTCGATAGCACTGCCACCTTTACCATCACAGTGCTTAGTGTAAAACCACTTGTATCTAGAGGAGACCCTCTTAAGGTTAAATAAAAGAGAGTCCCCCCCAACTTTTAGCTCTTGCAAGCAAACCACATCAGGTTGTTTAGGAAGGTTAGAAAACCAAATATTAAGCATTTTAGCTCTAACAGGATCCGTGATCCCTTTAGTATTGCAAGAACAAATAACAAGGTCAGTCATCAAAAAATAGAGGGAGAGATTCTACTTCCTCCTATTTTTGGAGGGCTTAAGCACTGCCAAGGAGGACCTAATAACCTCCTTCCTTTTGGTTTTAGTAATATAGTCAGGCTTTTTAGATATCTGAGGATCTTGAGACATTGGAACAACATCCTCTGACTCCATCTCCTCTTCCATCATGTCAAGTTTACCTTGATCCATCATGTTAATTACTTGGGAGACCATCTGAGCTTGTGATTCAAGAAATGATTCTACCTGAACCGGTGTAGCTTCTTGAACAGGAGCCGAATTAAGCATAGATTTTTGAGGGGGCACAAGCACTTTGTTCTTTTTTCCAACAACCTTCCAATCCTGGTCCAGTTGAACATTGGAGTAAGACCTCATGTTTTCCTTATTGGCATTTGCACAAATGCTCAGGTCATTATCAACGCAAACAGGGATATTCTTATCAGCAACTTCATCGACATGATCCTCGAAGGGATTAAAAATATCGTCCAACAGAATGTTAAACAGATTATCAGATTTCACATTCTTCTTTTTAGCTTTATTATTAATTTTCCTTATCTGAGGGTTAGTGTTATCAACCACAGCTTGAGCCTTGCCTTTTTCTTTAGTATTTTCTTGATTTTCCTGTTTAGGCAGAAGAGGGCAATCCTTAATTAGATGACCTTGCTTATAGCAGTTATAACAAGCATTGGGCAAGTTCCTATACATAACTTTTTGCACATGTAATTTCCGACCAAAGGAATCCTCGATGGTCACATTGGTTTTGATGGCTTTGGCCACATCCACTTCAATAAGGATCTGAGGATCCCATTTAGGGCTAATAACATTATTCCTAGTTTTCTGACCTAAAACACGTCCAATTTTTTTTTCCTAAGTGAACCCACGGGTAAAACGCGAGGGGAAGGTCCGGAAACTCTACCCAGACAAGGATTCTAGTTGGTTTGGGTCCCTTGGGATTGAAACCAATATGCCACTTAAACAAAGAGATAGGGGAGTTCCTAATTAGTCATTGACCTTCAGTCAAGACCTGTAAGGCACTGTTAGCGTCCTCGAAGAAAAATAGCAGATAATTGTTGGGACAGTACTGGACATGCCTCACCACCAGCCCCCTAGATTCCCAATTATTTTTTAACCAAACCCTTAGGACTTCCTGAGGGGGTCTCGGCCCATGGCACATACCAATGATGACTCTATTACTCAAATGATCATGCCAGTTGTCTAGCGACAGTCTATCAATGATTAGGGTTTCCTCCTCCGTATCACTGTCGTCACTCTCCACACATAGCTGGTGCGGGTTAACCTCCTCAATAAAAGGAGCAGCCTCAAGAAACGAGTGAGCAAAAGAAGTACCTGGTGGGAGGTTGATAGGAGAGAAGGCACCTTGGAGATGCTCGACTTGGTGGGCAGCTTGAGCATACGACCTTGGCGCAGGTTGATTATCCTCCAGAGCGATATCAACAGAAACTTTATCAGAGATAACCCTCAGCTTGGAACCCTCTACTCTAGAACCAGGGGACTGGCCATTCACATCCACTTTCTCATCCTCCTCGGAGCCATCCAGCAGGTTTTCTACGTTCACGAATGACTCCTTGCTGATTTCTGTCAAACCATTCCTTAGTGCTTCGAACAGTGCCATTAGAGCACAACCTAGAGGACCTCCACAGGGGAAACTCCCAGTCGCAGGGGCAGGAGAGAAGGCAAAGGCCCCCCTCGTAGCGAGGGGGAAGAGGGGCACTAATGGCGACCCAAAGCCCTAAAACCCACTCTCAGAACGTGGAGTACGGAGCTCTCCCGCACAGTTGGAAGGAAAATTATTGCTGCTGCATCCATGCCGTTCACGACTAAAAAGGTGCTCTTGGAGGTCTACGCCATCCATAATTCACTAATAGTTCATCACCGGAATGTAATGTAGTAATAGCATTGACAACTATGTATCTTGATACATCTCTACTCATGTATGGTGATTCATGAATATTTGCACGCTCCTCAAATGTGCAATTAGTCCTTTGAACTATTATGTAACCCTTGAGTACTATTTATTAAACCTGCTATATTTCCATGTATGTAAGGTCTTCCATCAATATATAATCTTTCATTTTCTTTATGTAACCCTTGACTACTATTTATTAAACCTCCTATATTTCCATGTGTGTAAGGTCTTCCATCAATATATAATCTTTCATTTTCTTCATGTAAAATCCTTCTATTAGTAAGGGATGCTGCGTTCAAGCATATTCCATAAGTACTCATGCTTTGAACATAATGTGAAAGTCGATGCCAATCTCCCCGTCCATATATAGGACCACAAAATGACATAAGAGTGACTTCAGATTTAGGAGGCACATACAAATCCTCTACAATAAAGAGACCACGACCAGCATTAGTAATAGTGGATGGAGCAATCATATAGTGATTACCCCAAAAATTGAAAACCTCTCCATCTAAAGGAAGTGGTCCTCTATTCCATCCTCCATATCTTCTTCTATCATATGTTTGTACTAAAGAACGAACACGAGCTTGCAATGGATGATCTCCAGCCGTTTCAATCTCTAAGCCAGGAGGTAGAGGATTTCTAGAAACCTTTGCTTGTAATTGATGAAGAACAAGTCCATGACGTGTACAAGGTATATTAATGTTATGAGAAAAATTATCATCATCATCATCATCGAGCAAGTATTCCTGTATATCAACAGTAATTTGATTTTGTATATGGTTTTTAAATAAAATAATGACATTAATATATATAAAAAATACATACCCTAGCATTATCACGTTGACCAGGTGATGATGCAAGCTCAAAAGTACCATAGTCTGCCTCATGTTCAATACATTCCAATCGTGGTCTTTGATACGTGCCATAACAAGAGTTACACCAACATATAATATGCTCTTGATAGTAAAATTCATCATAATTCCTATCAGAGGACACGTGAAGTCGTTGCATGGGTAGGAGGTGGTGGAGTACCCTCTGATTGATCAGAATCTGCACATAATAAGAAACAAAAAAAAAAAGTTATGTATCCATCAAATATATTTAAAATTAAATGTTTGATATACTTACAGTATATAGTCGTTGCATGATGAGGAGATGGTGGTGGAGTTCCATCTGATTGATCAGAATCTACAAACAATGGTATTTGATATTAATAATCTGATTATCTACATACACAAAAAATTCACATATATATATTTACACATACACACATATTCACATATACACATTTACACATACACACATATTCACATATACACAACTACACATTATTGTGGGATAAATTCATGTATTTTGTATGAATGAGTGTATATGCATGCATGTGTGTGTACGTATATATGTGGATATGTATATCTGTGTTTATGTTATATGTATGTTTATGTGTATATGTATACATATATGTATGCATATATGTTTGCATGTATATGTGTATGTGGGTATGTGTATGTGTATGTGTCTGTATACATGTGTATGTATTCTGATGTTTTTTTCTGTTTGAGATTAAATTAACAAGAGATATTGTATGGTGGAAAAAAATAAGAGGCGACCTAACATAGCACCTGGGACGTGGCAGTTTTTCGTAGACAGGTACGTCTTCAGGAGTAATTTCCTCAACAGAAGGTACACAGATTACTAGTTTATATTTATAATTTTTATATATTTTAGTAAGTTTTTACATTTAGTTTATGTATTTTTTTCTTAAATAATCAGGCTGCTACAAAGAAGAGAGTGGAGTCGGGCCACACATCGCACCTAGGCCAAATGGGCCATAATGGTTTTGTAGCTACATTTGTAAGTATATGTGTTATTGTGAGTATATTTTTTATTTTAGTTAAAATGCAAGCAACTAATCTTTTTTATTTGTTTCAATGCAGTGAAAGGATTATGGCCGATATCCTATGAAACATGAGATCGAGTATGCTACACATTTTGGATATCGGCGTTTGAGCGAGTATATGCAAGATCATCCTGATGCCTTTGTGAGTATTCTTAAATTTTATATAATTATTTTATTTTTATTAATGGTTTAATTGTTTTATTTATTGATGTTTGTTATATGTAACACAGGAGTATTATGGAGAGACAGATATGGATGAGGTGGAGAAACATATCTCGATCGTCACAGGGTGATCATGATGATGAGGATGAGGATGATCAGGATGATCATGATACTGCTGCTGATGATGATGATGATTAGGATTTTACTTGATTATGACATTGGATTATATGTATTTACATTGATATATATATATATATATATATATATATATATATATATATATATATATATATATATATATATATATATATATATATATATATATTATCTATATATTTTGCATTTCAGTTATGTTTTGAATTGTGTGTATGATATTAAGTAATGAAGAGTTTTGTTCTATTGATTGTTATTATTGTTTATATTAAGCATGTGTTTTAATACTTTAATTATATAATTCATTCATATGTGTGTACCTAAGTGTATATGTATGTGTGTGTATATGTATGTATGTGCATGTATATGCGTGTGTATATGTATGTATGTGCATGTGCATGTGTAAGTGTATATGTGTGTATGAGTATGTGCATGTGCATATGTATGTGTGTGTATATGTATGTGTGTGTATATGTATGTGTGTGTATATGTATGTGCATGTATATGTGTAACTCTATGTGTATATGTGTGTATGTGCATGAATATGTGTATATGTAGGTATGTGCATGTGTATATGTGTGTGTACGTATGTGCACATATATGTGTATATATGTTTCATATTTATGTGGATGCATTTCCATTTGCATCCATGTGCATGCATGTGGATGTGCATATACATGTATTTGCGTATATGTTAATGTGTGTGTGTATATATATATATATATATATATATATATATATATATATATATATATATATATATATATATATATATATATATATATATATATATATATATATATATATATATATATATATGCAATAATGCATGCATCTACGTCTTTTTATGTGGTTGTAGAAATGTTTGTGCATATGCATGTGTATATGTGTGTATGTCTAAGTGTATGTGCACATGTATCTGTGTGTATATATGTGTGTGTATGTGCATGTGTATATGTGTGAAAGTGCATCTTCATCATGTATAACTGTATAAGTGCATATCAATAAGTGTGAGTATGCTATCTAATGAAAATAACACAATTCAAATGATATATAAAGAATAGAAATTGTACTTACAATAGTTAGCCATACTTTTTGCTTGGTTAGCTTCTTGAATAACTTGCAATAAAGAGAGAAAGAAGAGAGAGAGAGAGAGAGAGAGAGAGAGAGAAAGAGAGAGAGAGAGAATTGAAAGAGAGAAAGATGTAGAAAGAGAGAAACAGAGACAGAGGGAGACAATAAGAGAGAGCTTAGGCAAAACAACAATTCTGCATATACTTGCTTCAGCTCATAAGCGCAGCGCAATTGCAAACGTTGGAGAGCTCTTCGATCAGATGCGTGAAAATGCCGATCGAAGAGCCTGCAAAGTTTTAATTGTTTTCCATCAACAGACCGTTGTGTAAGGGATGCTATCATTCTAGTTGGCGTCGGATAAGCGACATGTTTTAGCGTCTTTTATGCAACGGCAAAAAGCGTCGCTTTGTGATGCAAAACAACATCACATAAATTTAAAATCGTCGTGTTAGCGACGCTCTATGTGAGGGTCGCAGACCCCGTCGTGCCACAAGCGGCAAAAAATGTTGTTTGGCTCGTTGTTTAATCAATGGTGCACGTATAACGTTCATTATGATGCATTTTGCAATTTTATGGCGATGAAATTGTGTCGCTTTAACCGTCACTATACGCCCATATTCCTTGTAGTGCCTCTTCAAACCAATCTCATGGTTCTTTCCTGCGTCCGTACCTCTACTTCTTCATGCATTTCAAATTACACATGCATAAGGCCGAAATACAAGGCCATGCATGCATCCGTACAATTACTTCTTCGTGCATTTCAAATTACAGATGCATAAGGCCACAATACAAGGCCATACAGAAGGTATTAAGATTGAACAATTGTTCTATATGTAAGATCTTTTATTATTGTTAACCTTGCTCTTGGAATGACCAAGGTTTTGAATTGAATGAAATGTACCTCTATCGCTTCATCGCTTCATAAACACAATAGAGGTACATTTTGAATGAAATGTACCTCTATTGTGTTTATATATGAGTGCATCTCCGCGATTTTCCTTTTCTTGTTGATCACCATAAAAACCTTCCTTGTCACATGTAATATATTTCTCATTCCAGATTATCCTTTACAACTCGAGGGGATTTCATCCCCTAAAGCAGTGACAAGAGTGTGTCCTCACAAGAATCATAGTAGACATACATACTCACATTCTTGAAAGGTTTTTTCACACTATCTTTAAAAGTCAGTCTCAAGATTTTGGAGACCCTTAGAAGGCTGGATATGATGAGAAATTTGATTATAATAATTAGAATTGATTTTTGATACAAGTAGAAGGACGTCTATCAGTACAAATTACTTTGAGACACACCTACAGATAGATGGCAAGCAAGACGAAACATGATTTATTTCTTTTCAATGCGATTTCTAAAGATAGACCAGCCTTTCCAAAAGGAAGACGTATAGGTGCAAACGGATTGGCCAGAATCACAACAAGATTATAGATAAATCAAGCAATTTGGGCGAATGAAGCAAGTTGGGATGGGCCTGCTCGTTTGAATACTATCACATAGGAAAGTACAGAGTACTACGACAAAACGATTGAAAATTTTGTAGAGTATATGAAAACTTTTTTTTTCTTAAAGGAAGTTCGGCCATGGCCTAATCTCCTGGACTTTAATTAAAATAATGAAGAAAAGTTACAGGTGAATGGGACTAGTGCCCAAGGGACCCCCCAAATCCCACAAAGCAGGGGACAAGTTCGGTAAGCTAGAGGGCATTACGAATGAGGCGTACAAAACTATCATCTCCTTCATGGAGGACCCATTTGGGTTTCAGCTTGTTATCTACGAGGAGATTAATACAGTGCTGCCTAAATGGAGGAGATCTCTTGTCTCGGGGGATTCTTTTACCTAAAAGAAACAAGGATTTCTCAATCGACCATTCCTTTGGGGTTTGGCCAAAGTTGACAGCACATCGCTCCCTCAAAATTTTGCAAAGAGTCTCGCCTCTGATGGCATTCCACAGCCTAGAAGAGCAGCTAACCGCCTCACCCAGCAACGCCTGTTGCCAATTGATTTGGTACGAGAGATGCAGAATCCGTGTCACATGATGCCAGATAACACGGGACTTGGGGCAATCGAAGAAGAGGTGAACAAGGTCTTCAATGCATCGATGGCACCGCTTGCACCATGGAGGCACACCACAAAATTTGTTGGCCCTTGCGTTGTACCAGATACCTTTATGCAAGATTTTCCACATGAGAACGGATTTCTTGATCTCAATAAGGGGGTGCCAAATCGACATGAACTTAAGTTCCCATCGAAGTTTGGTCCAAGAAAGGCACCACACCTTGTAAAGAGTGTGATGAACATCTAAGTTTTCTTTGAAGTTGGGAATTCTGGATAGTTTCTTACCATTGCTCCATTTCAGGCCCTCTAGGCAAGGAAGATCCTATCCACAGAGAAGGTGGGTAGTTGAGTGATGCCACGCTGAACACCTATTTTGAAGAAGAGTCCATTCTTCGAGAGAAATTCTATGTCTTGGGTCTAAGGCTTCAAACCTAATCCACTGGCCAGTCTCTTGTTTCCAGAGCTGTTTCCACTGTTTGTACCCCTTGTTCCATAGTCGCTTAGCCATTTGGAGGTTCCAAGACTCCACCTCCCTTAAGCCGCTGATCGGGAACTCGATAGAGTCATTTTGTCTTATCCCAGCAGCCCACTTCCACTCATCACTGACTCTGATGAATTGTTTGGCTTTGTTCCAACTCTTCCATAAGGAACACACGAGGCTAGAGCCTTTAGGGGACACCGAGTGGGGGGAGAACAAAAGGGTGAGGATCCCAATGTCCTTCCAACTGGGAAGACCAACTAAGGTAAGGTCTTTCGAATTTCTGAAGATCAATTTAGCCCAAGAGGACTCTCTATTGCATGAAGCCTTGATAAACCACTTTGTCGCTAGCTTGTCAGCTAACCCAGTGATATCCAAAATACCCAAGCCCCCCGAGTCTTTTGAGCTAATACAAGTTTCCCATTTGATTTTGGGAATCCCCCTCCTATTGAGGTCCCCAGTCCATAGGAAGTTTCTTCAGATCCTTTCCACTTTGGCCAATTCTTTCTCCTTAGGTCTCCAACACGAGATATAGTAAATAATCATAGAAAGCATAAATGTGTTGACAACCATTGCACACCGTGCCAAGTTAGCTTGCATACCTTTCCAATGATTTAGTTTGCTATCGAGTTTGGATAGAATCCAGTTCCACCATTGGTCCATTGAGATGTTGAAGCCCATCGGAATGCCGAGGAGATGGAAGACTTGGCCGCTAGGGATAACTTGACACCCCTGATCAATCAACACTTGGGACGGAGGCCCATGGATTGCTCTGAAAGCAGTTTTATCATGGTTGATATTTTAACCTGATGCCTTACAAAAGGTGTCAAGGCAGTTCCAAAACACCTCAATGCAGTTTCTCTCGTTAACAACAAAGGCATTCATGTCATCTGAAAAGAGTCTAGCAATCATCTGGTCATGACCAAGGGGTAGGAAGAGACCTTTGAGATTTCCAGCATCCAAGTGATGCTTAAATAGGCGACTGAGGCCATCCGAGGCGATAGCGAAGAGTAATGGAGCCAGTGGGCAACCTTGCCTGATAGATCTTTTTAAATGTATGAGTTCAGAGAGCTTACCGTTGATGTTTATTCTTGTTGAGGCATTTTCGAGTAGAGTGGAAACCATCTTCATGAACTTTTGGCTGCACCCAAGATCTTTCAGAGATTGAAGAATAAAGTCCCATTCCAATCTGTTGTTGGAGTTAGACGTCTACGGAAGCACGCGAACAGCACAAGGAAGAAGAAGAAGCTTGGAGCACAACACACAAGACTGAATGTATTACTAGAGAATGTACAAAGATAAGTAGCCCATTAGGGCAATAGGCGTATATACAAGCCGGGGGAAAAAAACCTCCTAAAGAGGGAAAAAAGTGCCCCGGCAGTCCTAGAGTGTTCACACACATCACTACCTAAATATATCAACAAATCCCCCCTGGGAGTGATGCGGTGAACAAGGAGCTGGCACTCATGTATAAGGAAGTGCCAAGCTATGTGGAAATCACTCCACAAAAGGAAGTAAGCCCAAAGCTTTGCGGAAAGCTTCAAACTTCTCCCTAGGCAGAGCCTTCGTGAAAAGGTCTGCAATGTTCTCCTGCGTGGGCACATATGCCAAGCTGATCTCCCCAGCAGAGAACCTCTCCCTGACATAGTGATAATGCACCTCAATGTGCTTAGTGCGAGCATGGAACACAGGGTTCCTCGCAACTGCCAATGCGCTCTGACTGTCAGTGAAGATGGTGGTGGCAGAAGACTGGCCAACACCCAAATCAGCCATAAGGCGTCTGAGCCACACACACTCAATAGTCGCTGTGAAAGCTACCCTATACTCAGCCTCACAACTGGAAGTGGCCACAGTAGGTTGCTTCTTGCTCAACCAAGATATACATGAGCTACCAAGCATGAAGCAAAAACCACTGGTGGACACACGAGTGTCATAGCAACCAGCCCAATCTGAGTCAGAAAAAGCATGCAAATCTGGCGGTAGTGATCCCCCCTTGGGATAAAACAACCCAAGTAGCCGAGTACCACTCAAGTAGCGAAAGATGTGCTTAACCGCTTTCCAATGCGTGACTCCTGGGCAATGCATGAACCTGCTCATCTGTGAGACAGCAAACTCAATATCTGGCTGAGTAATGCATAAGTAAATCAAGCATCCAACAGCCTGCTGATAGAGAACAGCATCAAATGCATCTCCAGCATCATGAAGACTCAATCGTAAACCTGTCTCCATAGGAGTGGCAATAGGCTTACAGTCTTCAAGGCCAAAACGCTGCAATAATGTGTCAATATATTTCGTTTGACACAAAGCCATTCCACCATCAACGTGCATAAACTGAATGCCCAAATAGTGATGCAAATGCCCCAAATCAGACATCTCAAATGAGGCATGCAAATCAGCCTTAAAATCAGCAATATGTGTCTCAATAGGACCAGTGAGCAGCATATCATCAACATAGACAACAATGATCAGAAGCACATCATTAGCACGCTTAACATATAAGGTGCTTTCAGTTGGACTGTTCTCAAAACCATGTGCAATCAGATAGGCATGTATCTTCTCATACCAAGCACGTGGTGCTTGCTTTAAACCATATAACGCCTTCTTTAACCTGCACACCTGGTTTTCATGCCCTTTCTGCACAAAGCCACGGGGCTGAAAAACATACACCTCTTCATGCAAGTCACCATTCAGAAATGCTGTTTTAATGTCCAACTGATGTACATTCCAACCATGATGGGCTGCAAGTGCACAAATGCTCCGAACAGTTGTCATACAACATGTAGGTGCAAAGTTCTCATCAAAATCAATGCCTCTTTCCTGCGCATAACCCTTTGCAACAAGCCTAGCCTTATACCTGTCAACTGTACCATCAGGTTTACGCTTCAGCTTGTATACCCACTTAGTGCCAATGGCCTTCTTGCCAGGAGGCAAGTCACATAAAGACCATGTACCATTCTTCATTATAGCATCATATTCAGATTGCATAGCAGCCATCCAATTTTCTGAATTTTGTGCTTCATCAAAAGAAACAGGCTCATTCTCATCACAGAGACTAGATGCAGCCATAGCATAGCAATCTGATGCAAAGGAGGCACTATGAGAGCCTGAACGAGTATGATATGACAAAGGTGCATCTAATTTGCTGTCATGCAAAGTCTGCACCAGCCATTTTGGCATAGTTTTTGCCTGCTCAATATCAGCTCTCTCATCAACAAGTGCATCATGTAAATCTGCATCAGAAATGGAATGATCTGCATCATCATATGAAACCTGCAAAGGCTGAGAAGTTGCCTCATTAGGACCAGCACTAGCCTGTCCACCTGTAAAAAGAGGCATCAAAGTATCATACATTTCTTTGGAGCTAACAGATGTCTCCTTAGTACATGAAAGCAATGGCTGAATAGCATCTTCCACAAAGACAACATCACGGCTAACCAGAATGCGTTTAGTCTCTGGATGATACAGACGATAGCCTTTACTTTCAGAACTGTACCCAACAAAAATACATTTTACTGCCTTATCATCCAATTTTCTGCGATGTTGTTCAGGCACTAATGCATATGCCAAACAACCAAAAACACGCAGATGAGCAACAGATGGCTTGCGGTCATGCCAAGCCTCATATGGAGTGATAGACTGCAACGCTTTAGTGGGACACCTGTTCAGTACATATGCTGCACACATGACAGCCTCAAGCCAGAAACTATGTGGTAAAGCCTGACTTTTGACCATGCACCTCGCCATCTCCATGAGTGACCTGTTCTTTCGTTCAGCAACTCCATTCTGTTGAGGTGTATACGGCACTGTACACTGGTGTTTTATCCCACGTTCAGCCAGAAATGCAATTAAATCTGAAGACATATATTCCCCCCCTCGATCAGAACGGAGGGTGCCCATTTTACATGCTGACAGATTTTCAGCTAAAACCAAAAACTGTTTGAAGCACATGAACACTTCAGACTTAGCTTTGAGTGGATATACCCATGCATGCCTGGAAAAATCATCAATGAAAGTCACGAAGTAAAGGTAATTTCCAAAAGAGGGTGTCTGCATAGGACCACAGACATCACTATGTACAAGCTGCAATTTCTGCGTAGCCCGAACTGAACCATCTTTTGGAAAGGAAGAACGCTGCATTTTGCCCAAAATACAGCCTTCACAAACATGTTTTCCAGGTGCCTCAAGTTTGGGCAAAGAGGACACCATTTCAGATTTCTGCAGGCGTAACAAACTAGCAAAATTCAGATGACCAAAGCGTGCATGCCAAAGCTTTGCTCTGAGATAGCCTGAGAATCATGAACTGCACATGCCGAATCATTCACAGATCTTTCATAGTCTATGAGCTTATACAGCCGACAACATAAAATGCCAGAAGCAATAATCACATCGCCATTTGAGAGATCATGGACTGTACACCTGTCATCAACAAATTTCACAACCAAGCCAATCTTGGCTAATGCAGAAACTGATAACAGATTCTTTTTGATCCCTGGCACAAATAAAGCATCTGACAAAGTGAAAGAACTACCATCAACAGTAGTCAGAATGATCTTACCAACTCCCATAACAGGATAAGAGGAGTTATTGGCGCATGTGACAGTATTCCCTGTAGGAGCAGGCTCAAGTGAAGAGAAGAAATTGCGCTGCGAGGTAATATGTTTGGTCGCCCCACTGTCAAAGTACCAAACATCTGAGTCTACTGCAGACATGCACTGATCAGGAGAAGATGGGTCAAAACTGCAGACAGTAGTAAACGCCCATTCTTCTTCCTGCACAAGATTTGCAGACTCTATTTTAGGTGTAGAGGCCTCTGCAACAACCATTCCAGCCTCTTTCTTCTTTGCCTCTTTAGCAGCCAGTTTTGGACAGTTCTTTATGATATGATCATTGCCTTTACAGTACTTACAAAATAATTTCTGCTTTTCTGATGTTTTCTCATCTTTGTCTTGGTTCTTCGAATGTGCAGCATTTGCAGATTTCTGCTTACTAGTAGAAGAGCTCCATTTTCCTTTGCCCTTCTGACTAGCCAGGAAAGCTTGATCTGCAACACGCATAATGGACCTGTTCTACCTGGACTGATCTTCCTGCAATAGAACAGAGACTAATTCCTCAAATGACAAGGCATTCGGATTGCCTTTCATCATCAATCGAAGAGTAGAGGCAAAACTCTGATATGAATCAGGAAGACCATTCAGAACGGTCTGCACAAGTGAGCTATCTGGTATAACCTCATCAGCAGAAATCAATTGTTCCTTCAGGTCTTTGATCTTTGTAAGAAAACTGTCCATAGAATCACCTTCATTCACGTGCTCACTCTCCAACTGTTTTCGGAGGTAAGCAACACGAGCCTCATTCCTAGCCTGGTACAAAGTGGTAAGTGTAACCCAAGCATCCTTTGCTATTCTACAAGAGCGAATGTGAGGAATAATGGCACGTTTGACAGACAAAGCTATCAATGCATGTGCCTGGGCATCTCTGCCATCCCAACGAATCTGCTCTGCAGTAGGTGCAACAGAAACAGCAGCACGAACAGGAATCTGCGGAATATCATCTTCGACACCATCTTCATCAGCTCCAACACCTGTATTTGCAGTACCTGTCGTTACAGGTGTAACAGGACGTCTTTCAACACCCTCCACAATGTTCCACAATACTTTTGCAACCAGTACATGTCGCATCATATAAGCCCATAATGGGTAGTTGGTACCATCCAACTTATCCTCAACAGCCAACATACGGAATACATCACTGCTTTCAGCCATGGCCGGTGACTAAAATACCTTGATGCAGAAAATTGACTCTATCTAAAAAAGTTGAACGGAACTGCCCAAACGAGTTCTGCTAGACCTGTAGCAGACTTCGAGACGCTTAAACTGGCGAACAGAAACTGGTATATACCTTTGGCGATATAGCCTGCACAAGCGCTGTGATAGTGCGTTCGGAGGCCGAAACAAGCTCAGATCGCGATTTTGGCACCACAGAGCAAAGCCGTTTTGATCTCAAAAACACCCTGAGTATGCTCACCAAATTTCGTGCGAATCTGAGACTGCAAACGGAGGAGTGTCGACGGCGCCCTAGAAGAAGCGACGACCTGCTCTGATACCAATTGTTGGAGTTAGACGTCTGCGGAAGCACGCGAACAGCACAAGGAAGAAGAAGAAGCTTGGAGCACAACACACAAGACTGAATGTATTACTAGAGAATGTACAAAGATAAGTAGCCCATTAGGGCAATAGGCGTATATACAAGCCGGGGGAAAAAAACCTCCTAAAGAGGGAAAAAAGTGCCCCGGCAGTCCTAGAGTGTTCACACACATCACTACCTAAATATATCAACATCTGTCATATGCTTTGTCGAAGTGGATCTTAATGAATATCAACTCTTGAGTAGACTCCTCAGCAAAGGCAAGGTCTTCCCAAATATCGACAATTGCTTCAAGTATAGATCTACCTTTGATAAAACCTTTCTAGTCCTCAGAAAGCCATGACTTTAAATGACACGAGATTCTGTTGGCGATTACTTTGGTGATTATCTTGTACCCAGTTTGGAGCATGGTAATCGGCCGCTAGTTTTCAATTTTTTTTTTTTATAAAAGGAAGTTCGGCCTTAACCTATTCTCCCGGACTTTAATTAAAGTAAAGAAGAAAAGTTACAATAGAATGGGACTAGTGCCAGTTTTCAATTTTGTTCTTATCTTCCCTTGTGAATTAATTTGATGACACCATTATTAAGACACTCATGGAGGGCACCGAAAGAGAGAGTATATGAGTGAAAAATTACTCCGTGATAGTAAGACGTATATATGCCGTTGTTGATTGCTCTCTCTCTCTCTCTCTTCATTAGTATATAATTTTTTTCTTGTTTGCTCAGAAGAAAAGGGAAGAGAGCTTAAAAGTCAGCAAATTCAAGAGATCTTCGCGTTAGGGTTCCTGGTGTTTTCTTTGCTGCGTCCTCCCCTTCCTTCTGTCGTTCCCCCCGCCAGGGGGGGGGGTTTCTTGCTCAATGGCCTTGCATGAAGCGCTTAGAGATGGCCTTGCCGGCTCCTCTTTACTCCAGAGCGGACAGTTTGGTGTCTGTTAGACGGCCGCCGAATAAGGACAGTTGTACGAGGACAGGCGCCTTAAATAGCAAAAGCCTTTTGAGAAACGCGCAGAGATTCGCGCACCACTGTAAAAATCCTCTATATAAGGAAATGAGAAAAGAGTGGCAAAGAGCTCCCATTTCTAGAACTGCTGTGTTCTGTTAAGGTGTATAGTCTAGTAGACTGTGAGAACACCCATTCGGGGTTTGCAGGGTCTTGTTTTAGTTGTCTTTCGATTCGGGACTGTCGGTTGAGTGTATCTTCTATTCTATTGTGAAGTGCTCAGTCTGGGAAGAGCAGTGTATTATTGAGTGCCTATTTCGGATCTGTATGTTCTGTTCTGCTGCGTTTGCTTAGTAGTTGTTCATAACTTAAGGGTAGTTCCAAACAAGTGGCAGTGTGTTACGAAGTTGTTTGGTAATGGTTGAATGTGATGTTGAGTAATGTTAAGTGTGGCTAGCAAAGTAGGCGGTAAGGAGTGACCTCACTACGGGTTTGTTAAGGTTCTGCGAAGTAATCAACGTCGGCATAATAATCTGTGTTTTCTAAGGATTCGGTTCCAGAAGGACTTGTATCTGGAAGAGTTTGTGAGCCTTTGGGGCTTGTGATAAGATGGTTACGTTTCGGCTATTGTCTGCATACCACAAGTTCTATATCTTGGGTATAATGTTCGGTGTAACCCCAAGACAAGAAGAGGTACATCTTGAGTAAATCCGGTGAATGAGTAAAATAGCCAAGTAGTTTAAGTCAAATCGGACTACTGCTTTTCCACTATAGCAGAACCAGTCCGGAATTTCTAACGTCGATAGGCTCGGTAGTTAATAGTGTTCCGTACTGAGCTAAGACGTGATAGCATAGTTAATGCTTATATGAGAGTTTGGGAAAATAGTACAGGGCCTCTGTCTAACAGACCCCTACCACTCCCAAGAACCCACGTGACTGCGAAGTAGAGTGCTTTTAAGCATCACGTTAGACTAAAGTACTCTAAATCCAGATTCAGAAGTAATATATCCGGCCAACGGCTAGTAGCCGGCGTAACATTTGGCGTCGTCTGTGAGAAAGTGGCATCAAGCTGCCAATTATCTGTAAAAAGTGGCAGTAACGTGCCAACTATTTTGCAGAACCAAACACTACGTTATCGTTCGATTGACTGACGATAGCAACAGAGCCAGATTGTTGCCAACTGCTCAGATAGTACTACTAAGCAATGATACATGCCGGTTACGCAGTCTGGCGAAACGTATCCTAGGAACCATACGACTGGAACACTAAAAACAACCCCAGGAGAAGAAGGTATATCGCAATCTGACCCAGTGGTCAGGCAAATTGAGAATGTCACGATTGATTCCGGTCATATTCCGATGGAACGATCAATGCCTTTGGTACATTCTGGTGCTACTTCGACCCAGCCTATCGAAGATATAGCAATTTCAGAATCCACCAACATGCCATTAGAGACTAGTTTAAACTCCGAGTTAGATACGATCAGAAACGCTTTAGGAAAAGAGATCGATAAGAGCGAAAAAACACTGCATTCTGGCACAATTTCGGCTCATTCCGGTGATATTCCGGTGATAGAGTCACCAACTGTAGGCAAAGACTTTGCATTTTTCGCAGAATCTTCAGCCCAACCAGCGTGCTTGGAAGAAAGATTTCGGATATTGGATATCCAGAAGGAAGGAAAACTCTTCGAAGTAGAAGTGCGACGCGTTCTAAGTAAAAACAGCACACCGGAAGGCACGTCATCCGGCGATCCAGATTCTGATAGCTTGCCTAATCAACCTCAAGATACAGAAGAAGGACCGGACACACTCACGATGAACGGACAACAACAGCAACAACATTTAGGTCAACCAAGGCCGCCTCCAACAGGAGTAACATATACGAAATTCGGTGGATTCCCAGGAGATGATCCGGATGCTCACGTGCGCACCTTCGAGATAAGTTATGCAGTTCTTAACCATCCATCGGATCAGGCGTATAAGGCCATTGTTTTTCAATCAACACTGATAAATGAAGCAGCTAGATGGCTTACGGAATACGATATCAATCATTTTGGCACCTATGATGCAGTTCGAGAAGCTTTTTTGCAACGATTCAGTTTAAAGAAGAATCCCGCCGAAATCTTTGATTATTTACAGAACAACCGACAGAAGGCGAATCAGACTGTCCAAGAGTATGCTACACTCTTTAGAACACACTTGCGGCAGATACCACAGGCCCACGCTAACTTACCTGATGATGTCATCACCCAATGGTTCATCAACGGCTTAACCCCACAACTGAAACAGATCATGATCATCAGATGTGTGGGAGCTATGACGCTGGATGCAGTCATCACCATGGCTCTGCAACTAGAATCCAAAGTAGGTGGATTTACAGAAGATATGGAGTGGTTAAAAACAAAAAAAACTATGAATGAAGATACAACCAAACAAGTGTATTGTATCACATGCAAGAATTCAGGTCATACTAGTGCCAACTGTGCGCTAAATCAAACATTCTGCGCTATCTGCAACACTGCCGGACACACCACCAGAAATTATGTCTACAATGCCAGATTACAGGGAACAGCAACAGTCAATGCTGTTATTCAAGAACATGGACAGGCAACGAATCATTATGCACCTCCGCAACTGAGAAACAATCAACCGCAAGGATATCAAAACTACCGAGGACAGAGGAACAATAACTATAATACAAACTGCTGGCAGAACGAACCACCACCGGGAAATCCCAATCTACCACCGCCACGCTGTCATTTTTGTGGTGAATACGGACACATCAGAAGATTTTGCAAAGATGTAGCTGAATACGATCAAAGGAAGAAGGAACGGCAAAACCCAATGGCCAACATGGTACAAATTACACCAGTAGAAACGCAAGCTCCTACAGTACAGACCAGATCAGGTAAACAGCTACAAATAGCAGTAGAAGTATTCGAACCAGGGATACGAGAACAACATAGGATGTATAACAAGGCTAGTCGCTGGACCGCCACAGAACCACCATTGTTCCCAGAACCCACTCCGGTGACTCAGACCTCGTCGACAAAGGAAGGAACATTACAAAAGGAAGCAGCAGCGGAACCACCGTTAGCAATAGATATAACCGCAGATACTTCAACATCAGCAGAGACCCCAAGTTCAAAAGAGCAGGATAACCTATCTCAGCAGGCCTGGGAAATTTTATCCAAGGCATCTATCACTCTGCCTCTCGGCCAACTACTGGCATTAGTACCTGGTGTCCGACAACAGTTCCAGCAACAGTTCAGTCCGGGACCTTCTTGTATCCCGACAATAGCAGTAGTTCAACCGGAACCTGATTCTACCGTTGATCATTCGGTTCCCTTGATTACAGTATGGTACAAGAATCATAAAATTACGCAGGTATTGATTGATGGAGGATCTGGTGTGAACATTGCAACAACATCTCTATGCAAAAGGTTAGGATGGACCGAAATTGAACCAGTGCAATTTTTTGTTAGAATGGGAGATCAATCTAGAGTCCACCATGTAGGACTTGTGCGAAATATACCCATTACTTTACAAGGTACGACCTTCAAAATGAATTTTGTCATACTAGATATGCCAGAATCAACCTTGGATTACAACCTTCTTTTCGGCCAACCTTGGCTGAAGCATGCGAAGGTAATACAGGACTGGTCTGCACAAGAGCTCACGTTCAAAGATGCCAACCGTAGATATGTAGTAAAATTGGATGCTATACAACCGTGCGAGCTTCACGCTAGACCATATTTTGCTGAGCCAGTCAACATGTTAGATGGACTATCAGATGATGAGGAAGAGCAATTTCTGAAGAGTAATGCTGATTTAATGTCTGTAGGGACTGTCGATCTACAGTCTGTGATAGATAATTGGAACACCTCGATATGTACAATCACACCTATCACTAATACAATTAAGCATGAAGGTAGTGTCCCCACACATGATGATGAATTACAATCACTGTTCAAGTCAACAAACGATCCAGGGAAACCGCAACAGTTTTATGTCCCAAAAGACCAGTTGACCACATACGATCTAGGAGATGAAGAGCATCCACGACCTGTAAAGAAAAGGCAAAACTTACCGGAATCATTTAAAGCTGACTTGATTCGACTACTTCGTGAATTCTCAGACGTCTTTGCCTGGGATTACAAAGATATGAAAGGATTAGATCCACGCATATATCAGCACCGAGTCATGCTAAAGCCTGAAGCTAAACCGAATAGGCAGCCCAGCTATCGGATGAATCCCAATTATGCATCTCAGGTAAAAGCCAAACTTGACAGATTATTAAAAGTCGGATTCATCATACCAGTAGAACATGCTGAATGGATTTCACCAATTGTGATCGTACCAAAGAAAAATAAGCAACTACGAATCTGTGTAGACTACCGGAAATTAAACGCAGCAACAGTACTGGATCCTTTCCCAATCCCCTTTCTGGATACCATGCTTGATAGAGTAGCAGGTCATGAAATGTATTCATTCTTAGATGGATACAGCGGTTACAATCAGGTTAGAATGGCTGAAACAGATATCCCAAAAACCGCCTTCATTACCAATTGGGGTGTCTTTGCTTGTACGGTGATGTGGTTTGGCCTGAGAAACGCACCAAGTACATTTCAGAGATGCATGCAGGAGATCTTTTCTCCTTATCTTACTTCATTTATGCAAGTATACCTCGACGATTTTTCAATTTTCGGTAAGATGTTAGCACACCTATTTCATTTACGGTGCTGCTTTCAGAAATGCAGAGAGTATAGACTCTGTTTGAATCCAAACAAATCGGTGTTTGCGGTCTCATGTGGCAAGTTACTTGGCCACATTGTATCTGCACAAGGTATCCAAGTCGATCCAGATAAGATTTCGGCAGTCTTAGAAGCTCTGGTGCCAGTCTCTCCAAAAGAGGTCATGCGCTTTATGGGCCAAGTACGGTGGCATGGAAGACACTTACGGTGGCTTGCTCATCTAGCAATACCACTAAACAAGCTAATCAGTAAAACACCTCGACAATTTGAATGGACCCAGGAATGCCAGATAGCCTTTGATTGTTTAAAGCATTTATTAACACAAGTTCCTATTTTACAACCACCGGACTGGGATCACCCGTTTCACATCTTTGTTGATGCTTCAGATATAGCAATAGGAAGTGTATTGATGCAACAAATTGATAAATGGTTCAGACCAGTGTATTATGCAAGTCGAAGGTTAGCCCCTGCTGAGAAAAACTACTCTGTAACAGAAAGGGAATGCCTAGGACTGGTATACTCAGTCAAAAAATTTAGACATTACTTGCTAGGCCGAAAATTCACATTTCATGTAGATCACGCTGCACTTGTCTATCTAGTTCGACAACAACATTTAGGCGGACGCTTAGCACGGTGGGTGCTACTCTTGCAAGAGTTCGACTATGAAGTCATTCACCGACCCAAAAGTGCACATGTCTTAGCAGATTTTTTATCCCGCTTAGATTCCGGTGAATCTTCGGTGGGAATAGATGACACGACACCCGTAATTTATGTATCAGAACCAATTACCGAAGAATCTGCAGACCCACCTATTCCATTTTCATATTATGATCAGATATTGACCTTTCTCACTGATGGTTGCCTTCCAGCTCAAGTTTCAAGACCAGTGCGCAGAAAAATTGCAGTCTTCAGCCACCGATTTCGGTTAGTTGCTGGAGAACTATACTATGTAGACCACACCGGAATCCTACTTCGCTGTGTTCCTCCGCATGAAATTAACTCAGTGATCACAATGGCTCACTCGACACCTGCTGGTGGTCACTTTGCCACAGATTTGACTCATCGGAAAATTCTGCAGAGTGGTCTCTGGTGGTCCTCTATGTACAGAGACGTGGCCCAATTTGTCAAACACTGCGATAATTGTCAAAGGTCTGGACAACCGTTGCAACGACACTTCTTTCCCTTACAGCCAGTCATGCCATTAGAACCATTTCAGAAATGGGGATTAGATTTTATCGGTCCAATCACACCCCCAGCAGTCTTCAGTAACAACAGATATATACTCACCTATACAGACTACGCGACAAGATGGGTAGAAGCATGGGCTTTATGGTCAGCTACAGCGGTGGCCGTAGCAAAATGCCTATTGAATGATGTCTTTCCACGTTTCGGCTTACCACTAGAAATTGTCTCAGACCAAGGTACTCACTTTGTAAATCAATTAATGAAGGTACTCACCCAATCATTCCAGGTGACACACAAACTCAGTTTGCCGTACTACCCTCGTGCCAATGGATTGGCCGAAAGTACAAACAAATCACTACTGAATATCCTCCGGAAACTAATCATGGAAGCACCAGAAAGATGGGATCAACTACTACCTGCAGTCTTATGGGCCTACCGAACTACATATAAGGTAACAACAGGTTTGACACCTTTCAAACTAGCTTATGGCTTAGAAGCAATAGCACCCATGGAAGTAGTCATCCCAAGCCTGCGTGTAGCAATCACTCAGAAGATGCTACCGGAAAACTCACTGATAGCACGAATGGATGCACTTAGAGAACTTGATGAGCACCGATGGCTCAGCTTTTTAACCATGCGTGAAGTACAACTCAGACAAGCCAAGACACACGATCGATATTTGAAAACTCCAATCTTTTCGGTAGGCCAGCTTGTACTCTTCTATAATGCAAAATCGGATAGAGCAGCAGGAAAATTCAAACTACGATGGTTCGGCCCTTTCAAGATCTCAGAACAAATCGGTCTGGCAACTTTTCGATTGACTACGTTGACCGGAAATCCACTTCCAAAGGTAATCAATGGGTCAAAGCTGCGGCCGTATTATCCCACTACTAGTACGCATTAAATTATTCGGCGGCGAACCACGTTCTGTATAAATTTTTGCGTTTTTCTTTTTCCCCCTTTTTAGTCGTGTTTTGTACAAGTCTTTATGTTACTAGCCGCCCCCCCCTACCGGTTACTCAAGTACGCACGCCAGCATGCAAACAATATCATTCCCGCACCGCACAATGATACCCACCCCCCCCTTCCCACCCCCACCGTGTTCTCCTTATTTAACCCCCTCGGTAGCGCCAAAAACGCTATTGTGTTCTCGAGATTATACGTATTATCCCTATCCCCTGTGTTGACTGTAAGTGTGCTCGTAAACACCATGGAAGCGCTAGCCAACTACGCTGCTTTCCGTGAGGGTATCCCTATAGACGTAGGCGAATATCTGCATTGTAGAGGGTTGGCCAACTTCGCTGAATTGCCTTGGCACTCAGTGGAAGCCCATCCCTTCTCCGCGCAGATCATCCACGCCATCGCCCAATTCCCCATCACCGAAAGACAGTGGGTCTTCCCTTCCCTCCCATATAGAACCGTCATCACCTTCCAAGCCTTCTCTGCAGCCTACCGCCTCACCCCGCAAGGCCGCGAAAATGGCCCTAGCATCCCTGTCGCTCGCATGACCGAACTCTTTCCCCGCTCCTCATCAAACGAATATGCCATTCTCTGCCGCCCGGAACCCGAACGATCCTCTCTACAGTTCCTCGTAGCAATCCTCAACCTGCAAAAACGACCATACGGCATCTCTCGCCCCTTCTATTCCGCCTTGGAGTTAGCCGCCCACGAACCCGTGAACTTTGCCTCTTACTTCTTCCAACGAATTCATAAGGAAGGCGTAGCTATAGTAAAGCAACTCCAAAAGGGCACCTCTCCGCGCTCTCGCCTTCCCCACATCATCTCATTCCTCTTCCCAACCATTCTCGCCGCACAACCCCCACCCACAGGCCCAGCACTTAGGCACGAAGAATCAGCACAACCGCTCGATGAAACTGAAGAAGACGACGAAGAGATCAATCAACTCTTCCGCACTAAACGAATCCGGATCAGCTCTTCAGAAAGCGAAGTCCAAGGATCCGCCGGAAAGAAACAAGACACCGAAGAGGACAAACAAGAAGAAACATACCACGACACCGCCACTTCAATACACAACGACACCTCGACGGAGCAACAAGATCAGCAAAACCAAGCAGAGACAGAGATAGTGTCCACCGAAAAGGAATCCGAGCATCAACAGGACGAACCGGAATCCGCCACAAAAGCACTGGATAAACTCATCGCCGCCATCAATCATACAGAAACCGAACAACAGACAATTGCATTAGGGGAAAAAGTGAGCCTTGCATGGGCCTTGTAAGGATCCCTAATTTTCAGGGATTAAAATTAAGATTGTAGAGGATTAAGGGAACACAAAATACCACTCGTGGTTTTCTCTATTAAAAAATAGGAGAAAAAGAGCTTCAAGTGAAGTGTGGGTCGAATTTGATTCTCACCATTGGATACGTTATTTTGAACGATCAAGATTAAAAGATATGGGAGACCATAATGATTGCATGTGCAGTCGAATAGCACAGTAGAGAGAGAGTTTTGAATCTGCAGTCAATCGGGACCCTTGAATCCTCAAGATCTAACGATCTTCCATATTTGGCGCTGATATGAAAAATGCGATCTCTTCATAGCCATCAGATCTCCTCAAGATCGAACGGGCGTCCGGATTTGCAGCTGATCCATATTTCTAGCCGTGGGATTCGTCCAAGATCGAATGGTCCTCCGCAATTCAAGCTGATCTGCTTTCGGCTGTCGTTTAGGTCCGTTCGATGAAAGTAGGATCCAACGGTCGATGATGGATCTAGTTTTGGATGATGGGGGGTGATCTGTAGCCCTCAGATCTTGGGCTTATCTAATGGCTCACATCTTTTGGCGCCTTTCTTTCTGTGATTTCAATCGGAGCCACACAAGAAATAACTGATCGAACGGCCTATAATCCACCAAGCCTTGACTTTTGCGGAATCAAGTGATCCGTTCGATCTTTGGACCATCCAACGGCTACAATTAAATTATTTGAAATTGCAAACCGCTTTTCTCATGAAAACCATGAAAGGATAGTGGTTTTGCAAGCTTTGACTAGCACAAACCAAGGGAAGCCTAGTCCTAGTCTAGTAAATTTGGAGACTAGACTGTGGCCACCACCCTCCTCTCATTGGTCCATCCTTAATCACTCCTTAATCTAAAAGGCCCATGCAGGGTTCATTTTTTCCCCTAATGGCCAAGGTAACCACGACTGACACTGTTCTTCCCACACCACCTATCAACCCCGACCTCCCACCGGAACCACCCCGCCAACCCAGTTCTGAACCTACACTATCCTCCTCTTCCTCCCCTAACTACTCTCCGCCAAACTCCCAGAACCTACTCACCGATACGTCCTCTCAGCCTCGTCAACCACCACCACCACACAACATATTTTCGGAACTAGCCTCCATGGGGCAGCTCCTCGTGCATTTATCACACCAGCTGCCAGCACAGTTTAAGGAAGCCACGGACAATCTGAAGGCAGAATACCAATATAAGGTCCACGTCTTGGAAGCCGACATCACCCCCCTCCAGGAAGAAATCGAAGCCATAAAGACAGAGAATCATCAGCTACAGACACAGTTAGCAGAACTACAAGCAAAATTTTCGGCAGAACAGACTCTAGTACAGCAAAGAGATGCAGCCCTCGAGCAAGTTGCAGCCAAAGAACGACTACTACACGCCGCACATGAAGAAATCCGAGCCCTGAAGACCACCCTCCACGAACACGAAGATATCAACGCCTCTCTCGAAGAGTTGGTCGCAGAAACAAAGATTCAATTGCAGGAGACCATCAAGAAGCATCAGGACCAACAGAAAGAAGCCCAACAAGTCCAAGAACAGTTACGACGAGCCCAAGAATGCGCAGATGAGGTTAACAATATCCTTAAATGCCAATTGATACGGGAAGGCCAATACCTAAAGGACATCGACAAGACGCGCAGAGAACGAGATGCGTACCGGAAAACTCTCGACTTCCAAACCCAGCAGTTTGAATGCCTAGACAACCAAGTGCGCAACCAGAAGGAGTGTATTACAGAGATACGGACCAAACTGACCGAAATGCAGACAGCCCGAGATGTGGCATTAGCTAACGAATTTTACTTACAAGAGGCTTTCCTTCAAACCCAAGACGAAATTTTGTTAACTCAAGCCATAGCCTGTTGCTCCAGCACAATGGTGAGAACCACGTTAAGAAGCTCCACCTCCTTAATGTCAATCCGCGGAAGAGGTAGGAGTGATATGAAGATCGTGAATGTGAGATGAAGTGAGAGTGAAGGTGAGAAGCACAAAGATGCACACACACATACACACACACCATGAAGAGACAAGCAAGACACAATGGAAGGTGGGAAATTAGCTCTATTACTCAAGAACACTATTACAAACTCAAACTAGCTCTAAGCTCATACTAGCCAACATGAACCAACCTCAAAAATGAGCTCTCTAGCTCTTTTTATAGTTTCTAGACAAGTTTTGACCGGTTTCACATCTAGTGACCGGCCTAGTTCAAAAAATAGGTCCTAGAGGCTATTTGGAAGGGTAAACGATGTCTAAAAATAACGAAAATTGGTACGAGAATTCTACCTAAGCTCCTCAAGCTCGAGGACTCCTCGGCTTGCACAAAATGGAGCTATGAATTACAAAATGAGGTTTTGTCTATATTACATATGTTACAAGAGTGATGAAGATCACTATTGGATGTTTGAAGAGGTAATAAAAACATAATTGTTTAAAAATAATCCGACTGGCTCCCTGCTCTGTCTTTACATGCTTCCATGTCGTCTGTGCCTCTGACTGCTTCCAACACCCCCCTCCCTCTCGCTTCTGTCGTCCCTGACAGAACCTTGTTGTGAGGTCTGCCGGATGTAGTTTTGTAGGAGGTCGTGAGCGAGGGTGTGCTCAGATACTCGAATGCCTCGGGCCAGATCAGCCTCGAGCTTCTCCCAGTCTATCGGTTGCGGTTCGTCGGGTGGCGGGAGTTGATAATGCGTGGAATAAACCATTCGCTCACAGGCAAAAAGTTGCAATAAATGTGTGGGCCTGCTGATGAATACCTCGGAATGGTATTCCCAAAACCCGGTGGTGAACATCTCTTCAAAGGTTTGTTTGTAGCATGTCGGGAGGTATTTTATTCTACAGTGCCAGGCATAACACACCCGGAGCGATGGCGTTGTGCTCATGTCATATACTAGATCAAAGTTACCATGCTCAAATCCCGGGGTGTTTACATGCGGTGCCTTGACGCGTCGGAAGACTTTAAATATCATTTGCATCATGTCAAAAATTTTGACAGTCATATGCGCTGCAATATCATTCATATGCTTCAGGCGAGGGAGCCAGTGACGGATAGTAGCCATCATATAGCCAACAGTGGGCAACTCGGTAGGTGGCTTGAAGTAGGGGTAATTCAGCCAATCCTGACACTGCCTATTGTTTTGTACTTTGATAGCGAATGCAGTCCAGGAGCGGCGTCGTGGTACTGGTCCCCAGCAAGGATTATACTTTAAATGTAAGGGCGCTTTCACCCATGTGCTCATCATTTTTGGGTACTTCTGGAGGAGGTCTTTGCGCCAATCAGGTTGATGGATTTCTCCTCTTTGCGCATTTGGTGGCAAGTCCGCCGGCTCGAATTGTGTAGCATGCGTGGGTTTCATGCCAGTTTCTTTCTCTATAGCGAGCTGATATTCAGCCATTAACATGAAGTATGGCTTATACTGCAGCTCATGCCCAGATATATATCGTCGGGGGGCCAAATGAGCAAAGAAGGGGGATTGTAAGATTCTCTCTTCAATCATGGCCATGGCATGTAACTGTGCCTCTACTCTGGCCGAATGTGTCGTTCCAAGTTCTTCGATCGTTTTCATCCACGCGGGGGTAGGAAGTTCATAGGTCATCTGGCCTTCGGCCGTGACTTGTCCGCTTGGGATGGGTATGGGCTCGTATGCTTCTTCAAACGTTTCCTCCACCGGAATGGTTAGGTTCTCGTCGTCAGCTGGGATCTCCGGTGGGGAATCAGGCCGTGGTGGTGCTTCGTATACATCTATGCGTGATTGGAGAGTGGTTACCTGGGCCCGTAGTGCGTTGAGTTCCTCTATGAGTTCAGGAGAGGGGTCCACAGGTTCTGGTACTTCTGCTGCCACTGGTAGTTGTTGTGGTGCCGGTTCTCTGAGCTGTAGTAACTTGTGATCTTCTTTTAGCTTCTGATGCTCTTCGTTCATTCGATCATAGTCCTCTAGCAGTCGAACGTGGTCGTCTAGCAACATTCGCATCGATTCAGATGGGATTGCCTTGAATCTGCTAGGACTTAATGGCTGTTCTGGATGGTCCAATGCCGCTTCCAAATTTTCTCTATTCTGCTCTTGGAGTCTCTGGTTCTCCTCCTTGGCTGCGGCTAGGTGTCTCCTGAGTAGACCCATATTCCGTGTCAGCGTTGCGTTTCTAATTGTTTGGGCTCGAAGCAGGTTGTCCAGATCAGCAGTGGCTTCTTTTGTTTTCTCTTCACTTTCTAGCTCTAGCTTATGATATGCCTCTCTTAGTTCTTGGTATCGTGTATTTAAAGAGGCATTCTCGCTTGATAATGAATTAAGTTGCGACTGTAATTCGTTGGTCGTCCTCTACAGCTGTTGATAATTGTTGCCCAGAGATGCGAACTCATCTCGTACTTGTGACATGCATGTGAACATTTGTTGAAGTGCAGTGTCTATGGTTGGCGATAGTAGTAATGGAATGCTAAGTGAGGATGCAGTGGAAGTAGATGCAGCGGGGATGGGAAATGGGGTTGGGAAGGTGGATGCAGTGGTGATCGTGGAAAATTGTGACGTACCTAAATATGATGGTGCTATGAGTGGAGTGGGTGCTGGTGTGGTGGGTGGTGAGATGTCCATGTCATTGGACGTGTCAAGTGCGGTGACTGTGAAAAGCGGTGTGTATGTGGGTGGTTGTGTAGGTGTGAAGACAGGATTTACAAATGTAGAGTAATTTACAGGGGGGGTGGTTGGAGCAGCTTGGTGAAAAGGGGAAATAGGGGTTATGGTGGGTTGAGGAGGTGAAACTGGTGAGAAGGTTAGTGGGGTTAGAAAGGTGAAAGGGTCTCTTAAAGGTGGGGGAAAATATGGGAAGGATGAAGGAATGAAGGGGTTAACACGTAGGCGAGGTGGGGTGGGTACGGGCATGGTGGCATGAATGGGTGGGGCAAAGGTGGTGGCTATGTTGCCGTGAACTGGTGTGGATGTGGGAGGAGCAGTAGGGGGTGTTGGGGATACAGGATGGGTTGGTGAAACGTGAGGTGAGAGAGGAGTAGATGGTGTGGATGTTATTTCAAGGATAGTGGTAGTATGTACAACGGTAGTACATGGTGGGGAGTCAACTAGGATAGCTTCTTCGGTGATGGATCTTTCCGGACGTAAGCGTGCATCTTGCGCCTGGTGGGATGATTGAGCACCTACCGGAACTCGAATATATTCACCGGGCTTCGATAACAGGCGAATTCTGCGAGGGTCATATTGAGGAAGTGGCTTCCTTTGTAAATATCTCAATGCTTCGACCGGGCCGATGGATTGGACCAGTTCTCTAAACCCTCTGATGTAGACTTCTTCAAACCCTCCGGAGACTAGTTCTTGTTCGATTAGGGCCTGGCTCTCTTCTTCAGTCAATTTCTTCCGTGCCCAGACTTTCTCCATCGTACGATATAATTTCTTGATTGCCAGCGTGTAAGCTGCTGCTTCGAAAGTCTCCTCTTCATGCGTGCTGGTGTCACGGTGTGCATCGGTTTGTTGACCTTGGCCATCTATCTGTTCTTGTTCTTGGGAATCATGCGTGCCCTGGCTGGCTTCATCGTCACCTTCATCGTCATCTGTGGCTGTTCGTTCATCATCGGAGCTAGACACAACTTGTCCCTGTGGCAGATCCCGCGGTGTGGTAGGGTAGCTGGGGCGTTCATATTCTTGAGAGAACATTTGTGCCTCTGAAAACTGGAACTCATTTGAGAATGCATCCGGCATCTCAAAATCGAATGTTGTGTTTATTGGTTCTGCCTCCATGTGTGGTATTGGGAAAGAAAAGGCTTCCGCACCAATAGTGGTGGGAGCTTCTGCTGTCGTGGTGGTGGGTTCTGTGGTTGCAGCTGCCTGAAGTGCAACGGTACTAGTAGTGCCCTTTGTGACCACTGGTCTAGACAACCTTATGCGAATAGGTTGCACTGTGGGAGCGGCTTCTGTCGGTGATTGTGCTGGAGAGGGTTGTGGTGATGGTGACTCTGGCACTTGAAGGCAAGGAATGGTGCCTCTCATGCGCTTACCTGCCCGTGTTCTGCTGGGCTTCCTGGCTTTCTTCGTCGTTCCTTTGAATGCTTTCAGCTCTTCTCCTGTTAATGCACGTTCAATTGGCAAATCATAGGCCAAGCACATATAAACAATTCTTGTGAGCGCACAACATCCATTAAGCACTTTCTTGCGTTCCCATCTTTGTTGTGCCAAATACATTTGATCAATGATCCAGCTCGCCAGATCAACCGTTTGAGGTCCCGTACATGCCAAGTACAAACCAAACCATATTCTCTTATGTGGCATGGTAAATCTGTCCTGAGCGGGGAATGCAAAATGTTGCATGCATATCCGTAGCGGCTTTGACAGCTCAGGTGTAATTGTTGAGATCTCCTCCCACTTAGTGACATCCCCACGTTTCATAGGGTCCAGAATTAATCTTTCTCGATCTGTGGGCATGTGGGTGCCATGAATTTTGATGGCAGCTTTGATTAAATCCTTTGAGAGGTAAAACCTTTTCTAAGGTGGATCATCCACTAAAGAGGGCAAAATAAAAGTTCCTGGGATATCCTTATTCTCTGAGGCCCGCAACGTAGTGATCAAATAATAGCACCTGTAAAAGTCGGGTTTGGGCAGGGGATCACTGAAATACTCCGTGAAGCCGGCTCTGGCCCAAACGTGAGTTAGGTCCTGGGTGTTCTGGAGGTCTTCGAACTCTCTGGAGAAGAATTGGTATTTTCCCCACGTGCGGTCATCAAACGTCAAATTGGATTCAAATATAAAATTCGCTTCTGCTAAGGGTCCTGCAAGTCCCTGAAACCAGTGAGAGTTTCTGTGTATCTTTCCTGTGTAGCCCATAGGTGGGTTATCGATCGGCATGGGCCCTGGAAATCCTTGGAATTCTGGCGGTGGAGTAGTCGGGTGGGATTCTGCTCGTAACACGTTGAGGGGCACCGCAGCTACACTGGGGCCTGCTCCTGATGGTCCTTCGTCGGTTTGCATGATGACTGGTGTGTTAATGAGAAAGATCTGCTACAAAAGATTAACACATTAGCATGGAAATTAATTATGATCCCATTAAAGTGAGACCGCAATCCTTTTCCATAACTGATGCGTAACCCGTGTAGCCAAGTGCTGTGATGTGATGGATGCAATGCTTCTTGCAGCACTAGTGCAGATCTCTAGACACCTACACGTTTCAGATTATGCATACATTTCTTGATGAGATAAGATTATGAGTGATGTGTGATGATGGTGGGTGAATTTATACAAGGTTTAAATGTTAGTGATTTATTACAAGGTTGTATGTTAGTCGGGGGGTAGTTAGACAATGGGTTAGGGGAAGATGGTTGGACACGCTTCGGTATCCATTTCCTAAGAGTCCTTGAATGGGTGGTGGGTTTCTGCTGAAGGGCAAAAGGTAGTATCGGGTGTGGTGGTATTGAGGGATGGAAAGATTTGTGAGGGGTATATATTACATGGCTTAAGGGTTGAGCTATGATACATGGTTTGGGTACCCAAAAATCTGCGTGGGTGTGGGTCGATGGGTAAGATATTTCTTGGCGATCCAAATTTGTCGAATGCTCGGACCTGTAGAAGAAGGTAGAGGGGATGGTGGATACTGATTCTGTTTCTGCCCTGCCTTTTTCTTGTCGATCTCTGCTTGGTTGGAGTTCTTCGGTGCTTTTTGTCCTTTTGGCACCCATATTTGTCTAGTGCCACTTGTTCTGTGATGCTGATACTGCTGCTGTCTCTGCCTTATCTGGTGGTGTCGTCGGTCTTGGTTCCTCTGTTGTGGTTGACTCCTTCGTGGTTAGGTTTGAGAGGTCCATTGGACGCTCTGCTTTGGAAAAGAAGGGAGATCCAACACTTGCATGACCTGCCCATTAGGAAGTGATTCGTTCTTCATCTTTAATCTAGGCCAGTCCGCAGCAAGTTTGGAAGAATGAGCACCGCAAGGTGTCGTGCTCATTTGGCCGCTGATGCAACCCACCTGACCGCTGATTGTGTCCATCTACCCTAGCGGTTGGGTAGCTGCCCTGTCTAGTTTGCAGGAAGTCCCAGGGAAGATCTCCTGTCGTCCTTCTGATAGACAACTGTCCATGGCCAAGCCCGAGTGGGTTGGTGTAGACGTAACGTGATTGATCTGACTCAAGATCTTTCGGTCTTCCATCGCATGTATTTCATAGGGTCTAGGGTTACAAACCTCAATCGGAAGGCCATTAGGGAAGTCAAGCGGTATCACTCGCTTATGCTCTAAGGTTCCAATCTGTAAGGAGCCTTGTCTAAGATTTAGGTCCACTGAGTGATCATATAGCCAATCTTGGCCAAGGATTAGGAGTTCTATCAGGTCTTCATCATGGCACACTAGTAGCTTCGCTGTCATGGTCACATCCTTAATGAGGATAGGAAGGTCCACCTCACCCATGCAAGGGGTTTCCATGCCTCCTAGCCCTATGAGGTATGCCTCAATTGGCCGCATTTCTATTCCTGAATCCTTATAGTGGGACCACCTAATCGCACTAGTCGCAGCACCTGAGTCAATTAAAGCCCTGAGCTCTTGGCAAGGGTTGCCATGCTCTAGCCTAACTGTAATGAATGGTCTCCTGTCCACTATACTAGGATGAGTGGTTGACTTTACTTGACACATGGCCATGGGATATCTGGGTGTAGTTTCCAGATGGTTATAATGTTCTCTCCCTAGTCCTTGTCTTCTTAGCTTCATGCGCTTAATGCATTCTATTGCTTCTGCCTGAGCTTCTGCTCGTATTCTATTTTCTTCCTCCTTACGCTTCTTTGCCAACATGAGTCGTCTAAGCATATCCTCAGTAAGAGGTTCCTGATATAACCTGACTCTACAGCCACTAATATAATTAGGCATTATGTTTCCTTCTAAGGTGGCTAACTGTACTGCTCCACTTGTCGAGATTCTGTTAATAATCATAGGTCCATAACCTCGCTTTTCTAACTTCCGTGCGTGTTCTTTCAGCGTATATACTAGAACTAAATCTCCTTCTTTTAGGCCTTTATCCTTCACATGTGCATCAAAATATGCTTTCTGTCGCTTCTTCGCTGCATATATTCCTGCTGCTGCCTTTAGCCTGGTTTCTCCTAATCGTTCCAAGTCCATTATTCTTGTTGATAATTCATGGCCGGTCCACTGATGTTCTTGTGCAACCTTAAGGGTTGGTATCAAGAAGTCCAAAGGAAGCACAGCATTCTGACCAAAAACCATCTGAAAGGGAGTTGCATTGAGTACGGTCTTGTAGGCCACTCGATATGCCCAAACAGCGTGGTGTAACTGTTTGTCCCAATCTGAACGTTTGTTGTTCACAAGTTTTGTCAGTACGTTACAAAGGATCTTATTAGTGCTTTCAGCCTGACCATTGGCCTGAGGATGATATGGTGCAGATTTCTTGTGAATCACCATAAAATCCTGTAACAAATATTCAATGACTTGGTTTAGAAAGTGAGTGCCTCGATCGCTTACTAACTCTATAGGCAATCCATATCTTGTAAAGACATTTTCAAATAAGAATTTTGCAGTTGTGTGTGCATCATTCTTTTTCGTGGCTTTTGCCTCTACCCATTTCGTAAGATAATCTGTGGCAACAATAATGTATTCCGCATGTGTACCTTTTGCAGGGGGGTTAATGGGTCCTACAAAGTCTATACCCCACTTAGAAAATGCACGTCCGCCCATCATGGGTTTCAATGGCATTTCATCTCTGCGAGTAGGAAACTGAGTTCTTTGGCACACATCACATCTCTTAACATAGGTATGAGCATCCATGTGAAGAGTGGGCCACCATAATCCTGCAAAGAGAATGGCTTTGATTATCCTATCGGGTCCAAAATGGCCTCCTGCAACACCTTGGTGTGCAGTCTCTAGTATGCTCAGATAATCGCTTTCATGAACACATTGTCTTAGATATCCATCTCGTCCTCTTTTGTATAGATTATCGCCAATAAGTGAATAGTCTTGAGCTTCCTGCTCCAGACTACGTTGTCGAGCTAAGGTCATTCCTTGAGGGAATGTGTTCGTCCTCAAGTATGTCACTAAAGGTTCACTCCAGTCTGGTGTGAGAGACACATGATATAACGTAGCATGCTCTACTGGTGGTCTTTCACAACAAACATGGCATTCTTTACACAACTTGTAGACATCTGCTTCCATTGAAGGCCAATATACTCCTAGTCTATGCAGAGTTTGTAATGTTCGATGTTTCGAATGATGTTGCTTTAGTGCACCTACGTGTGCTAATTGCAACCAATTCGCATGTTCTGATTCATCTACACAACAAGCAAGAATCTTTTGATTATCCTGTTTATATATGCTTCCTGCCATTATTTGGTACCTCTGAGACTTGGTAATCTCTCCTTCTTTGATCTTAATCCTAGGATTCTTGGGTCCGTACGTCAGAATAGGGAATATAGGCTTAGCCCATTCTGGTGCTATCTCAAGGTTAAACAAGTATGCATCTGGGAGTTCATCCGCTACTCCTTGAGGAGCTTCTCCTGATGTTAATCTTGAAAGGTGGTCAGCTCTAAGATGTGTCTTTCCTTTTCTGACTACTACTTCAAAATCATACTCCAGGAGTAATAGAAACCAGCGTATTAATCGTCCTGTGTTACATGGCTTGTTGACTAAGTACAATAGGGCTTGATGATCTGTAAAGAACTTGAATTTGTTGGCCAACAAGTAGTGCCTAAACTTCTTTACTGCGTAGATCATTCCTAATCCTTCTCGTTCCGTCGTGGTGTAATTTCTTTCTGCTGCGTTCAATTGTCTGCTCGCATAAGCTATGGGGAGATCTATGTTACCTTCATTTGTGGGTTGTGCTAACACACATCCTATGGCGTAATTGGATGCATCCACATGTACATGGAATGGCTTACTCCAGTCTGGGGTAGTCAATATAGGTGCTGAGCACAAGCGTCGTTTAAGTTCATTGAATGAATTTTCACATTCATCTGTCCATTCAAAGTTGGTTAAAAGAGAGTACAAAGGCTTGGCTATGATTGCATACATGTGTATGAATCTCCTATAATAACCACAATGGCCCATAAATGCTTGTACCTCTTTCACATTAGTTGGTCTAGGTAATTTTGCAATTACCTTCACCTTTTCTTCATCCGTAGAGATTCCATTTTTTGACACAATGTGTCCTAGAATTTTGCCTTGTCTGACCATGAAAACGCACTTTTCTGGGTTCAAACAAACCTGATATTCTCCACATTTGTCAAATATTTGCCTTAACTCTGGGATATGTGTCTGTCTTACATTAGAATGAGCACATATGTCATCGACATAAACTTCCAAGCTCTTGCATAAAAATTCCTTAAAAACATGACACATGAGTCGCTGGAAAGTGGCGGGTGCATTTGTTAAGCCAAATGGCATTACATGAAATGCAAATATGCCCCATTCAGTGGCAAAAGCCGTCTTTTGTTGATCTTCTGGAGCAATGGCTACTTGATTATAGCCTGAAAATCCATCAAGAAAGCTGTAAACTTCCTTGCCCGCAACTCTCTCCAATAGATGTTCTGTGATAGGAAGAGGATAACTGTCTCTAATCGTAGCGGCATTAACTTTTTTAAGGTTAATACACACACGCAATTTTCCATTCTTCTTGGGCACTACCACAATAGGGGATACCCATTCGGTGTGCTCAATTTCGTAAATGAATCCTGCTTCTATCAGCCGATCTATCTCCTCTTTAATCTTCGCAGCGTAGTTATCATTGTACGTGTATGGTTTCTGTTTCGTAGGTTTTGCATCTGGAGTCATAGGGATTCTATGAGAACATATATCTGGATCTACTCCTTTCAAATCTTTGTAACTCCAAGCGAACACATCTCTATATTCACGCAATAGGGCAACTAACTCTTCTTCTTCTTCGGTCGTCAAATCATGCCCTATGTATGTGCATTTTTCTTCTTCCCCTTCTATGGCTACTACTATTTTCTTGGTTTTCTCTCGGTTATCATATACTTGCCCGTCATTAGCCTTCCTATTAGGCATTCGTACCATGATTCTTCTATCTTCAATTTCATATTTCTTGAAATTCTCTGGTACTTCAAATAAAGATTCTTCTTTTTCTGACATGGTTTCTTTCTTCTTTCTTTTCTTGCCTTCACTTTTATTAGTCACTTGAGTGGCTATTCTCACGTCATTCATAACTTCCTCATGTCTCTGAGGGTGAGTCTCTACTTCGTAGAAATATTCTTCCTCTGATGCAAAGGGTGGGTCCATGATAATGGATTCTAACTCGAAATCGCTTGCATCCTCAAATGCATCCGTGTTAGGTTCACATTCTTCTAAAATTGCATCGCACATGATTGGCTCTATCGTGAAAACGGAAATGTCATAGCCATCCTCGTCACAGTGGGGTGTCCATTGTTCTTCATTGATAGCTACATCCATGGTTGCTAGGATTTCTGCCCAGCCATGGGGTTCAAACTCTTCGTCAGGGAATACTACAGGTGCGTAAGCTGGATCTTGAAGGCTTCGTGGATGTTGTTCTGCTCCTAAGGTCCTTGCTTCTAATCTTTCTTCCTCTTGTTTTGCAACTTTACACATCCATAAATGAGTATCCTCGTGCAACCAAGAAGGATCTGATTCTAATGAGTGCACGGATTCTGTTTCTACTTGTGTCTTATGGATGGTATTCCATTGTATTGGGGGTACATCTCTATGTGAATAGTCTTTAAGATTGACTTTGGTAGTCACTCCTAAATGTTGCAAGTACAACGAATTAGTTCCCCAATCTTGTACAATTTGCAACTGACGCATGAATGGTCGTCCCAATATCATCTCGTAAGCATGGTTTTTACTAAAATCACAAATGGCAAAGGTGTGTTCAAATTCTACACCACAAGTGGTGAGAGATATTCCTTCTAGTAAGCCTAATGGTTTTTCTATGTGTCCGTCAGCCATTTGTAGCTTCATCCTGGTAGGTTTGAGTGCTGGCTTACCCCAACATTTCCATAAAGCGATGGTAGCGATGGCTACTCTGGCTCCTGAATCTAAGATGGCTTTCGTGGTGTAGCCCTGATGGGTTATTGGAAGATAAGTGTTACCTTCCTCTCCTTTGCTTACATCTCCGATCTTTTCCACGGGTATCTCTGGTACCTTGTTTTGTGATCCTATTTGTGAGGGAGTGGTAGCAAGCTCGGGGAATTGATTTGCTACATGCTTCCACACTTCTGGTTTTACCTTTAACAACTCCTCTAGAGTGAGATTACACTGTACCTTAGTGTTCTTGATCACCTCTGTGTTTCTAGGAATTACTGATTCTTCATTCCTCACTATTATCGTGGGTGCTCTCATATTAATAGACTTTGCTTCCCAAGGTCCTGTGAACTGAGGTAATTCTTGTAAAGAATTAGATTCAAAGTCTGTGTGTTCACTCAGTTGTTCTTCCTCTAAATCATCATATATAGAGGGAATGTCTTGGGGAAATTGATCCTGCGAATCATCTATTTCTTGAATAGGAGGATGAGTTCCTTGTTCTTTTCTCCATTTCTCTTCTTGGATTTCTCGCAAAAATTCATGAGAGTACCTATGTATAGAAGACAAATTGTCTTGACTTTCTGTATTGGGTACTTGAGACAGGGATGGTGCATTCCTTTCCTGTGTCTCTGGGACAATAGGGTTCCTATGTTGGTCCTTTTTCTCTTTGCTTTCAATCAAATATTCTAGCCTCTCCATTAGTCCTTGAAAATGTAATTCCGGTTTTGCCATGTTATTCCAATTAAGATATCTAGAGGCTTCGAACAAAGCTTGTGCTAATTCTACCATCTTCATGCAAAGTTTAGTTCTCTCAATTTCCAGATCAGCTCGAGGGTAGTTCTTACTCATTTCAGCTACTTGAGGTCCATCTTTTAATCTAGCCTGATATGCATGAAACATCATGTCTAGATTCTCTGGTATGGGTTCCGCTAAAACTGATCCTGATTTCTAAGCTGGATTCTCTTGATTCAATTCTTGTGAGGTCAATTCTTGGATTTTGGCTCTAGATTCCTTTAAACTTCCTTCCAACTCAGTTATCTTTTTACTCCATTTTCTCTTAATTCTTTCTCTAGAATCTTTCCAAGATTTTGTCTTTTTACTGCTAGATCCTGCAACTTCACTACTTCCAGCTACTTTCTCTTGATTAAGTTGTTGGTTCTGTAAGAGCGCCTGGGCTCTTGTTATAGCTTGGATAGGCACGTAGGTAGGGTTGGATCCATCTGCGTTATTTAGAATACCTATCACGTTGATCGGTGTCACACTCGAAGCATTAACTGGGTTTTTAGGACAATCTTTGATTATGTGCTCTTTGCCACAATCGGCACAAAAACCTTGTATGTTATAGTACTGTGATTGCCTTGCTATTGGGGGATGTGGACAATCCTTTATGAAGTGATCTCCTTGGCACCTAAAGCATGGTCCTCTAGGGCCCTGTGGTCTCTGTTGTCTCAATTGGGGCCGTGGGTTTGGGTTTGTGTACATCACATGAGCGTAGTCGGGCTCCCAACTAGGTTCTACTGGTGGGCTATCGTAATGATATGTCTCCACATGTTCTGGTGACTCCATGTAATATGCGGGTGGACTATCTACATGCGTAGAGTCAAAACTGTTTGAGGTTGGATCACTCTCTGTGATCAAAGGTGTAGAAGGCACTAAGGCCCTACTTAGGTTTTCTTCTGCAGCAGCGTATTTGACTGGGATGACATTCGCTGGTGGTGGTGGCTGCTGAGCTAAGACAGGTTGAGGTCTCTGTTGAGCCTGGTATGGGTAGTTCTGAGGAGGCCTATAGTAATAAGGCTGAGCATTGTAATGGCCTTGATACCTACCTGGCTGCTGGTATGCTTGCGGGTAGTTCTGTCTCACGGTATGTTTGTTGTATGGGCAGTCCTGAGCCGTATGATTCGTGTATCTTCTTTCAATGGTACAATATTGGCCACTAGGATTGGCTTGTGGTTGTGGTGCATTGGGACACACGTTTGCCATATGATCACCACCACAGGTGTAACAACGTACATTAGTTGGTAGCTTGGGCACCTGTTTACTAGAAACTCCTAGTTTTTGGGCCACTTTTTCTGCTAGGTCCTCTATCGAATTAGACAATTTTGTGGATGCTAGAGAAGAACAATCTGAGTCCTTATAGATCTTTGAGAGTTCTAGTTCATCTCCTAGGTTGTCCTCGATGTCTATACATATTCCTACACATTGCTCTAGCGTTCTGGGTTCTTTTAGGTACACATAGGAGCGTAGTTTAGCGCTCAACAAGCCATCTAAAAACAATGACACTTGTTTAGCTTGTGAGGGTAGCTCTTGCATTGGACATCGTTCAACATATTGTCTAAACCTACGTCCTGCCAGTCTAACTGTTTCCTGAGGGGTTTGTTTAAAGCTATGAATCAACGAAGATGTGTCATGTCTAATCCCACTTTTAGAGAATTCGGTGATGAATGACTCTAAAAAGTGATGGATGTCCCTAAATTGCCTTTGTTGCAGTGGTTGGAACCAAGTTAAAGCTGTATTCTTTAACGTTAGTCCAAATGCGTTGTATTGCGTGAACATGTCTTCGACTTGTTCTGCTCTTAGTACCTGCTTGAATTCTGCGACATGGTCATAAGGATCTCCTGTCCCATCAAAATAATTTTTCATTGATTTTACTAATTGAGTGGGTCTCAATACTCTTGCGTGTTCACGTGGTCTACGTAGAGGAAAATCATCTCTACCACCTGGTATTCCATGACCTCTTTGTCTATCCGTTGTTGTTCTATCTCTCCCTATGGGATGAGTGAAGCTCACTTCGGGTCTTTCTTTATTTCCCTCTCTTTGATTTCCAAAGGCTGATGATGTTCCTGCCCCTTGTTGACTTGTATTTATGTTCGTTCTAGATGGAGGGAATACCAATTCACCTCTCCATGTGTATGTGTTTTTAGCGTGGTCAGGCACCACAAAGACTCTTTCTGAAGTCTCATCCAGGTATACTACCTTTCCAGGTGTATCCGGGTCCTTAAACTCGTATATTGTGATGGTACCTGCCTCACTAAGTAGTTCCGTCTTGTATCTCCAAAAGGCTTCATTAGTTTCTTTATTTACGAACAACTCTATGCTTCTGTTGTCCTGAGGGATCCATTCAGGGATTAGTACTCGTGTCAGTACAGATTTCCCTCTAGGTGTTCTAGGCTCTTCTAATGGTTCTTTTCCTTGAGATTTAGTTTCCGTTTCTAATTGAATTACGCCAAACTCGTTCGTATTGTTTGGCTGCGTACTTAAGATGTACATCGTTCCTTCCTTGTCTATGTACGCATCTCTCTCAAATTTCACCACTGGTCTTTCCAATCCAATGGGTTGATCAGGGTTGTGCAGTTGCACCACTTGCCTTTGCAAACCATCCTCATAGATGCGAGCACCTAGTCGGTTGGTTCGGAGAAACTCTAGTTGCGTTCTATAGGGTTCTTCTGGTTTTTCTAGGTATGCTACATGAGACCCTCCTCCTGGTCTGTCTGCGCTAAATGCCATTTCTGATTCGCTAGTCTCTGAGCTCTCGTAGGGGTAATTACTATTCAATTGCTGAGCCCACGATCGAGCGGTAGTTCTTACACTAGCCTCTGATGATCTAAGGCTTCGTCGGTCTGACTTACCTATATGTTTGCCTGATCTAAGGTTCATTAATTTTCTCCCTTGCTCACTCAATTACACACTTAGATCGTCACAGGTTCTTTGTTATTACTTTCTTGATTCTTTTTAGATTTCTTTAGATCCTTGTCTTAATGTATGCGTCAGGAATTTGACTTTCCGTTATGATTTTGAGTTCTCGTTCCGTCAGACTTAGGTTCTTTCCTTTAGGTTTTCGGGTCACACACCTTTACTTTAGTCTTGGACTTGATAAACTTAATTCTCTTGAACTTGAGGCGTTCCTATCGTCTTAAATTCACACTGCTACCGTTTATCCTAAGCTAAGAATTGACTGAGGGGGTTGAGTAATCTTCCAACCTCGAGTCCGCTTTTCTGGTTGCTCTGATGCCCAAGAAGTCGCGCTTCCCAAGCTTGATGCCCTTTACTGCCTTGCTTTGGTTGCCCTTGATTGTCCTTGCTATACCTGAAAAAATCCACTATTAGACCAGTTCACAGTTGGATGATCAAGCACTTGAGTATATACACCTTTTAAGTCCCTTCCCCTTTTTGCCCAAATTTTCAATGTGTGCCCCCTGGTTTCCTAGTCCCAAACTGAGTGAACCTCAAAATAGCTTATCCAAAATTAGATGTATTCTTTAAGCTAACGAGCTTTCTAACGAGCTATTAAGCTCAAAAAACGGACTTCGGATGAAAAAGTTATGAGCGTTCAGGCCCTGGGGGGTAAAAATTGACAATCAGATTTTCCTTCAAATATAGGCTAAGGGGTCTCTTATGAGTCTAATGGTCCAAAAATTTCTCTAAAATACCCCCAAAATTGGTCAAAAATTGGATCCCTAAATTTGCGATGGGGGTGCACAATCGCGATGGTCTGGGACCGTCGCGATGGTCCACGCGAACCGTCGCGATGGCGTGGAGTTTGGACAGTCGCGATGGTGCGAAAAGGTGAACCGTCGCGATGGCCCGAAGTGAATGATCGCGATGGCGTGAAGTCGAACCGTCACGATGGCCTGAAGTGAACGATCGCGATGGCGTGAAGTCGAACCGTCGCGATGGCCCGAAGTGAACGATCGCGATGGCGTGAAGTCGAACCGTCGCGATGGCCCAAAAAAATGAACCGTCGCGATGGCGTGATCAGGCGGACAATCGCGATGGCGTGGGTCAACGGTCAAAGGTGGACAATCGCGATGGTCCGAAGTGAACCGTCGCGATGGTCACAAGTGCGATGGCATGAGCCAATCGCGATGGTTCGATTTTGGGCTGTCGCGATGGTCCGAAAAAATGAACCGTCGCGATGGTCTATCTTGACATGTGGCACTGTCGTGGCGATGGCGTGAGCCAATCGCGATGGTCCGGGGTCAGCTGAACAATCGCGATGGTCCAAGTGGACCGTCGCGATGGCTCAAGTGAACCGTTGCGATGGTCCGAGACCGTCGCGATAGTCCGGCCGAGCCGTCGCGATGGCGTGAGCCTATCGCGATGGTGCGACACAATCGCGATGGTCTGAGCCAATCGCGATGGTCCACCAAAATGATGATTTTTGAGATGCGCCTGTGGATTCGTAGATGCGCAAGGGTCGCCTACCTCGTGGTGTGGTCGCCTACCAAAAATTCCGAAGGTTGCAGACCATCGCGATGGTCCGCCACACTCGGCAGATCTTTGACAGAGAGTAAAATTTTACCTTTTCCAAGCTTTCCTGATGCACTGGCGCTCTGTACCTGCAAGAAAACTCAAGAAAACACAAGCACACACAAGCACAAAAGTTCTCTCTCGCTCTCTCACATGCACAAATGAGGGGAAATGAGGTGAATGGGTGGATATGGTGAATTTTCTGATTTTTTTGGAGATGAAGATGATGATGCGATGATGAAGATGGAGTGTGGGGAAGGTGAAAAACACTAAAAACTAAGTAAAAACAACAACAAAAACTGAAATTTTTACCTTCCAACGCCACTTCTTGCTATACTCTTACCATCACACATTCGTCCTAGACTCGATCCCCGGCAACGGCGCCAAATTTGGTGTTGCTCCAGCACAATGGTGAGAACCACGTTAAGAAGCTCCACCTCCTTAATGTCAATCCGCGAAAGAGGTAGGAGTGATATGAAGATCGTGAATGTGAGATGAAGTGAGAGTGAAGGTGAGAAGCACAAAGATGCACACACACATACACACACACCATGAAGAGACAAGCAAGACACAATGGAAGGTGGGAAATTAGCTCTATTACTCAAGAACACTATTACAAACTCAAACTAGCTCTAAGCTCATACTAGCCAACATGAACCAACCTCAAAAATGAGCTCTCTAGCTCTTTTTATAGTTTCTAGACTAGTTTTGACCGGTTTCACATCTAGTGACCGGCCTAGTTCAAAAAATAGGTGCTAGAGGCTATTTGGAAGGGTAAACGATGTCTAAAAATAACGAAAATTGGTACGAGCATTCTACCTAAGCTCCTCAAGCTCGAGGACTCCTCGGCTTGCACAAAATGGAGCTATGAATTACAAAATGAGGTTTTGTCTATATTACATATGTTACAAGAGTGATGAAGATCACTGTTGGATGTTTGAAGAGGTAATAAAAACATAATTGTTTAAAAATAATCCGACTGGCTCCCTGCTCCGTCTTTACATGCTTCCATGTCATCTGTGCCTCTGACTGCTTCCAACATAGCCCTTAGTGTAGTAAGAACCGACGCCCAATTACTAGAACCCACCACCTTAGTACAGATGTTAGAAACCCTCAAAAAGAAAATTACCCGAACATTTAGGCTCACCCGAAGTATGTACTTAGAAGGTCTAGTCGCCGAAACATAGGAACCTATGGGTTCGAGTCCACTGGGCGTGCCAGTGTTAGACGGCCGCCGAATAAGGACAGTTGTACGAGGACAGGCGCCTTAAATAGCAAAAGCCTTTCGAGAAACGCGCAGAGATTCGCGCACCACTGTAAAAATCCTCTATATAAGGAAATGAGAAAAGAGTGGCAAAGAGCGCCCATTTTTGGAACTGCTGTGTTCTGTTAAGGTGTATAGTCTAGTCAACTGTGAGAACACCCATTCGGGGTTTGCAGGGTCTTGCTTTAGTTGTCTTTCGATTCGGGACTGTCGGTTGAGTGTATCTTCTATTCTATTGTGAAGTGCTCAGTCTGGGAAGAGCAGTGTATTATTGAGTGCCTATTTCGGATCTGTATGTTCTGTTCTGCTGCGTTTGCTTAGTAGTTGTTCATAACTTAAGGGTAGTTCCGAACAAGTGGCAGTGTGTTACGAAGTTGTTTGGTAATGGTTGAATGTGATGTTGAGTAATGTTAAGTGTGGCTAGCAAAGTAGGCGGTAAGGAGTGACCTCACTACGGGTTTGTTAAGGTTCTGCGAAGTAATCAACATCGGCATAATAATCTGTGTTTTCTAAGGATTCGGTTCCAGAAGGACTTGTATCTGGAAGAGTTTGTGAGCCTTTGGGGCTTGTGATAAGATGGTTACGCTTCGACTATTGTCTGCATACCACAAGTTCTATATCTTGGGTATAATGTTCGGTGTAACCCCAAGACAAGAAGAGGTACATCTTGAGTAAATCCGGTGAATGAGTAAAATAGCCAAGTAGTTTAAGTCAAATCGGACTACTACTTTTCCACTATAGCAGAACCAGTCCGGAATTTCTAACGTCGATAGGCCCGGTAGTTAACAGTGTTCCGTACTGAGCTAAGACGTGATAGCATAGTTAATGCTTATATGAGAGTTTGGGAAAATAGTGCAGGGCCTCTGTCTAACAGACCCCTACCACTCCCAAGAACCCACGTGACTGCGAAGTAGAGTGCTTTTAAGCATCACGTTAGACTAAAGTACTCTAAATCCAGATTCAGAAGTAATATATCCGGCCAACGGCTAGTAGCCGGCGTAACAGTGTCCTTCGTTCTGTGTTGAACCCGACCTTTGACTCCAATAACAGGATGCTTATGGCCCTAATTGCGAAAGATACGTCGACTGCAAATGAGGAGCAGCAGGTAAACTCGAATCACTCTCTATTTCAGCAAAAGCAAACCGGTCTTTCATATGCGAATGTGGTGAGCTCTCAGCCTGGACCGTTCTCTATGTTCAACTCTCAAGCTATTCCTGGTATGCCCTCTTCTTTTCCTGTGAATAAAGTCATTAAGGGTAAAGAAAAGGTTTAAGGTGACGACTGTGCGCTTAGGGATGAGGCAGGGCCTCGTCCTGAACATACTATCAATCTGGAACCTGAGTTTGAAGACAGAGATGACTGTACCCTTATCATTGAATCTGCTTCTCTTGATAAATGGAACAATCATTTAGTTGAGAAAGTAGTTATTGGACTATGCCACGGAGCTAGACCCACTCAGGAAATACTTAAAGGTTGGATGAGAACTAATTAGGAAATCCGTGGCTTATTTGTTAAGCACATTCAGTACTTGCCCAATAATTACTTCTTGTTTTTTTTTGAGGATGCTCACCATGCTATGGAGGTGATCGCAGAAGGCCACTGGATTATTAGGAATACTCCGATATCATTTTTCAAATGGTTTCCTGGTTTCAATCCTAGGGGGGCCAAACCTACTAAAGTGCTAGTTTGGATTGAATTTCCTGACCTTCCAGTGGAATTCTATCCATGGATTGAATAGCTGGGCAGTTTAGTTGGCAAAGTTTTGGGTCAAAAGCCAAGAAATGGGTTTAATCCTAAATGGGATCCTCAATTGTTAATCGAAGTTGATACGTCCAAGATTGTTAAGCCTGTTCTAATTCTTAAAAATTTTCAAGGATGTAAATTACATGAACAAAAAGTGCTTTATAAGAATCTTCCTAATGCTTGTTTTCATTGTTACCAACAGGGACACCTGATTAAAGATTGCCCTAAGCTGGTGCCAAGCCAGGTTAATGAAAACAAAGGAGAGTCCTCTGCTAAGCAGGTCCCAAATAATCTTAAGACAGAAGCTAATAGGGAAGAACACTGGGGAAGGAAAGCCCCCTACAACAACAGAAGGAAGCCAGTAAATACTGCGTTGAAACAAGAAGTTCTGATAAAGAGAATTAGTAACCCTTTTCAAGTCTTGGATGAACACAATGATCCGACAGGTAACCACTGTAGTCAATCAAAATTTGTTAGGGTTGATGATGACTGTAGAAGAGAAGAGAATGGATGGACTATGGTTGGTAAGAAGGGTAGCCTTCCATCTTGCTCCCCAAATAATGGTAAAGTCTATACTTCTGTGTCTTCAGATGATGGTGATAACATTATGCTAACTACGGATGACACATTCAGTGAACAACTGAATAAAAATGACGAGGAAATTTTTTTGCAGGTGGAAACAGGTTTCCCACTTGACACTAACTTGTCTATGTCTATTGATAGATCAGTAACCCCTGTACCTAAAGATAAGGCTAAACCTAAAAGAAAGGAGGCTATTAGAACCTCCATTTCGGCGGTCAAGCCTCTGAAGAATCATAAGAAGTGAAATCGGATGTGAAGTTTCTCCTTTTCTTTCTCTATGGATAAAGTTTCTATCTTGTCTTTAAATGCTAAAGGGTTAACTGATCCTATTAGATGCAAAGTTATCAATAATTGGCTTAGAGATTCCTCCTTTTTGCCTGACTTTATTTGTCTTCAGGAACTTAAAGTGGGTGGGTTCCAACTGTCTTCTAACCTGAAGATTGTCTCCAATTGTACTTCCTGGTATCACACTAGTCACAGTGGTAAGGGTGGTGCTGCCATTGGTATAAATTCTAACCTTGAGCACCTTGTGACTGAAGTGTTGTATAGTGACTCTAGTCAGTGGGTTGCTTTAAAGTGTAAGGAACCTTTCTCCTTTACTATTGTTAGTATTTATGCTGCTAATAATACCTTGGACAGGTCTAGATGTTGGGAGGAAATTGGTAAGTTGAATGGTGACATCATTTTGACAGGGGATTTTAATATGGTTACTAACTCCTCTGACAGAACTGGTAATTGCAACAATATTCTGGCTGGTAATGAAAAAAACTATTGGTTTGATATGGTTAACTTTCATAATTTGGTTGATGTCTCTATCAATACTGGGCATACCTGGTGTAATATGAGTAACATTAACAAGCTGTCTGCTAGACTTGATAGATTTTACATGAACTCTAATAGATTTCATGATTTGTGGAATAGTTCTTGTTCTATTGATCTTACCTTGCAGTTGTCTGATCATGCCCCTCTTATTATCAATCTTTTTGGTAACAACCCTAATTACAGGGTTGGATGGCCTCACATTGATATGTCTCTTATTAGACTGCCTATTGTGAAAGAAGAAATTTCTAAAATTTTCCAAAAGTACTTTGTTGAGGGTTGTTCCCCTTTTAAAGCCTGGGAAGAAGCTATCAAAGATATACTTAGGATTCTTACCTATTTCAAGAAGAAGGCTAAGGATCTCAGGTATAAAAGAAGGATGATGATGATTAAGGAGATAGACAAGATAGAGATCTCCAACATGACTCCCTCTGATAAGAATAAGAGAATCCTTGATCTTCAGCATAAGGTGAAGTATGAAGATTATCTTCTTGCTTGTGGTGCCCTTGCCACGTCTAGAGAGTTTTGGGCCGGAAAAGTGGACAAACCTAACAAAAACATGTTTGAGATATTGAGGAAAAAAAAAGCTAGAGATTTCATTCCTTTGATTAAGAAAAATAATGGTGATGTTGCTACTAGCATGAAAGAGAACCTGGATGAAGTCGTCTGCTTCTTTACAAATGTTTTCTCTGTACCTCCCAAGAGGGGAGCACATCTGGAGTGCAAGAGTTGCCATTGCTCAGTGTAGGAAGAAAATGGTTCCTCCTGGCTTGGTCTCCCTCCTGGATCTCCCCCTCTCTGCTGGTGAGATTAGAGAAACCATTAGTAAATTGAGGCCTGGCAAGTCTCCTGGTCATGATGGCATTCCTAATGAATTCTTTCAGGTTTTTAAAGAAGAGCTTCTGCCCATTATTCTCTGGATCTGGCAAGAATCCATAAGAAGAGGGTCGCTTTCTACTTTCATCAACACTGGAGTGATCAAGTTGATTCACAAAAGAGGAAATAAGGATGATCTCAATAATTGGAGACCTATCTCCTGTCTGACCTCTTTATACAAAATCTATGCTGCTTCTCTGGCTAGAAGACTGAGTCCTCTGATGGACAGTATCATTCTCCCTAAACAAAAAGGTTTTATCTCTGGTAGGTACATCCTTGATGCCATTTTCACTCTTTGGGAAGGTGTTGACTATGCTAGGGAAATGAACACTGATGTCTATTTTTTCAAAGTTGATTTTGATAAAGCTTATGACAGGGTTGAGTGGGACTTTATTTTACAGTCTCTTCATGATATTGGTTTGGGAAGAAATTTCATCAAGTTCACTAGCATATTATTTGGAAATGCCTATTCTAAAGTTTCCATGAATGGTCATTTGTCTTCTCCTTTAAATTATGTAGATCTATTAGACAGGGATGTCCCTTAGCCCCTCTTTTGTTTGCTATTACCAGTGATGCCCTTGGTTGGCTGGTCAGGGATTGTATCAATAAAGGTAATATTAAAGGTTTGGATATTCCTCAGGCCCATTCTCAACTGTGTCTTCAGATGTTTGCAGATGACACCAATCTTTTATTGAAGGCTGATGATCAGTCTGCTGCTAATTTTCTGCAGTGTCTTAATACTTTCTGTCTTGCAAGTGGCTCTATAGTTAACCATAATAAAACTGGCTTCTATGCAACTAATTGTATGGTGCCTGCTTGTGTTCAGGAGTTAGGCTGTGAAATTATTAAAAAAGGTACTGTTTTTAGATTGCTTGGTATTCCTATGGGCTTTGACATCACTTTTGAGCAAAGATGGAACTGGGTGCTTGAGAAGTTTAGATTTAAAATCTTTAAGTGGATCAACATGCAGACTAATCTTTCTCAAAGGGCTTTTGTTCTTAAGCATTTTATTCTTCCTTATCTCACTTATTTTTTGGCTTGCTGGCAGCCAACTAAAAAGCAGTTGTCCCAGGCTATGGCCTTAGCTAGAAGATTTTTGTGGGGTGGTAGCAAAATCCCTAAAGTGGCTTGGAAGGTGTGCTGTATGAAAAAGTCTGAGGGTGGTCTTGGGTTGATATGTCCTACCAGAATGGCTACTCAAATGGCTGCCAAATGGATCCTTAGAGCTATTTCTTCTAATGATTTTTGGGCTTGCTTGATTAAAAGGAACATTGATAAATTTTACCTTAAAAACAACAAAAGTTGGAGTAACTTCAAGCTTTGGGATATTTTAATTTCTCCTGCTCTCTTTGTTCCTAAAGGAAGCCAGTTGATATGCAGTTTCTGGAACTCCTAGATGAAGGTTAAAGACGGTTATAAGTTGCATGTCTGGTTCTCTTGTAATCGCTCTTTTCTCTTATAGGACTCTATGTGGGTTGGTTGGCATGATCCTCCGAACATGGCCCAGCTTCCCATTCGGTGGAATAAATGCAGAAGAATGGGCTACCTTGAGTGGCATGATCTTTTTAGAGATGGTAATCTTTTGGTTGATCACTATATAACAAATCTTAATAATCTATCTTTTGCTTGTAAACAGATTATCAGAGATAAGAGGAATAAGCTGGAGACTTTCATGGAGAATCACCTTTGGTCGAAGTCTGTCTCGATGACTGATGTGGCTCAAGACATTTATTTGCACTACAAAAGGGCTCCGGATAGTATCAGGCTTCTCATTGATACTCTGAACAAGAAGTGGAATTTGGCTTGGTTTGCTCATCAGTGGAGATACAGATTCCGGTGCAATTGGTCCCTCCCTATTGTCAACAAGCATTCCTTCTTAATGTGGCTGATCTTACATAAGGGTGTTTGGAATGGCAGCAAGGCTAGAGATTATAAAATTGATGCTGGATTGTGTCATCATTGTGGTCAAGAGGAAGACATTGAACATCTTTTTTTCAAATGCAAGGTCTCATCGAAATTTTGGAAGGTCATCTCCATGTACTGTAGCACGTTTGGGCTGAGATCTCCTGGTACCAGAGAAATCCTTATTGGTGAGGCCAACAAGATGGACATTGTCCTCTGGCAGTGGATAAGGGCTCATGCTCTATGGTATATCTCGAAGAATAGAAACAGTAGAATATATGACCAAAAGTGCAAGGACTACCTCTTCCCTTATTTGATGGGGTTAAAGAGACTTTTGTCCCTTTGTATGAAGGCTGGTTCCAATGGGCAAAATGTTGAGACTAGTCCTTTTATGATTCTTAAGAATTATCCCTGTAATGTTTGGAAGAAAAAATTGTTGCAGATCCCGTCCTTGACTAGAGACAATATGTGTCACTTTATCAATATGTATATTGCAAGCTTGATGTAGCTTGGTGAGGTGCTTTCCCTAAGTGTTGCTCTCCTCGGGAGAGGACTTTTGTAACCTTTTTTTTTCCGCATCAATTTTATAATTTCTTTGTTTTGTCGAAAAGGGAAGAGAGAGAGGAAAGAAGGAGAGCGACATGCATATTATCTTCTCAAAAGCAGGAAGGACATGAAAACCAATGACTCGCCTATCAACATCACCATTATATGGATCAAATAAATCCAGCTAACAAATATTTTTTTTTTTTAAATAAAGGAAGTTCGGCCTTAGCCTAATCTCCCGGACTTTAATTATAATAAAGAGAAAAAGTTACAAGTGAGTGGGACTAGTGCCCATGGGATCCCCCAAACCCCACAATGCAGGGGAGGAGTATGGCAAGCTATAGGGCATTACAAATGCGGTGGATAAAATTATCATCACCCTCATGTGGGACCCATTTGGGTTTCAACTTGTTGTTTTCGAGGAGATAAATACAGTGATGTCTAAATGGCGGCGATCTCTTGACTCGGGAGATTCTTTTACCAAGGAGAAACAAGGATTTCTCGATCGACCATTCCTTAGGGGTTTGGTCAAAATTGACAGCACAACGCTCCCTCCAAATCTTCCAGAGAGCCTCACCTCTGATGGCATTCCACAGCCTCGATGAGCAACCGGTCGCCTCACCCAACATCACTTGTTGCCAGTTGATTTGACTCGTGAGTCTCAAAACCCGGGTCATGTGATGCCAGATAACGCGGGACTTGGGGCAGTCGAAGAACAAGTGAGCTAAATCTTCGATGCACCGATGGCAACGTTTGCACCATGGCGGCACACCACATATTTTGTTAGCCCTTGCATTGGTCCAGATACCTTTATGTAAGATCTGCCACATGAGAATGGACTTTTTGACCTCAATTAGGGGGTGCCAAATAGACATGAATTTTAGCTCCCACCGAAGTTTGGTCCAAGAAAGGCACCATCTCTTGTTAAGGGTGTGGTGAACATCCAAATCCACTTTGAAGTTGGGGATTCTGGAAAGCTTCTTCCCATTGCTCCATTTGAGGCCCTCCAAGCAAGGAAGATCCTGACCGCAGAGAAGGCGGGTAGTTGAGCGGTCCCAGGCTAAACACCTGCTTTGAAGAAGAGTCCATTCCTCAAAGGTAACTCTAAGTCTCGGGTCCAATTCTTCGAACCTAATCCACTGGTTGGTCTCTTGTTTCCAGAGTTGTTTCCACTGTTTGAACCCCTTGTTCCATAACCGCCTTGCAGTTTGGAGGTTCCAAGACTCCACCCCCCGAATGCCACTGATCGGGAACCAAATAGAATCATTTTGTCTTATGCCAGTCGCCCACTTCCACTCATCACTGATTCTGATGAATTGTTTGACCTTGTTCCAATTCTTCCATAAGGAACATACGAGGCTAGAGCCTTTAGGGAAGACCGGGTGGGGGGAGAACAAAAGCGTGAGAATCCCTAAGTCCTTCCAACCAGGGTGGCCAACAAAGGTAAGGTCTTCCACGTTTCTGAAGATCAATTTGGCCCAAGAGGACTCCCTATTGCTCCAAGCCTTGATAAGCCACTTAGCAGCCAACTTGTCAGCCAACCCACCAATATCCAAAATTCCCAATCCCCCTAAATCTTTAGGGCTAATGCAAGTTTCCCATTTGATTTTGGGAATCCCCCTTCTATTGGGGTCCCCAGTCCAAAGGAAGTTTCTGTAGATTCTTTCCACTTTGGCCAAGTCTTTCTCCTTAGGTCTCCAACACGAGATAAAGTAAATAATTGTAGAGAGCATAAAGGTGTTAACAACCATGGCACGCCCTGCCAGGTTGACTTGCATACCTTTCCACTGATTCAGCTTCCTATCCAGCTTGGATAGCACCCAGTTCCAGCGTTGGTCCATTGAGATATCGAAACCCATCGGAATGCCAAGGAGACGGAAGACTTGACCGCTAGGGATAACTTGACACCCCTGATCCACCAACAATTGGGGAGTATATCCGCTGATTGCTCTAAAAGCAGTTTTAGCATGGTTGATTTTTGAGCCTGATGCCGCACAAAAGGTGTGGAGGCACCCCTAAAACACCTCAATGCTGTTTATGTCGTTATGCACAAAGGCATTCATGTCATCAGCAAAAAGTCTCACAATCATTTGGCCGTGATTTAGAGGTAAGGAAAGACCCTTGAGATTGCCAGCGTCCATGTGATGCTTTAATAGGCAGCTGAGTCCATTCGAGGCGATGGCGAATAGTAATGGAGCTAGAGGGCAGCCTTGCCTAATTGATCTTTTTAAACGAATGGGCTCAGAAAGCTTACCGTTGATGTTTATTCTAGTTGAAGCATTTCCAAGAAGAGTGGAAACCATCTTCGTGAACTTTTGGCTACATCCAAGGTCTTTCAGTGACTGAAGAATAAAGTCCCATTCCAATCTGTCATACGCTTTGTCGAAGTCGATCTTAATGAAAACGAGATCTTGAACAGACTCCTCAGCAAAAGCAAGGCCTTCCTAAATGTCGATAATTGCTTCAAGTATAGATCTACCTTTGATAAAACCTTTCTGGTCCTCGCACAGCCATGACTTTAAATGACAAGAGATTCTGTTGGCGATAACTTTTGCAATTATCTTGTATCTAGTTTGGAGCATGGTAATCGGATGCCAGTTTTCAATTTTGTTCTTATCTCCCCGTTTGTGGATTAACTTGATGACGCCATTATTCAGGCACTGAGGGAGGGCACCGTAAGAGAGAGCCTCTTGCCACACGAGGCGCAGCGGGGTGGCCACCTGATGTTTGAAGGACTTGAAAAACTCATTGGTAAGGCCATCCGGACCCGGACTTTTCCCATTAGGAAGGGCATCAATAACCTCGATAATTTCATTCTCGGAGATGTTAGCATCCAGTAGAGCAATCAAGTTCTGTGGGATTCTCGTTTGAGCAACCCTTGAGATGGTTGCCATGGCTTCGCACCTGTGGGGGGAAAGAGGAGTCGAGACCCCGAGAAGATTGTTAAAGTGTTCGACAATGATAGATCTATTCTCCATTTCCGTGCAACATTCAGTTCCATTGTTATCGACCATTAGGGGGATGGATTCCCTAGTTTGTTTCCTTTTGAGGATGTTACACATCTCTTTCGTTGGTTTGTCGGCCTTCCCTGCCCACCAATCTTTGAAGAAAATTTGAAGATTTTTCCTTTGAACCTCCTCCTCTAACCTTAGTCTTCCCCTGATTTTCAAAAGACCTTGTTGGCAATGAAGCTTACCTTTGTTCACCTCTTCTTCAAGCCGTGAGAGCCTCCGGTACACTGTTTCTCTTCTTTTTTTTCGGATTTCTCTTATAGCCTTTTGAGTCCTGATTAGAATTTTTCGAGTCCTTTCTACTGCGCTTCTCCAACACTTAGCCGGTTCATTACAGTAAGCAAAGGCTTCCGTCCACACCTCAGAAATTTCTTGGTGGACAGAGGGGAGGGAAAACGATGTCTGACAAGCATGAAACCAAGGAGCTTTCTGGAGCATGGGGATCGGTTTGAAAGACAGAGTAATCGGATAGTGGTCTGAGATAGTCAGGTCCATGTGTAGGGAAATCGAAGGCATACCCCACTGAAGGATGGTGTTCTGATCGATGTAGCATCTATCAAGTCTTGCTTTCCTCAAAGAGTGCCCCGACTGGAGATTTGACCAGGAGAACCCCTTCATGTCTTTCACCTCAACCAGGTCGAGATGGAGCTTGATTTTATCCCATATCTCTTTCTCCTGACCGTCAATAATTTTTCCTTTCTTATTCCATCGGTCCTCAGGAAACTCAACCATGTTGAAGTCCCCACAAATCAGAACATTGTGTGAGAGGGAGTCGAGGGACGCCCAAGTATCCATTCTATCTGCTTCACCATTAGGGGCATAAATTGAGACCATAGTGAACTGGAAAGAGAACCCGAAAGAGGCAGCAATCCAACGATGATTCTGACCTTCAAAAGTCGAGGTCACATTGCCAGACACGGAGTGACTAATGCCGATAGAAGCACCCCCCGTCCCTCTAGGGTGAGAAGTGGAGAACCAAAGGTGGTTCGGAGAAATGCATTTAAGCCGTTTTTGTAAATCCTCTCCATCAATTTTAATCTCTTGTAAGCAAATAAAGTCCGGGGCTAAGCACTTGTCTTTGAACCACTGGCCAAGAATCGAAGCTCTTGACGGGTCAGACAGACCCCTTACGTTTAAAGATGTGAATTTCATTGATGATGGTTGCCCTCTTTGAGGGGAGGGACCCGATCTTTTTTCTTCTTGTGGTCTTCTTTTTTTCTATTAAAAAGAATTGTGAATTGTGCATTCAAAAGGGAGAGAGAAAAAAGGAGAGAGAGAGAGGGGAAAGAAGGAGAGCGACGTGCATATTATTTGCTCAGAAGCGGCAAGGACATGAAAGAAAATGACTCACCTATCAACATCACCATTATATGCCCATATAAAAGGTGACAAACGACATCGAAGTCACTCACCTACCATTTTAATTGCATTCATATGTTGCCTGTGCATGCATGATGTGAGTCACCACTCACCTCTCGATCGCGGACTGCGCAGCGGCGTGTACTTTGACACAAAAAGATAAAATGACTCACCTATCAACATCATCATTATATGCTCATATAAATCCAGCTAACAAATATCAAAGAAAATTGTGAATTGTGCATTCAAAAGGAGAGATAAAGACAGCGACATGTACATTATTTTCTAAAAAGTGACAAACGACATCGAAGTCACTCACCTATCATTTTAATTGCATTCAGAAGTTTCACCTACCATTTTAACTGCATTCAGAAGTTGCCTGTGCATGTATGATGTATCATCTGAGTCACCAGACTCACCACTGAGTCCTGACCTCTCGATCGCGATTCGCGAACTGCGCAGCGGCGTGTACTTTGACAGAGAAAGAGAGAGGTGCATTCTTTTTTTTTTAATTTTCATCTCAATGTTTTTCTTTCTTATATTTTGTCCAGACATGAACAGTACCAGAAATAATAAGAATTCCGATTAAATATTGCCAGCTGTATCCAGCACGTAGTGTCGACTATGTTGATCAGACCATGCCAGCTATAACTCTCACGTGGACATAAGAAGTCAAACTACAAAAAGGTTGTCCCACTGTAACAGTCCCAGACCACTTGTTTGGGCGGTTGGGCCTTTTGCCTCCTGAGGTTAAGGCAAGAGTTCAACCCCCACTCGAAACGTGTAAGGGACATGTTATCATGGAAAGTTGTATCTTGTGGCTGATGTGTCACCGTTTGTCTTGCTCTGCAATAGTTGTGACCGCCGTTTAACCCAACTATGTAAATTCCTATTCTTGTGGAATAAGAAAGGTCCCATGGGTACTATACCCTTTCTTGTACAGATGCAATTTTAAAGTTAAAGCCTAGAGGAGTAGACCCTGGCCGAACCTCCATTTAAAGAAAAAAATATTAAAGAGCATACCTCGATAGTCGATATGCATCTATATATATATATATATATATATATATATATATATATATATATATATATATATACATATATAGAGAGAGAGAGTTCGAATCTCAGGACCGAAATATGCATTAAATCTTATGGTGAACATCAAAAGGATACTAGTCATTACATGATGGCATGAGGAGTCCAAATACAAAAGTGCGCACGTAAGAAGTCCAAACAAAAAAGAAAGGTGACCACTGACCATTCGAGTAAGCAACGAAGAGAGAGAAGGAAAAGACATATACAATTGCAGAATTGCTTTCATGTTGGTTCCTTTCCAGATTCGGATAACTCATCAAAGACCTTGAACGAGTACGAATGATAATAATATTTATTGGATATTTTAACGTAAAACTAAAACGTATACGCAAACTAAATCATTGGAAAGGAGAAAGAATTGGCCAACGTGGAAAGGATCTGCAGAAACTTCCTATGGACGGGGGACCCCAATAGGAGGGGGATCTCCAAAATCAAATGGGAAACTTGTATTAGCTCAAAAGACTCGGGGGGCTTGGGTATCTTGGATATCACTGGGTTAGTTGATAAGCTGGCGGCAAAGTGGTTTATCAAGGCTTGGTGCAATAGCGAGTCCTCCTGGGCTAAATTGATCTTCAAAAATTCGAAAGACCTTACCTTAGTTGGTCTTCCCGGCTGGAAGGACATTGGGATCCTCACGCTGTTGTTCTCCCCCCACCCGGTGTCCCCTAAAGGCTCTAGCCTCGTGTCTTCCCTATGGAAGAGTTGGAACAAAGCCAAACAATTCATCAGAGTCAATGATGAGTGGAAGTGAGCCGCGGGGATAAGACAAAATGACTCTATTTGGTTCCCGATCAGTGGCTTAAGGGAGGTGGAGTCTTGGAACCTCTAAATGGCTAAGCGGCTTTGGAACAAGGGGTACAAACAGTGGAAACATCTCTAGAAACAAGAGACCGGTGAGTAGGTTAGGTTTGAAGACTTAGACCCAAGACATAGAATTTCTCTCGAAGAATGGAATCTTCTTCAAAGCAGGTGTTCAGCGTGGGACCACTCAACTACCCGCCTTCTCCGCGGACAGGATCTTCCTTGCCTAGAGGGCCTCAAATGGAACAATGGTAAGAAACTATCCAGAATTCCCAACTTCAAAGAAAACTTAGATGTTCATCACACTCTTAACAAGGTGTGGTGTCTTTCTTGGGCCAAACTTCGATGGGAAGTTAAGTTCATGTCGGTTTGGCACCCCCTTATTGAGATCAAGAAATCCGTTTTCATGTGGCAAATCTTGCATAAAGGGATCTGGTACAATGCAAGGGCCAACAAAATCTGTGGTGTGCCTCCTTGGTGCAAGTGGTGCCACCGATGCATCGAAGACCTTGTTCACCTCTTCTTAGATTGCCCCAAGTCCCGTGTTATCCGGCATCACGTGACACGGATTCTGCGTCTCTCGAACCAAATCAATTGGCAACAAGCACTATTGGGTGAGGCGGTTGGCTGCTCTTCTAGGCTGTGGAATGCCATCAGAGGCGAGACTCTTTGGAAAATTTGGAGGGAACGATGTGCTGTCAACTTTGGCCAAACCCCAAAGGAATGGTCAATTGAGAAATCCTTGTTTTTTCTAGGTAAAAGAATCTCCCGAGACAAGAGATCTCCTCCATTTAGACACCATTGTATTTATCTCCTTGTAGATAACAAGCTGAAACCCAAATGGGTCCCCCATGAAGGAGATGATAGTTTTGTACGCCTCATTTGTAACGCCCTCTAGCTTACTGAACTCGTCCCCTGCTTTGTGGGATTTGGGGGGTCCCATGGGCACTAGTCCCATTCATCTGTAACTTTTCTTCATTATTTTAATTAAAGTCCGGGAGATTAGGCCATGACCGAACTTCCTTTTATAAAAAAAAAAACGTATATGCATCGCTGACTGCGGAATCGCAGCCACATATCTTACGTTTATCGTTTCCGCTTGAATGTGGAAGACTCATCTAATCTTTTACTTTCTTTCTTTTTAGAATAGGAAGTTCCGCCTTTGCCTAATTATCTTTGCATGGACTAATTAAAGAAAACAAATGTACAATGATGGTATGGTATGGAGTACTATTGGCAAAACAATGAAGATGCTCACCCAGATCACGTCCCCATTGCTCTATACAGGATGGCCAAGATAGGGAAAGGGAGATATAAAAGGATAGAGGGAATATTTGGTAGGAAGAGACTAGGAATACTAAGAGCGATGGTACTTCTTTATGAGCCAATTTGAGGCCCGCGTCTTCCCCAAGAGTTGTTACTTCTTGAAGAGCTTGTCGATCAGTTGTATTTGCTCAAGTTTTCAATATGTGCATTCGACCGAATTCTCCCTCAAGGGCTCTTACTCCATGAAGAGCTCGTTGATCAATTCCATTTCTTGAAGTATCAATTGTGTATATTTGACCGGCTTCCTCCTCAAGAGTTCTTACTCCCTCAAGAGCTCGTTGATCTATAATACAAAGTGTCGATGGTGCATGAGTCGAACCTAAAAGAATTGCATTAGGGAAAAAAATGAACCCTGCATGGGCCTTTTGGATTAAGGAGTGATTAGTGATGGACCAATGAGAGGAGGGTGGTGGACATAGTCTATAGCCTATAAATCACTAGGATGAAGGGGGATGAGGAGAAAGGATTCCCCTATGTTCAGCTTTTGCCTCCAGAGAGAGAAAGGAATCTCGTAACTTACCTGGGCCCAAAAATTCAAAATTTTCAAAAAGTTATAAAACTCATCGTAACACCATTTAATGGTTCCCCAACCACTTTTTAGGATCAAAAGTGCTATTTTTGGGTTCTAAATCAAAATCCGTGCATGAACTGAAGTGAAAAAGGTGACTTTTTCAAAAATAACTCAAAATGCAACTTTCTCCCTCCAAAACCTCACATTTTCATACCCAGGTCCCAAAAAGTCATCTCTTTCCACTACTTTCTCTCCCTAGCACACCATTGCAGCTCCTGCATCTCCATTTCTTTCTCTATGCATCATCTTCTTTGAATTCCTACTGTCACTTCCATAGCCTGATCTCCAATGGAGAAACCTAAATCTCATAGACGTCCAAAATATGAGGTTATCGCGATAAAATGTCACAATATCAAGGCTCCAGAAGGATTTTGGTTAGGACAGGAGTTCTGCAAAGGTGCATGGGTGTACATGCAACCCTCTGGTGTTGGTCCTCACCATGTGAGAGATCATGGAAACTTGGATCTTCATTGTGTTAGACGGCCGCCGAACCAGGACATATGAACCCGGACAGGTGCCTTAAATGTAAAAGTGCTGACGGCCGCCGAACAAGGACAAAAGTACGAGGACAGGGAGCTTAAATGAAAAAAGAATCTTTCAAGAAACGCGCAGGTAACTGCAGAAGTGCGCACCCTTGTAAAAAATCCTCTATTTAAGGCAATGAGAAAAAGAGCGGCAGCAGCCCATTTGTGGGAATTGTAGTGTGTTGTTTGATTAAGTCTCGTTGAGAGTGATGTAACGCATTGTGTGTGCGTATATGTTGTTGAAAAGATAAGTTCTGCCTATTCTGTTCCATCTGTACTCTAGCTAGCCGATTATCCTCACCTTAGTACAGAGTTACGAATCAGTTGTATTGTGTTGCGAGTCTATTTGGTGATGATTGAGTGTGTCTCTGAACGTGATCAAGTGCGGTGTGTATTAGCAGTTCTTCGGCGAAGTAGGTAGCGCGAAGAGTAATCCCGCACTAATTGTCTATAGCGTTCCTGTAAGCGACCGAATTCGATACTGTAACCTATATTTACTGTTTATTCCAACTACGAGTAGACTAGTAGTTGTAATGGTCTGAATGCGGGTAGGATATCGTTGGTTTATGGTTAGCTATTTATTACGAGAGGATTGATTGTTCGAGTCCGTGTAACTTTAAGATATAATGTCTGGTTGGTATACCTATCTGTCCTGACGAAGTACGGATGAGGTGACATTGTTATTGAAGTATATTTTGCGCATAAATTAAGTAACCGGATTGCTACCCTCAGTCCTGAAGTTCTAATTCCAATACACTGAACAGTCTTCCGTTGTTCAGGGATGGACATTGAGCTAAGAATAGGATGACATTAAGATTGTGTGTTAAATTAGGAAAATAGTACAGGGCCTCTGTCTAACAGACCCCTACCACTCCCAAGAACCCACGTGGCTAAGAAAACGATTGCTGTTAGGAAGATTAGGAACCGGTTGAATGTGAAGTGTTTGAGTTGGAAGTAGAGTAACGATTAAACAATAACCCGTTTAACATTTGGTGCCGTCTGTGGGAAAGTGGCATCAGGTTGCCAGTTATCTGTAAAAAGTGGCAGTAGCGTGCTGACTATTTTGTAGAATCAAACACTACGTTTATCGTTCGATTGACTGACGGTAGCAACAGAGCCAGATTGTTGCCAACTGCTCAGATAGTACTACTAAACAATGATACATGCCGGTTACTCGGTCTGGCGAATCATATCCTAGGAACCATACGACTGGAACATGAAAATTACTAAAGACAACCCCAGGAGAAGAAGGTATAACGCAATCTGACCTAGTGGTCAGGCAAATTGAGAATGTCATGATTGATTCCGGTCATATTCCGGTGGAACGATCAACGCCTTTGGTACATTCTGGTGCTACTTCGACCCAGCCTATCGAAGATATAGCAATTTCAGAATCCACCAACATGCCGTTAGAGACTAGTCTAAACTCGGAGTTAGATACGATCAGAAACGCTTTAGGAAAAGAGATCGATAAGAGCGAAAAAACACTGCATTCTGGCACAATTTCGGCTCATTCCGGTGATATTCCGGTGATAGAGTCACCAACTGTAGGCAAAGACTTTGCATTTTTTGCGGAATCTTCAGCCCAACCAGCGTGCTTGGAAGAAAGATTTCAGATATTGGATATCCAGAAGGAAGGAAAACTCTTCGAAGCAGAAGTGCGACGCATTCTAAGTAAAAATAGCACACCGGAAGGCACGCCATCCGGCGATCCAGATTCTGATAGTTCGCCTAATCAACCTCAAGATACAGAAGAAGGACCGGAGACACTCACGATGAACGGACAACAACAGCAACAACAGTTAGGTCAACCAAGGCCGCCTCCAACAGGAATAACATACACGAAATTTGGTGGATTCCCAAGAGATGACCCGGATGCTCACTTACGCACTTTCGAGATAAGTTATGCAGTTCTTAACCATCCACCGGATCAGGCGTATAAGGCCATCGTTTTTCAATCAACACTGGTAAATGAAGCAGCTAGATGGCTTACGGAATACGATATTAATCATTTCGGCACCTATGATGCAGTTCGAGAAGCTTTTTTGCAACGATTCAGGTTAAAGAAGAATCCTGCCGAAATCTTTGATTATTTACAGAACAACCGACAGAAGGCGAATCAGACTGTCCAAGAGTATACTACACTCTTTAGAACATACTTGCGGTAGATACCACAGGCCCACGCTAACTTACCTGATGATGTCATCACTCAGTGGTTCATCAACGGCTTAACCCCACAACTGAAACAGATCATGATCATAAGATGTGTGGGAGCTATGACGCTGGATGCAGTCATCGCCATGGCTCTGCAACTAGAATCCAAAGTAGGTGGATTTACAGAAGATTTGGAGTGGTTAAAAATAAACAAAACTATGAATGAAGATATAACCAGACAAGTGTACTGTATCACATGCAAAAATTCAGGGCATATTAGTGCCAATTGTGCGCTAAATCAAACGTTCTGCGCTATCTGCAACACTGCCGGACACACACATCGGAAATTGTGTTTACAATGCCAGAATACAGGGAACAACAACAGTCAATGCTGTGATTCAAGAACATGGACAGGCAGCGAATCACTATGTACCTCCGCAGCTGAGAAACAATCAACCGCAAGGATATCGAAACTACCGAGGACAGAGAAACAATAACTATAATGCAAACTGCTGGCAGAACGAACCACCACCGGAAAATCCCAATTTACCACCGCCACGCTGTCATTTTTGTGGTGAATACGGACACATCAGAAGATTCTACAAAGATGCAGTTGAGTACGATCAAAGGAAGAAGGAGCGGCAAAACCCAATGGCCAACATGGTACAAATTACACCAGTAGAAATGCAAGCTGCTACAGTACAGACCAGATCAGGTAAACAGCTGCAGATAGCAACAGAAGTATTCGAACCAGGGATACGAGAACAACATAGGATGTATAACAAGGCTAGTCACTGGACCGCAACAGAACCACCAGTGTTCCTAGAACCTATTCCAATGACTCAGGCTTCATCAAAGGAAGGAACACAACAAAAGGAAACAACAGCGTAACCATCATCAGCAGTAGACATAACAGCAGAAATTTCTACACCAGCGGAAACCTCAAGTCCAAAGGAGCAAGACGACCAACCTCAACAAGCCTGGGAAATTTTATCCAAGGCATCTATCACTTTGCCTCTCGGTCAACTTCTGGCATTAGTACCTGGGATTAGACAACAATTCCAGCAACAGTTCAGTCCGGTGCCTTCTTGTATTCCGGCAACAACAGCAGTTCAACCGAAACCTGATTCTACCATTGATCATTCAGTCCCCTTGATTACAGTATGGTATAAGAATCATAAAATTACACAGGTATTGATTGATGGAGGCTCTGGTGTCAACATTGCAACTACAGCCTTATGCAATAGGTTAGGATGGACCGAAATCGAACCAGTTCAATTTTTTGTCAGAATGGCAGACCAATCTAGAGTCCATCCTGTAGGACTTGTGCGAAATATACCCATTACTTTACAAGGTACGACCTTCAAAATGAATTTTGTCATACTAGATCTGGCAGAATCCACTTTGGATTACAACCTTCTTTTTGGTCGACCTTGGCTGAAGCATGCGAAGGTAATACAGGATTGGTCTGCACAAGAGCTCACGTTCAAAGATGCCAACCATAGATATGTAGTAAAGTTGGATGCTATACAACCGTGCGAGCTTCACGCTAGACCATACTTTGCTGAACTAGTCAACATGTTAGATGGACTATCAGATGATGAGGAAGAGCAATTTCTGAAGAGTAATGCTGATTTAATGTCTGTAGGGACTGTTGATCTATAGTCTGTGATAGATAATTGGAACACTTCCGTATGTACAATCACACCTATCACTAATACAGTTAAGCATGAAGGTAGTGTCCCCACACACCATGATGAATTACAATCGCTGTTCAAGTCAACAAACGATGCAGGGAAACCGCAACAGTTTTATGTCCCAGAAGACCAGTTGACCACGTACGATCTAGGAGATGAAGATCATCCGCGACCTGTAAAGATAAGGCAAAACTTACCGGAATCATTTAAAGCTGACTTGATTCGACTACTTCGCGAATTCTCAGACGTCTTTGCCTGGGATTACAAAGATATGAAAGGATTAGATCCGCGCATATATCAGCACCGAGTCATGCTGAAGCGTGAAGCTAAACCGAATAGGCAGCCCAGCTATCGGATGAATCCCAATTATGCATCTCAGGTAAAAGCCAAACTTGACAGATTATTAAAAGTCGGATTCATCGTACCAGTAGAACATGCTGAATGGATTTCACCAATTGTGATCGTACCAAAGAAAAATAAGCAACTACGAATCTGTGTAGACTACCGAAAATTAAACGCAGCAACAGTACCGGATCCTTTCCCGATCCCCTTTCTGGATATCATGCTTGATAAGGTAGCAGGCCACGAAATGTATTCTTTCTTAGACGGATACAGTGGGTACAATCAGGTTAGAATGGCCGAAGAAGATATACCAAAAACCGCATTCATTACCAATTGGGGTGTCTTTGCTTGTACGGTGATGTGGTTTGGATTGAGAAACGCACCAAGTACATTTCAAAGATGCATGCAAGAGATTTTTTCTCCTTATCTTACTTCGTTTATGCAAGTATACCTCGATGATTTCTCAATTTTCGGTAAGATGATAGCACATCTCTTTCATTTACGGTGCTGCTTTCAGAAATGCAGAGATTATAGACTCTGTTTGAATCCAAACAAATCGGTGTTTGCGGTCTCATGTGGCAAGTTACTTGGCCACATTGTGTCAGCACAAGGCATCCAAGTCGATCCAGATAAGATTTCGGCAGTATTAGAAGCTCCGGTGCCAGTCTCTCCAAAAGAAGTCATGCGCTTTATGGGCCAAGTACGGTGGCATGGAAGACACTTACGGTGGCTTGCTCATCTGGAAATACCACTAAACAAGCTAATCAGTAAAACACCTCGACAATTTGAATGGACCCAGGAATGCCAGATAGCCTTTGATCGTTTAAAGCATTTATTAACACGAGTTCCTATTTTACAACCACCGGACTGGGATCACCCATTTCACATCTTTGTTGATGCTTCAGATATAGCAATAGGAAGTGTATTGATGCAACAAATTGATAAATGGTTCAGACCAGTGTATTATGCAAGTCGAAGGTTAGCCCCTGCTGAGAAAAATTACTCTGTAACAGAAAGAGAATGTCTAGGACTAGTATATTCGGTCAAAAAATTTAGGCATTACTTGCTAGGCCGTAAATTCACATTTCATGTAGATCACGCTGCACTTGTCTATCTAGTTCGGCAGCAGCATCTAGGAGGCCGATTAGCACGATGGGTCTTACTATTGTAGGAATTTGATTACGAAGTCATTCACCGACCAGGTAGTTCACACGCCTTAGTAGATTTTTTATCCCGCTTAGATTCCGATGAATCTCCGGTGGGTATAGATAACACGACACCCGCAATTTATGTATCAGAACCAATTACCAAAGAATCTGCAGACCCACCTATTCCATTTTCATATTATGATCAGATCTTGACCTTTCTCACTGATGGTTGCCTTCCATCTCAAGTTTCAAGACCAGTACGCAGAAAAATTGCAGTCTTTAGCCGCCGATTTCGGTTAGTTGCTGGAGAACTATATTATGTAGACCACACCGGAATCCTACTTCGCTGTGTTCCTCCGCATGAAATTAACTCAGTGATCACAATGGCTCACTCGACACCTGCTGGTGGTCACTTTGCCACAGATTTGACTCACCGGAAAATTCTGCAGAGTGGTCTCTGGTGGCCCACTATGTACAGAGACGTGGCACAATTTGTCAAACACTACGATAACTGTCAAAGGTCTGGACAACCGCTACAATGGCACTTCTTTCCCTTATAGCCAATTATGCCATTAGAACCATTTCAGAAATGGGGATTAGATTTTATAGGTCCAATTACACCTCCAGCAGTCTTCAGTAACAACAGATATATCCTAACCTGTACAGACTACGCAACAAGATGGGTTGAAGCATGGGCTTTACGGTCGGCCACAGCAGTGGTAGTAGCAAAATGTCTGTTGAATGATGTCTTTCCACGTTTCGGCTTACCACTGGAAATTGTCTCAGATCAAGGTACTCACTTTGTAAATCAATTAATGAAGGTACTCACCCAATCCTTCCAGGTGACACACAAACTCAGCTCGCCGTACTACCCTCGTGCCAATGGATTGGCCGAAAGTACAAACAAATCACTACTAAATATCCTCTGGAAACTAATCATGGAAGCACCGAAAAGATGGGATCAATTACTACCTGCAGTCTTATGGGCATACCGAACTACATACAAGGTAACAACAGGCTTGACACCTTTCAAACTAGCTTATGGCTTAGAAGCAATAGCACCCATGGAAGTAGTCATCCCAAGCCTGCGTGTAGCAATCACTCAGAAGATGCTACCGGAAAACTCACTGATAGCACGAATGGATGCACTCAGAGAACTTGATGAGCACCGATGGCTCAGCTTTTTAACCATGCGCGAAGTACAACTCAGACAAGCCAAGACACATGATCGATATTTGAAAACTCCAATCTTTTCGGTAGGACAGCTCGTACTCTTCTACAATGCAAAGTCGGATAGAGCCGCAGGAAAGTTTAAACTTCGATGGTTCGGCCCTTTCAAAATCTCAAAACAAGTCGGTCCCGCAACTTTCTGGTTGACTACGTTGACCGGAAATCCACTCTCGAAAGCAATCAATGGGTCGAAGCTACGGCCATATCATCACACCCCTAGCCCGCATTAAATTTTTCGGCGGTGGACCGCGTTTTGTTTAATCCTTTTCCTTTCTCTTTCTTCTTTTTATAAATAGTCGTATTTTAGAAAATCTTTTTGTACCCGCCGCCCCCTTACCAGTCACTCGAATACGCACGCCTGCATGAAAGCAAATATCATTCCGGCACTGCACAATGATACCCAACCCCCTTTCCCCCCCCACCGTATTGTTCCTATTTAACCCCTTCGACAATGTCAAAAATCGCTACTGTAGTGAGTGATAGTAATATGTGCGAACTTGTGTTCTGTAGTCTTGTTCCTAGTCCGTATTAGCATTCGCCATGGAAGCACTCGCAAACTACACTGCTTTCCGCGATGGTATCCCTACCGAGGTAGGAGAATACCTGCGTTGCCGAGGGTTGGCCAACTTCGCTGAGTTGCCCTGGCACTCAGTGGAAGCCCATCCCTTCTTCGCACAGATAATCTCTGCCATCGCCCAATCCCCTGCCACAGAATGCCAGTGGGTTTTCCCTTTGCTACCCGCCAGAACCATCATCACCTTCCCCGCCTTCTCTGAAGCTTTCCGCCTCACCCCGCAAGGCCGAGAAAGTGGCCCCAGTCTCCCCCTCGCCCGCATGATAGAATTATTCCCCCGTTCTTCCTCACACGAGTTCGCTATCCTCTGCCGTCCCGAACCCGAACGCTCCGCCCTACAATTCCTAGTTGCCATCCTTAACTTGCAGAAGCGCACTTACGACATCTCTCGCCCCTTCTACTCTGCCATAGATTTAGCAGCCCGCGAACCCGTCAACTTCGCCTCATACTTTTTCCAAAGAATCCATAAGGAGTGTGTAGCCATAGTGAAGCAGGTAAATAAAGGAACCACCCCGCGCTCTCGTCTTCCCCATATCCTCTCTTTCCTCTTCCCAACCATCCTCGCCGCACAACCACCACCTCGAGGCCCCATACTCAGGCATGAAGATTCAGTACAACCCCTCGATGACGATGCAGAAGAAGAGGAAGAAATCAACCAACTCTTCCGCATGAAGCGCATTCGCATCAGCTCTTCGGAAAGTGAAGCACAACGATCTGCCGACAAGAATCAGGACAACCACAATGACGACCACGACGAAACCTTCCACGACACCGCCACTTCCATCCACAACGAATCCTCGGCCGATCACAACCACGACCGCCAAAATCGCACTGAAACCGAAATAGTCTCCACTGAAGCAACCTCTGAGCCTCAACGAGACGAGCAGCACCCCGGTAGGGAAGCGCTTAACACCCTATTGAAGGCCGTTGAATTCGCACTCGACCACACTACCGAGAAACAACAAACCAACAATCAGGTAACAAACCCCGATTCTGCCCCTCCCAGGCCCCTCCTAGTCAACCCTATTCCCACACCGGAACCAGAATCCTCATCCTCCCTCAACTATTCACCCCCGACATCCCCCCAACTTCAAACCCACACCTCTGCACAACCGCAACACCCATTGCTCCTCCCCTCTATTCCGGTATTCTCCGAACTAGCCACAATGGGCCATATGCTCATTTCCCTTTCCCAGCAACTTCTCGCCCAGTTGAATGATGTCGCCAATACCATCAGACAGGACCTCCAGCACAAGGTAGACCTCTTGGAAGCAGATATCACCCCCCTCCAAGAAGAAGCCGCAACAATCAAAGCCAAAAACCATCACTTACACACCCAATTAGCCGCTCTCCAAGGACAAATTACGACACAACAAGCAGTGCTACAACAACAGGACGATGCATTGGCGCAACTGGCTGCCAAAGATCAACTTCTCAATGAAGCCAACGAAGAAATTCAGGAGTTGAAGCTCGCGCTCCAAGAAAAAGACGACATCAGCTCCTCCCTCGAAGATCTGGTCAAAGAAACGAAGGCTCAACTGCAGGAGAGTATCCAGAAAAATCAAGATCAACAGAGAGAGACCGACCAAATCAAAGATGAGTTACGACGAGCCCAGGAATGCTTGGATGAAGTCAACAGAATGCTCCGGCGTCAATTAACCCGGGAAGCTAAGAACCAGAAAGATCTCGCCAATGCTCGAAGAGAACGAGACGCTTATTACAAAACCATCGAGTTTCAGAACCAGATGATCGAGCGGCTCGAGAACCAAGTCCAAAATCAGAAGGATAGGGTCGTGGATATGCAGCGGAAAGTCACCGAAATGAAGACATCCAGGGACGCTGCATTATCCAATGATTTCTATTTACAGGAGGCCTTTTTGGAGAACCAGGCCGAAAACTTGCTTACCGAAGCAATCGCGCTTAGCTCCGTCAGAATAGATGCACAGGTTTTAGAACCCGACACGCTAAAACAATTATTAGAAACCCTTAAGAAAAAAATAGCTCACACATTTAGATCAACCAGGAATATGTATCTCGAAGGCCTCATAGAAGAATAAGTAAAAGTCGACCATGCGAATTCATAATGTAACGATGGATTCGAAATGAGTATGATAACCCAGTTTTGTTTTCTGATATTTTTCGCACATGTAAAGTCTTGTTCAGACTAGCATCGATCTACGGAATAGCACGCGGCATAATGATTCTTACTCATGATACAATTTTGATAAGGGGAAGGAAGAGTCATGTCCTACTGAAATACAATCATTCCAGCAAATGGCAGTTCAAGCCCTGATGCTTATAAAATGCGTATGCATAGCATAGCATTCTTCACTACAGTATTCTCCGAGCTTCAGCTAGGAAACTTCCAGCATATTCTTCTTGGCAACCCTTACAAGCATGTCTGAATCCAACATACTCAGATGGCAACTCAGAAAGCACGCCAAGACACAGAACCATGTTGTGACGGCAACAGATACTACCCTACAGGATAATGCAGCTGACTCAATAACTTCTGCAACAGTAAAGAGTCATCATAAATTTTCCACCGAATTTAAAACCGAGCTCGACATCCATTCGAGAAGGAATGAGAACTGGCTACGAAGGATAGGACTCATCCAGTTTGCTCAATTACCATGGGAGCAGTGGATCGCTAATGACGATGCAGAGAATCAATTATATAGCATGCGACAAACAAAAGGCTTCATTCTAAATCAGGTACAATTTTCGCCACAGTTAGTCTCAGCTATATTTAAACTGCCACTGTATGATGATGCCCGATATCCTAAATGTTCGAATGAAGATTTGAGAAATGAATTTGGCGACTGTGAAGGCCCCAGACGGTATTACATGTTGAAAAATGCCACATATCAGCGTCGAGAACAATTTAAGTGGTACTTAGAGAAGCTCTGTTTCCTAGTTAAATTCGATTTAATGTCGAGAGAAAATTTTTCACCATTAGTACATGCCGAAGGAGGAGGTCGGATTAGCTGGACACACTAGCTGTATAACCACCTCTACACACAAATCATTATCGGGGATAAGCGAAGATCCCACACCAACAGCAGACTAGCAGCCTATTTAGTTGCTATATTTAATTTTGTCCAATCAGTGAAGGATGAGAAGCTACACTGGTCCCCCCATTTTTATTCTGGTGAACGTGATAGGATAGACACAGGACACCAAACAGAGCCTGAGGAAGCAGACCAAGTCCCCACCTCGTCTGCATATTTCTTCCACACAAGTAATAACGCACAGAACTAGACCGTAGGGACGCCGTTTTGGCTGTCAATTAAACGAAGGATGGCAAACAACTTGCCAACTGCCAGTCCAGAGCAATTACCAGACGATCTCCAACCCGATTTTGTGATCGGGATGCAAAACAAACTACAAGAAGTTTCTCAATATTTGCGGCAACAAGAACAAGCGCTTCAGCACAAAAACGAATTACTATTCGCTATGATGACTAAGTCCAATTCATTACTAGATAGAATGACATAGATGCAAAAGGAATTGGACGACAAAGAAGCTTTACTACAGGCGTTACAGAGTAACAACCGGCAACTAACGACAGAATTGATCCACGCAAAAAAGTGTCTTCAAGAATTTAATCAGTGGCAGCAAACTATCCAAACACAGATTCAAGCCGAAATGTCAAGTTTTTCTACCCTGAATGCTAACCTGCAATCCGAAAATGAAATTTTGCAGTCCAGAATACAGGTTTTGCAGGAGTTCGAATGACAGATATTAAAAGATGAGGGCGTAGAACTGAATGCCACATTAATGACAAATGTGGACATAGACTTATTAAAACAGCAATTGGATAGTCGTGTTCAAAATATTTGGACACTTTTTCGTAGGAGATGGCTGGCTATACTTGTTCCTCCACTTGAACAAGTACGGTCAGAAATAATTCGGGAGCCAAACTCTGGAATAGGCCTACAGGCAACGCAAAAGGATGCTGAAGTCAGTAATGCACCTGCGGATTCGAGTCCACCGGGTGTGCCAGTGTTAGACGGCCATCGAACCAGGACATATGAACCCGGACAGGTGCCTTAAATGTAAAAGTGCTGACGGCCGCCGAACAAGGACAAAAGTACGAGGACAGGGAGCTTAAATGAAAAAAGAATCTTTCAGGAAACGCGCAGGTAACTGCAGAAGTGCGCACCCTTGTAAAAAATCCTCTATTTAAGGCAATGAGAAAAAGAGCGGCAGCAACCCGTTTGTGGGAATTGTAGTGTGTTGTTTGATTAAGTCTCGTTGAGAGTGATGTAACGCATTGTGTGTGCGTATATGTTGTTGAAAAGATAAGTTTTGCCTGTTCTGTTCCGTCTGTACTCTAGCTAGCCGATTATCCTCACCTTAGTACAGAGTTACGAATCAGTTGTATTGTGTTGCGAGTCTGTTTGGTGATGATTGAGTGTGTCTCTGAACATGATCAAGTGCGGTGTGTATTAGCAGTTCTTCGGCGAAGTAGGTAGCGCGAAGAGTAATCCCACACTAATTGTCTGTAGCGTTCCTGTAAGAGACCGAATTCGATACTGTAACCTATATTTACTGTTTATTCCAACTACGAGTAGAGTAGTAGTTGTAATGGTCTGAATGCGGGTAGGATATCGTTGGTTTATGGTTAGCTATTTATTACGAGAGGATTGATTGTTCGAGTCCGTGTAACTTTAAGATATAATGTCTGGTTGGTATACCTATCTGTCCTGACGAAGTACGGATGAGGTGACATTGTTATTGAAGTATATTTTGCGCATAAATTAAGTAACCGGATTGCTACCCTTAGTCCTGAAGTTCTAATTCCAATACACTGAACAGTCTTCCGTTGTTCAGGGATGAACATTGAGCTAAGAATAGGATGACATTAAGATTGTGTGTTAAATTGGGAAAATAGTACAGTGCCTCTGTCTAACAGACCCCTACCACTCCCAAGAACCCACGTGGCTAAGAAAATGATTGCTGTTAGGAAGATTAGGAACCGGTTGAATGTGAAGTGTTTGAGTTGGAAGTAAAGTAACGATTAAACAATAACCCGTTTAACAATTGGAAAGGGAAGTTACTAGGCTTCAAAAAGCTCAAAAATGGTGAAACTGTTGCCATTGTACAACATGCGTTCACAATGTCAACCATGAAATTGGAAAACTCAAACAAAATGAGATATCCTATCAACTGTAAGTATTACTCATTGACTTTTGTCCAAATTTAATAATATACCTAGCTAAGTTGTGTAGTTTTTTGTTGTAGACATATTTCCTTCTACCTTGGTGGAAGAACAACCACTTCATAGTCTTAGAGGTACTTTCCAAGCATTGCATGCAGATGTTGGGTCGATAGTCTTTCCACAAGCCCATCCTGCTCAGCTATTACGTGAGAGAGTTTTCTTTTACACACATACATATGTTGTACCCTCTTCATCAAATGATTTTGGCAAGTTAGAGATGATTAAGGTAGATTCTCTCTTAAAGCTCGAGTGGCCGCAGCCTGATGTATGGACATTAACATCTTTGAAGCATAAGATGGTGATGGACATACACAACTCTTTGAAATTTACAAGAGTTTCAAGATCTATAGGATTACATTGGTGTGTTCCTGTTCATTGTTTTGTACATTTATTTCAGATATTCCCAATTCTAGAGACTTCAACAATGTTCATGTTAAAAGATATCATGTATGAGCAGGTAGAGGGTTTGCTATGTGAAAATTGGGGACTTGTAGAAGGATGCACCAAAGGGGATAGATACATTTGTAAAATTGGTGCAACAGGCATAGGATTTCGATACTTGAAACATCGTACTTCATTGTACATTAGACTCTATTATGATCGTTGGATGTGCAAACTTGGTGAATGGATACCATTTCAAAGTTCTGAGGGTGTTTTAATTTCATTTGAAATTAAGATAAATCTACCCAACAACGAAATGGAAGTTATTTCAGTAAATCATCATTGGACTCTTGCCAACGTGAGAGAACATTTAGTAATCATGGGATTTGAGGATCTGGATCAATCAAAGTTCATAATACAAGGGCATAAGGTAAGCAGCATATGGTATTTCTTCTTTTGTTTATACAAATTCTTACACTCAAATATGTTCATTTAAACTTTTCTATTTGTCTGCAGATTGGTAAGAGGTTGGAGGATAAAATTAAAGTCCTCCTTGAATGGAGTGTGGATGGAACTCAACTTTCATTGTCATAGCTCAAGAACTATTTGAGTGCTACAGTGTACACACAACCTATGTTCCTTTTATAATCCTACATCTGCAACAATGTATTTAACATGCAAGACATGTAGCATGTAAAATTTTTTGATCTCAAGATGATGTACAATTTGCCAAATCTTTGGTTTTTCCAATGGCAATTTATTATAATTTTAAAGTTCTGAGAATTTATTTTTTCTATTGTGTTGTCGTGTATCTTATTCTGGTTAATGATTCTGTTCAATCTTTTTATGAGCAAAAGTTTTTTTTCTGAGAGTTTTGTGCATGATTGTTTTATTTGAAGGTATCAGTTTTAGTTTTAAAATGGGTCCCACTCACTTTAAAATTTTGAAACTACTATAAAAGCAACACTTATTCTCTCATTTCTCACTTTTGCAACCAAGAAAAGCTACAATCACTAGTAGAGTACGCACACAAGCTAGCATCATGCGCAATGGCTGCTGCATCCTCCAGTACCCTGCAACCCAAACGTCCACGTGAACTCTTCAATGAGTTCTTGGAATCAACTGAGTTCAAAGGTCAAAACCACTTGTATGACCTACTGTCTAGAGTCCCTGATCTAGACAAAACAATTCAACTGAACTCTGATGTGCTCAAGGAAATCATAGAGTTCCTTGAGTACTACATCTTGCGTTTTTCTATAGAAATACCGCCTTATGAGGGTAAATGGGTTCCATGTGACCTTCTACTCTACATACACAGAGGTGATGAAGCCTTCATGAAGCGCCTTAAGCGCTTCATGGCAATTGCAGAAACTGCTGGGCACTTACTAGATGACTCTCTGCCATTAGTAAAAAAAACTTAACAAAAAGAAGAGGATGGGTACAAAGTACCTATCCTACATTGCAACAACATATTTTATTATGAATGAGGAGCCGGAACCTACACCTGTTGAGCTCCCCAACCTTGCCACTGGGGGTTTTGTTAAGAAGAAGAATGAGCCTCAACCAGAGGCCATAAATTTTGCCAAAGAAAGCATTAAAATCCACCAAGAATTTCTTGGTGGTGTTGAGGATAAACTACGTGCGCAATCAAGCATGGAGGAGGCCCCCCCTTGAAATCTCAACCCCTCTGAGCCCACATTACCAGAGGTGGAACTTGAATATCTCTCCAGCATCGTTGTGGATGGAGAGGAATTTATTTTAATCCATGACATTGAGAAGGCATTCAGTCTACGTCTAGATGAATGCTTGAGTATTTTCTCCACAATGTCAGATGTTCCACTTGACAACACATCTGACATACTTGAAAAGAAGTCCATCCCACTTGGAGATTCTATGGCAGACACCATAGCAATGGTGTGTGCTGATATTTTAAATGATGACAATAATTCTACTATGGAGGAGGAGTTCAGTGCAGCACGGGAGAGGATACTGAAGCAAAAAATTCCTACATCCCCTGTAGCAGAGCAGAGTGGCATGGCCCACTCTAGCATTGATCTTGATGCCCCTGGAAGAGGGGAGGAAGAAGACAAGCTTCATGATGTAAGTGGTAATTGAATTAAATAAATCGATAATTTTAAGTTAACATTGTAAGAGCTTGAATTCTCATTTTTTCTTAGTAGGAAGCAACTGAGCTCGACAAGTTCACAGCAAGGTCTCGTGGGGATCGAGCTTCTCATGGGAGTGGTGCATCCTTGGCAAACTACATCGGAAAGTTGCCAAAGGATGATTTTGTTATCATACACAAAGACTATAGTCCCGATGGGCACTTCATCACTTGGTGCTTGAAGGCCCTTAGCAAGATTTTGTGTTTATGTACAATTACCCAAGGCACTAATTGTGTCATTTTGGTTAGGAAATCCTTAGTTGTAACTACATTAGGACTTAATTTTAGAGGAAAAGTATTAGGGCAAATAGGTATCGCCATGGGTCTTGGAATGCAAGACCCCCATGTAATATCAAGATCTGTATTGACTTACCAACTACCTCAATCTCTACAAAGGAGAAACAAAGTTGTAGAGAAATTGAAGGCAACTGAGAAATGATGTAATGTCTTGATAATACAAACTTTTTTTTTCATCATTTGTCTAGTTTTGTATATGAATGTGCTAAAAATTTGAACTTATCTTCTCTCCACAAATTGTATCTAATTGGGGGTCTTTGTATTTTCCTTTGGTCCTTTGTATGATTATATGCATAAAAAAGGCCAAAAAAGCCCTAGCCACAGAAACACGGGAAACAACCCTGCAAAATTTTTGCAGGGCTGTTTCCCACATTTCTGTGCCTGGGGCTTTTTTGGCCTTATCTATTGTTTTTAGGTGCTAAAATACATAGGAAAGTATGTAATTTCAGATTTTCACTTGGTTTTGGTAGAATCAGGACCAAAAGTTTCCAGTAGGGTATAAACTCAGCCTTAATTAGCTAAAGATCTCATTGGCTGTAGGGTATAACCTCTTAATAACTAGACCATTGCATCTCTACCATATTTCTTATGCTTACAAAAGACCAAATATTGCAAAAAAAACCCCAGCCACAGAAATGCGGGATTCAGCCCTGCAAAAATTTTGTAGGGTTGAATCCCGCGTTTCTGTGGCTGGGGGTTTTTTGGTATGAAAAGGACATGTTGCACACCAATAGGTAGAAAAGGAACATATCTAGTCACAAAACAATAGGCAAGTGCATGCATGTTTAACTGAATCCATATATAACTGACTGAAAGAGAGAGAGAGAGAGAGAGTGAGAGAGAAAAAAGAGACAAAGAATATAAGTCAAAACAAAATTTTCTATTATCCATTGTATTACATCGCAAAGTAGCCTATCATAGGGTATAATATACACATCATTGGTTATTTCCTCTAATTCTTCTTGCTAGCTGAATGTCCTTCGGTTGTATGGTTACTCTCTTGGCATGGATAGCACAGAGGTTAGAGTCCTCAAGCATGGAGATGAGGTAGGCCTCAGCTGCCTCTTGAAGTGCTTCAAGTGCTATCCCTTGTATTCTTAGACCTGCTTGGTAGCTTTGTAGTTCCTCTTTCACTACCCTTGCAAAAGCTCTTCGTGGTATGAGTAGTTCAACAGAATTTTGGTAGTGTCGTATCTCTGCAAAAGCCCTCCAGTGCTTCCTTCGTCTTTGTGGAGCTCTTGTGTTGGGAGGTATGTTTGGCTGGCGTTGAGGTCGACATCGTGGTTGATAGTTTTTTTTTCTCCGATGTACACGATGTGAGGGCCCAGCTTCATCTTGCACATTTTGTTGTTGATGTGGTTGTTGACTTTGCTCTCTTTCCTCCTCTGTTGGTATTTGCCCTTGTCCTTGTGGAAGTGTCTTACCTCCATGTGTCACCCTATGGCTCGTTGGAATTTGCATATCATTCCATGGCAGTCGATTGCTGCTTTCCTCGTTCGGGGATGACTCTTCTTCGCTCTCTCGTACACTCCTGATCAACTTCTGTTTGGGTCTTGATTTGATGGGTGTCCTTGTTGGTGGCTCATCATCTGAAATGGCCTCTGATCGTCCTGGAGTGTAATACTCTTGTCTATTGGACACTTCATTTTCTCGCACTGAATTGCTCCCAGGTGGTGTGCCATCGTGTGACACAGGCACATATGTGCTTTGGGAACCACTTCGAGGCCTTTGGGGGGGTTGCAACCATGGTGGGTGTTGTGTCCCTAGATGAGGGCTAGGAAAGAAGACACGATCTTTCCTTGCAGTTTTCTTGGTGCGTGCCATTCTCTTGAGTTGCAAAAAGTGTGAAATGAAGTGAGTTCTCTCTATTTATAGAGTTTTTTAAAAAACTGTTTGTTCACACTAGAATGGACAAAACCTGTTTAAAACTATAGAGAATATTATATATTAAATAATAACACATTGAAACCAAGAATACAATAATCATAGGTATTACCATATAATGGGAAATAACGAATTCACTTTACTTCCAAGCTGAGCCTTCTCGTTGTCTCCTTGCACGCCACTGAGCATGATGAAGAGGACCTAACGATGACTTCCATTTCTCACTGGCAATGTTGTGTTGCATCATTCTTGCAAGTTTTGCCAATTTTGAATCTCTAAGTCGTTCCACAAAAAACTTTCTCGAGAATGTAGTGTGGTAAAACCAATTAAACATCTCCTTCATGTAGTTTGATTGCATTGGGCCACCACAATGTCGGGTGTTTTTGAAGTGGACACCCCTCGCTTTGTAGTGTGACCTTTCCATTCCTTGGGTACTGAAAATGTTTAATGACCCATATCGATGCATGAAAAAAGCTCCATGTGCAAACAAAATATGCTAAAAATTGTTAAGTACATTGGAAAAAGGTAAGTGCAATGAACACTTGTAGAAGAAGATTACACTTACAATGTAGTGTGTTATATTGCTCTCTCCCCAGCATTGAATGAAACACTTGGTGAACTCCACTAATGTTTCTTGAAACATTTGACGTTGAATAGCACTAGACCTAGTCAGACCCATTAAGCCTACCAACTTATCAAAGCTCGACCAAACTTTCTTTCTCTTATTACAAAGATCAACTTGAGAGTCATTGTCTGTTGTGATCATGCATAGGTCTTTCCACAGCTCATAACGTTCATTATTTTGTGTGCTAGTACCTCTTCTAAAAAAATGTCTTGCTTTATTCCCTATCATTGACACTTGTTGCAAGCTATCTTGAGATTCTCCAACTTTCTTAACAACTAGGGTTACATTTCCACCATGACAACCAATTGAATTAAGAAGTTCCTCCAATTTCTTTATAGCTTGAATAGATTTATCAACTGGCTTCATGGCAAATGCGTATTCTATATGGAGCTTCAATAGTCTATCAAAAATTCTCATGAAGGCATGCAAGGTGCAAAAGTGGACATTGACTAAAGGGAATGGAATAATGGGATTCCAATCCTTATCTGACATGTCACGATTAGGTGTACCTAACATGGGACACCTCATTAAAGGTGTATCCCATTCAGCAGATGGAGTTGCATCTTTGTCATCAACTAAATCATCTATGTTGTTTTGTTTTCTCTTTGTTCGTTTATAACCTCATGTGCAATATGGACAAGGATAGAGAGTAGATGCACCTTGTTTGCACCCTAACATGCATTTGATAGTCTTTAAGTCTCCACCTAAGTGCCACTCTACTTCAAAATCACCAAGGCTTTCTACATTGATTTTGGCACCATGAATTTGAGAAGTTATCACCTCTGTGATCCATGGGATCCTATTGAAAATCCATGTAAGAACATCATTGGATTCTTTAGGTACTTCAATAGCACCTAACCACCATATATCTTTCTCGGATTCGACACTATATGTAAAGTGATGGGTAGATTCTTCACTATCATCAATAATAGCATGGGCCATAGCTTCATTCATGAGTGTCACACTAAGTCTCTCCATACGGTGTCCCTTTATGATTTGACATTCGTCTAGCTTCAATACAAACTTGAGTTTGGAACCACAATCTACATCAAATAACAAACATTATATTATTAAAAATACTATGAATGTCATTATCAAAACAATGGATATATCTTGAAGTGTGGATTTGTAAAATTTAACCATTTCCTTTTGAAGCCTCTCCAAATTGACAAATATGTTGTTGTACTTTGTGTAGATGAATCCCTTTCTAGATGTGTTTTTCAACTCTTTCTTTGATGTAGATGAATGATAAATGGATGCAGGCATAACATCTTCTATATGCAGGTAATTGCCAAGAGTATTGGCTACATCCTCATTGGTCATCTTCTTCTTCAGAGATACCTTGTAAGGGCATGGAAAAATGCTCTGGAAAATACCTTTGTTTTGTAGAGCCTGCTTCAAAAGATTGTACAATGCAGTGTATGCTCTAGTACTAACACCTGCTTCATCACATACCATTTGTACCTCACTAGGACTAATAATATCTTCTAAGTTGCCTGCAAAATCTTTAATCACTTGGGTTTTGATGTGATTTCCTATTGGTGAATCCAAAATCATAAGCACGTGTTTGTTGCTAAGACAAGAATTCAGAAACTTCAATTGATCCTCCATTGTTGAGGAAGCACTCGCATCTTCAACAAATGACCTGCACAATAAGAATCTCAATATAAAAGTCTTTTAACATAACTAAACAAAGGAAATACATACCTAAGTGCGTAAACACGTCGCTTCCATGCTCCACCACCAATTGAAAGAGCTTGAAAGGATGATAATGGTCGTTTTCTAAATCTCATCCCAAGTGGAGTCTCTTTTAGTTGTGTAAGATTGACTTTTAACTTTGTAATTGTGCTCTCCTTTTCTTCCACATCTTGTTGGAGTCTATTATTGTGCTCATCCAAAGATTTGATAGCACTTTCTAAAGTGTGTATAGCACTCTCTAAACTGTGTATCTTGAAATGGTTGTGATGACATTGTTGCATCCAATAATTTGCTATAGATGTGGAATGGTTAGACAATCGCTTGCAATAGCCTAGCAGTCCATCTTCACCACAACCAAGGAATTGTAGAAATGTGGAGATAGTATGGAATCTACGATGAACATTAGCCATTGGATCCAAGGGATACAAAGCACCATGGACCCAAAGATCAATATTCTTCTCTCCAGCTGCACGTCGTGCATTTTGAGAATCTATGTCATTGCTACCTCTAGTTGTTGGTGAAAATTCTGTAGGAACACGAACATGTATACTCTTTGAGTGAGGAGTACGCGCTGGTGCTGGTGTCATGTTTGTAATACATGTGAGCACCATGATGTTCCAAAACTCCAGCACCGAATGGAAAGAAGCACAGAGATGGCTGGAATCACTAGTACAGTAGCTGTGTGCAAGAAAAAAAGTGTGTTTTGGTATGTGGATAGGTCAAAATGACTTTTTTCAGTATATTAGAGGGAAAATGAGTTTTTTTTGAAAAATTCATGTTTTGGGGCAATCAAAGTTACGAGTTTGATGATGTGGCACTTAACTTTTGGAGGGATTTTGAAAAGTATGTTTTTTAAGTATTTTTTATAAAAATAAGACTAAAAAAATTAAGTTATGACATATACATAAAAGTATGGGCCATTTTGAATAAAGAATAGCTAAAAAAGAGAATTTTTTAGAAAACTCATTTTTTTATTCATAAAGATGGACGGATTTGATGAGGTGGAAAGTGGTTTTTCTCTCTCTCTATGTGCAGAAGAGAGAGAAGGTCCTAGCTCAGCCTAAAAAAAAGCCTACTTCAGCCTACCAAAAAGTGCTCTATTAAATGCACTTTGTCCCCTTAACAAAGTACAAGATTAAGCTTAATCCCTAAAAATTAGGAATCCTTACAAGGCCCATGCAGGGTTCACTTTTTTTCCTAATGTGCATGAGAAGTCTCTGTAGAAGTAGTAAAAAGTTGGTGCCATGTCAGTTGGTGTCCATAGTAGCTTCATAGAGAGGCCCATCACCTATAAGGTTGTAACAACGGTTCATTTATATAACCAACAGGGTCTTTCCTCCACATTCTCACTTTTTGTAGATCTTTGTTTAGTCGATTGTTACACCTTCTTGTTTAAATCTTTCCCTATTCAGGTACACTATGCATGATTGGCATGTCATAGGATTGGCATTGTCCAAGTCTATCGTAGTAAGTTGTGTACATGTCCATTTCATCCGCTCCCTAGTTCTACCCCTTTCACATAGTCCCTTATCATATAAGCCATCTAAGGAATATTTCCATGCCCAGTGTGACCTAGGGGCTTAATGATTATGTTCATCGAGTGTAATTCTTACATTTTATGATCAAAACCCGGTAAGTAGTGTTTAGAGTATTGCTTCATGGCAAAGGCTCCATTGATTGACTACTTTAGCTCCTGGATAACTATTAGGATTGTCCAACATGAACTATGTGGAGATACCATTGATGGTGGCTTGGAAATCAACCCTAGGCTTTAGTAAGTAGTGGTTAGAGTATGTGCTTCATGGCAAAAGCTCCATTAATTGATTAATTTAGCTCGTGGATAACTATTATGACTGTCCAATATAAAGTATGTGGAGTTATCATCGATGATGAGTTCATGTCGAAAGCAACCATGTAGCACTTACACCTTCCAATGACA